>JBBWWR010000147.1:0-381598 GCA_039583875.1 Platanthera guangdongensis | reverse complement strand
TTTCGCCATAACAGTTTTCGCCATAACGTGCGAAGGAGTGCACCTCGACAAGATGGGGCACAAGTATAACACTATTTCTTTGGGGACGGAGACACAGTAAGGGTGCGTATGTAACACCCCCTATCCATCACATAACATATAACAGTAGGTCCGACCGGGGCCCGACGTCATATACCACGGACAGACCGGGTGGTTATTCAATGGAAACCATCCAACCAATAACAACGTCCTACACAGAGCATTCTAGCGGAAGCAATTAAAATTGTTGCATGACTAAAGAACCCAACACTAGCATGAATGTCCACTAATAAGCCAAAAGGAAAGAAGTACAAATACACAAGTACTGGTCTTATGGCCTTACAATTGTTTTCCTTAAATTACATGTTTTTCAAACCTCGACACGCAGATCGGCCATACATGAATAAAAGAAAACACTCAAAAATTAGGCTTTCAAGGGTCGGCTCAGCAACTTGGGCTTTAGACCGCTATTTACCGCTCGGCTCCGCAGCACCTGTAAGCACAATCCATCACAGCGGTGGCAAACCAAAGCAACGGTCAGCAATGCTGACCAAATTATAATGATCCCGCCCCCAAATCGGGGCAGCGATGCTTCTTCCCTGCAATTTATTAGCATAACCAAGCAGTATACATATACATTGCATCACAGGCGTTGGCATGCCCGGCCACACGCCCCGTGCACTCAGGGCACATTCTTGGTGAACCAGTCAATGTCACGTCAATTTAAGCCATAGACACCCCGGTCTCAGCACCGCCACTTTGACGACCAAACTATGAGCATTTTGTCTTCCCGGCATGGGTCACGTCAATTTAAGCCATAGACCGCCGAAGACCATCATCTATGCCAACGGCTCACACCGAACGACATAGAACGGGTACGGTTCCGTCTAACCCGTGCTCACATCGTAATGACAATTTCAACCATATGTGCGGGACAAACTTCTCCCGAGTCCCGTTTCCGTTACACACTTCACATAACCCGGTTATGTTCAAGTTGGCTCCCAGGCCACCAAGTTGGCAGAATCACGCATCCGCCCAGTTTTCCGGGTGCACCTTGGGGTTAATCCCCAAGGCTCCCTGTTGCAATCTACCCCGTAGAAAACCCAAAAACAAACATTCACACAGAGTCTTCTCCGGCCATTATTCAATGTAACATCACTGATCCAGACCAACTTGTCCGGGTAGGCTTCACACATCATGCCTATATCCGTTCTCGATTACGGACTCTACATGTACACAATGGGGACTATTCATGTCTACCCGAAGGAACGCCTCAACTCACCGCAAACTCGCGTGAGCGAGCTTCCCTATACAAAAGAAGTAGAGCTTCACATGCTCAAGTAGAGAACCGTTACCCTAGCATTCTTCCTTGGCGCCGTGGAAATGTAAGCGGACGAAAAGCACCGCCCTCTCCTAGCCTCCATAGATCCGAAGTCGGTTCACGATTTTGAGCTCCGAAGCTCCGCCGGTGACCGGATCTACACTTCTTCTTCCTCGTTGCTCTCGTCTATCTCTAGAACTTAGACAGAGAACCATCAAACAGAAGATAAGGGTTTTGAAACCGTACACTCGGGTATATACCAATAGGAATAGCCTCCAGCCATCGTATCCCAACATAAAGAAATGTACGGCCACAATCCAGGTCTGACATGGAAAAACTGGGCCGAAACACCGCACGGTTCACAAACCGGAGCAGGACACGTCCGTGATAAACTTAAACTGTGTCGGGACATTTAGTCAAGACCATGTCAAGACCCCTGTGTCGACAATCTGTGTCGACACCCTATGTCGACACAGCACAACCTGTGTCGACACTTTGTGTCAACACCTTGTGTTGACACAGCACAACCTGTGTCGACACTCTGTGTCGACACAGCAGGCCCTGTGTCGACACAGCAGGCCCTGTGTCGACACAGCAGGCCCTATGTCGACACAGCAGGCCCTGTGTCGACAAAGCAAGCCCTGTGTCGACACAGCAAACCCTGTATCAACACAGCAGACCGTGTCAAACACGCCACAACTCTCCAAGGACACGACCTATGACACGCCCGTGTCCCAGGCCGTGTGACCCCTGCCAAATTCCTAACTTGGCTCAAAACTCCTCCCTCCGCTCTTTTGAGTTTGAGGCATTACAACGCAAGACACACCGAGACCGCCTCGTCATCAGCGTAGGGATAAGAGAGCCCTACCTTATGGTCAAAAGGATTCTCGTTGACAACATGGGAATTAGATTGTTCCTCTGCTCGGGATTAGTTCCTGCGAGAATATGGAACTTAGATTGTTCCATTGCCCGGGATTTATTCTACTGCCTTTATAGTCCGATCAAACTCAACGCCCACCAAGATGATTTAGTAAGCGAGGGAGAAGGCACAATGGAATGCTCGCGTTATAACACCCCATATCCGTCGCATAGCATATAGCAGTAGATCCGGCCGGGGCCCGACGTCGTATGCCATAGATAGACCGGGTGGTTACTCATGGAAACCATCCAACCAATCTCAACGTCCTACACAGAGTATTCTAGCGGAAGCAGTTTATAAAAGTTGCAAATAAGAACCCAGCACTAAAGCATGAATATTCACTATTACATAATAGGAATGTTATACAAATACCAACACAAGCCTTAAGGCCTTACAAAATGTTTCACTTGATATTACATGATTTACAAACCACGGCACGCAGGCCAGTCACACATGAATAAAATAGTAAACACTTCCAATTAGGCCTTCGAGGGCTGGCTTCGCACTTGGGCTTTAGCCCGCTATTGACCGCTTGGTCCAGCAGCACCTGCAGGCAACAAACCACCGCACGATGGCAAAACAAGGCAACGGTCAGCAATGCTGACCAAATTATAACGATCCCGCTCCCAACTCGGGGCGGCGATGCTCCTTCCCTGCATTTCATTATCATAAGCGAGCAATATATAACCATAATCATTTCATCACAGACGTTGGCTCGCACGGCCACACGCCCCGTGCTCTCAGGGCACATTCTCGGTGAACTGGTCGATGTCACGTCAATTAAAGCCATAGACATTCCGGACTCACCACTGCAACTTTGACGGCCAAACCTATGAGCAATTTTGTCTTCCTGGCCTGGGACACGACAATTTAAGCCATTGACCGCCGAAGACCCTAATCTATGCCAACGGCAAGTGCCACGTACCCTTAGGTCTCTTTAACCGAACGACATAGAACAGGTACGGTTCCATCTAACCCGTGCTCACATCGCAACGACAATTTAAGCCATTTACGCGGGTCAAACTTCCACCGAGTCCCATTTCCATCACAATTCACATAACCCGGTTATGTTCAAGTTGGCTCTCAGGCCACCAAGTTGGCAAGATCACGCATCCGCCCAGTGTTTCGGGTGCACCTTTGGGTTAATCTCCAAGGCTCCCTGCTGCAATCTACTGTGTAGAAAACCCGAAAAACAACCAATAGCACGGAGTCTTCTCCAGCATTTATGCAATGCAATATCACCGATCCAGACCAACATGTCCGGGTAGGCTTCACACATCATGGCTATGTCCGTTCTCGCTTACAGACTCTATACAACGGGGACTTCACATATCTACCCGAAGGAACGCCTCCAACTCACCGCAAACTCGCGAGAGCGGGCTTCCCACGCAAAGAAAAAGTGCTACTCATACTCAAGAAAAGAATCGTTACCCTTGCGTTCTTCTTTGGCGCCATGGAAAAATAAGCGGATGAAAAGCACCGCACTAGCTTTGCCTCCGTGGATCCGGAATCGGCTCGCGATTTGGGGCTTCGAAACTCCTCCAATGGCCGGATCTAGCTCCTTCTTCCTTCCTTGGCTCTCCTCTCTCTCTAAGCTTTTAGAAAGATATCCACTCATGAAAAGTGAGGGTTTCTAAGTCCAATCCCGTGTATATCCCTTCAGGAACAACCCCCAGCCATTGGATCATCAATTAAAGAAATAAACGGCTTTGATTCAGGACTGAAATGCCCAATCTGGACCGCACACGGCCTGGCACACGCCCGTGTCCAGGGCCGTGTGCCTCATTCGCCGTCAAAATCGGCTCGCCTGGAACAACACATGGTCATCGAACACGCCCGTGTTCGATCTGACACGCCCGTGTTCCACCTGACACGGCCGTGTGGCCGGCCGTGTACCCCCATCATTTTTCCCCGAAAACAACCCGAGCACTGCACGGGTTCTAGGACACGCCCGTGTCCTTGCCCGTGTCACCTCAACATGCCTGGGCTCCAGGCCATGTACACGGTCTCGACACTTCGTCGAGCGAAGATCGTCGACCTGATGACATGGCCTTGGATACGCCCGTGTCCTAGGCGGTGTGCCTTGTCTCGACACATCGTCGAGCAGAGTGTCGACTTCCCGGGACGAGTGTCGACACGGGTTGACACGCCCTGCGACACGGGCGGTTGACACGCCCTGCGACACGCCCGTGTCGCAGGCCGTGTGTCATGTCTCGACACTTCGTCGAACGCAGAGTGTCGACTTCGCGGGCTAAGTGTCGACACAGGTCGACACGCCCTGCGACACGCCCGTGTCGCAGGCCGTGTGCCCAGTCTCGACACAATGTCGAGATCAAAATGTTGACTTCCCGGCTGAGTGTCGACAAAAGCTTGACACGCCTTGGGACATGCCAGTGTCCCAGGCCGTGTGCCTGCAGCCAGAACCCAAAACTGGCCCAAAACGTCCCCCGTCGCTCCTTTGAGTTTCGGGGCATTACAACTCTCCCCCTCTTAAAAGAATTTCGTCCTCGAAATTATATAAAGGAAAGACATGTACAAAACCAAAATTTGTACCTGAGCGAAACAACTCCGGATACTCGTCAAGCATAGTCTGCTCTCGCTCCCAAGAGAGCTCCTCACGACCGCAATTGTCCCATCGGACCTTGACCATCCTGATCTTTTTATTGCGTAGCCGCTTGACCTCCGAGTCCTCAATCTACACGGGCTTGACCTTTGTCGTCAGCCCACTATCCACCGGCACTTGATCAACCGCGATCACTTGCGTAGGCTCTTGCACCGCCTTTCGAAGCACCGAAATATGGAATACATCATGTAATCCACCAAGCTCCACTGAAAGCTTCAACCGATAGGCCGCTTCAACGACTCGCTCCAGAACCTCAAACGGTCCAAGGTACCTCGGGCTTAGCTTTTTCAATCGCCGCACCCGCGAGACACCCTTGAACGGCTTGATTTTTATGTATACATAATCGCCCACAGCTAACTCCACGTTCCTGTGCTTGGCATTATAGTACTTTGCTTGCCGGTCCTGAGCGATAAGCAACCTTTCCCGAACGGTTCTCACCAAAGAAGTAGCATCCTCCACTTACGATCGCTTATACAACTTTGACTCACCTGTTTCTAAACAAGACAACGACGTGCGACATTTTCTACCATATAGGGCCTCGAATGGCGCCATCTGAATACTCGCTTGGTAGCTATTGTTGTATGCGAACTCCACCAAATAAAGGTGGTCTTCCCACTGCTTTCCAAAATCCAAGACACACATGTGGAGCATGTCTTCCATGGTTCTATTGACCCTCTCGGTCTGCCCATCCGTTTGCGGATGGAAGGCTGTGCTGAATTTCAGCTTTGTTCCCAACATTTGCTGCACAAGCCTCCAATCATTGGACGTGAACCGCCCATCTCGGTCACTCACGATACTGCGGGGCACACCATGAAGCCGTACTATGTTATCCACATAAAGCTTTGCCAACTTCTCCACCGGATCATCCTTCCTATGCGGAATGAAATGCGACACCTTCGTTAACCGATCAACAACCACCCAAATGGCGTCGTTCCCCTTTTGCGACCTTGGCAAACCGTGCACAAAGTCCATAGAGATGTCGTCAAATTTCCACTCCGGAATAGGCAAGGACTTAAGAAATCCTCCCGGCTTTTGGCACTCCAGCTTCACCAAGGCGCAAGTTTGGCACTTCGCTACGTAGAGCGCCACATCTTTCTTCAAACCCGGTCACCAAAACAGTTTCTTCACATCTCGGTACATCTTCGTGCTCCCCGAGTGAATCGAGTACTTGGTATGGTGTGCCTCGTACAACAACTCCACCCACAAATTACCCACACTTGGGACGCACAGACGACCGTCTTTCCAAAGCAATCCGTTTTCCACAACGAATTGGGAATTTGACCCATCCAGAGCCTCTACCATGAACTGCTTCATATGAACATCCATATCCAAAGCCTGCCGAATCCGATCAGCCAGGTCATATTGGACTTCAGTCCAATTCAGAACTGCTTCAGCACTTGATTGTCTATTCACACAAACAATCTCCAACACCTCCAACTCCCGCACTAACCGTTCATCATGCACCGATAGCCAATTGGCTTGAGCTGGGGCTCGGCGACTCAACGCGTCCGCAACCGCATTCTCTTTACCAGGTACGTAGTGGATCTTGAATGTATAGTCCCCTAGGAACTCCATCCATCTACGCTGTCGCATATTCAGATCCTTCTGATCAATAAGATACTTCAGGCTCTTGTGATCGGTGTAGATATCAATCTTCACACCGTACAAATAGTGTCTCCACAGCTTCAAGGCAAAAATCACGGCCGCTAACTCCAAGTCATGGACCGGATAGTTCCTTTCATGCACTTTTAGCTGTCTCGAGCCATAAGCTATTACACTCCCGTGTTGCAGTAGCACGCAACCCAAACCACTGCCCCATGCATCACTATAAATCTCATAGCCTTCGGTCCCACATGGCGAACTCAGCACAGGCGTCGTGGTCAACCGACACTTCAACTCCTCAAAAGCTCGCGTGCACTCCGGCTTCCAAACGAACTTATGCTCCTTCCTCGTCAAAGTAGTGAGCAGTAATGATATCCGCGAGAAGTTCTCTATGAAGCACCTATAATAGCCGGCAAGCCCCAAAAAGCTCCGGACTTCCGCTACCGTAGCAAGCTCAGGCCACTCCCGTATCGCAACAAACTTCGCTGGATCCATAGCAATACCCTCTCCACTCACTATATGCCCGAGGAACGCCACTGAGGATAGCCAAAACTGCACTTCGAGAACTTGGCATACAACTGATTTCTCCTTAGCGTCTCCAAAACCAAATGAAGATGCTTGAAGTGATCTTCCTCACTTTGCGAGTACACCAAAATATCATCGATGAAGACGATCACAAAATGGTCCAAGTACTCCCTGAAAGTCCTGTTCATCAAATCCATGAACATTGACGGCGCATTAGTCAGCCCAAATGGCATGACCGTAAACTCATAATGCTCGTATCTCGTACTAAACGCTGTCTTCGGGATATCACTCTCCCTTATTCGCAGCTGATAGTACCCAGCCTTGAGATCCAACTTCGAGTACACCGTCGAACCGACTAACTGATCAAAAAGATCATCAATCTGGGGAATCGGGTACTTGTTCTTCTCCGTCAACTTGTTGAGCTCCCGATAATCAATACATAGCCTCAAGCTTCCGTCCTTCTTCTTAACAAAGAGGACCGGTGCGCTCCAAGGCGAAGAACTCGGGCACACATACTCTTGCTCCAACAACTCTTGCAGTTGAACTTTCAGCTCTGCCATTTCTTTAGGCGCTAGCCGATAAGGAGATCGCGACACAGGCTTTGCACCTGGCACTAGCTCAATTGTGTAATCTATCTCCCGCTGAGGCGGGGCTCCAGGAAGATCTTCGGGGAACACATTAGGGTATTCTGATACCACTGAAATACAATCCAACGTGGGCTTCGGCTTTGCAACCTCCACTAGTGTAAATAACAGTTCTGCAACGGCACGAACCGCCTTCACCACCTAAAGAGCAGACATCAACGTCTTGCTCGACCCCTTTAAGCCCGTAAAAGTCATCTCACGACTAGCTCCCAACTTGACTTCCTTCCGACCGCAATCGATATAGGCTTGCTCCTCCGAGAGCCAATCCATGCCAAATATAACGTCGAACTCCACCAACGGGAGTAAAGACACCTGCAGGTCGAACTCCTGATTCCCAATAAGAATCTTAACATCGCAGATCATATCCGCTCGCATCGAACACCCATTGGGCAACAACACATCCAACTTATCCTTCGCCATCAAAGAAGGGACTCCGATGCGTGATATAAATCCTTCGGACAAGAAGGAGTGTGAAGCTCCCATATCGAAGAGTGCTCGTGCCGGATTTTCACAAATCAATACAAATCCTAAACAAGCAGTGGTAAGGTAACATGTGCATAACAAGTATTTAAGGAAATTGACTTGCTATAAATTAAACCGTACCTGTCACCACATCAGCTTGCTTGATGGCCTCCTGTTGGCCAAGATTATAGACCCTCGGTTGGGCCGGAGCATAGTGGGATGCGGTCGACTCCACCGCCTTGCCCTTATCTTCATAAGTCACTCCCGGCCTTCTCTCGGACTTAGGACGTCCGCTCCAACAGTCACGGGCAAAATGCCTCGTCTTTCCACAAGTAAAACACGCACCCGGGGTCCGACTCGTAGTCGCCCCAGAAGCACCAGAAGGAGCTGGACCCGAAGTCCTATGATTCTTGAAGGACCTCCGATAGCCGGACTTTGAAGTAGCCGACACTTTGAATTCAGATTTCCTATTACCCAAGCTTTTCTTTGCTTGTACATTCTACATGTACTTCTCCAAGGATCGGGCAGTGTTGACCAAGGTTAAGAAACCCTGCGTCATCGGCCCCGAGAGTAGTAATCTCAAATCATCTCTCAAGCCTTCATAGAAGCGATTAGTCTTGCGCTCCTCATCCATGATGTTGGAGCTAGCATATCGACTCAAACGAGTGAACTCATGGAGATATTCATCCACGCTCTTCTCACCCTGAACCAACTTCAGAAATTCGTTCTCCATCGAAATCCTCTGAGTAGAAGGGAGGTATCTTGCTAAGAACAATCCCGAGAACTCTTCCATCGGGACGTCTGTAAGTTGTCTACTGATACGCCCAAAATGGGTATACGTAATTAACCGCAAGTGTACGTGCCGTGCCAAGTAATAAATAGTAAGTAAAGATCGTTCCCTCGAGGAGATGGTGAATTCAGTGCTTGCAATTACTAGTTGTGCCTTTTCTTTAAATTCAAGGAGAATAAAATAGTGATTTGTTAATTACTACGATTATGAAAGACAACGACTACGAATTAAAATAGACTACGATTTGCTAAAAGGAAGTACTTGATTATCGGAGAAGTAATCTTGTATTATGATTTCCTAAGTCTTGTGTGACGAATCTTGTGAAGATGACTTTGTGATAGTGAGTGGTGACACGTCTTGCAACGATTTTAAATTAGAAAATCCGTACCTCTCGATATCGAAAATCCCTAGCCTCTATTTCCCCCTCGGGAGAGACAAGTACCGCATAAAGTTTGAAAACCAAAGTTGCTAATATCAAGGGGAAATCTCTTTCTCCCTTCAAATACTATACCGGATCTATAACACACTTACGCAACTCCTCTCTCGAATTATGAAGCGTAGTAAAATGGCGAAACCTTGGCCAAAAGTTTCAAAGTAAAGATTATAGATTCGGTAAAGACATACACCAAACATTCACAAAGAAAGCTTTAAGTTTTCATCAACACAAAGACCAAGTACTTTCACAATACAAGAATAGAAATATTTAGTTCATGGCGGCGGAGAAATCAAGCATAACAGTTGGAGAGATCTTACAAATCATGTTGAAATTACAGAATAAACGACGTAGGAATCTTTCGCCAGAGTTGCTCCCTCGCTCAGTCCGGAAAATCCACTCTATTTCTCTAGCTGCCCCCTTTGAGAATGAGGAAGAAGAAGACTTCCTCCACTAGTAAGAATTGTAAATTTTAGCACCCTTGAAAACCTAAATATCCCTCCTTTTTAAAATCCGAAAATTTTCTCCCTCCTCTCTCCTCTTTAACTCCAGAATATTTCCCCTCCAAAAACGTGCATCTCTTGCTCAAAAGGTGCCTCCTTTCAGATTTGAAAATGGTGCCAAATTTGAATTTGAAAATCTGGATTTCGTCCAGAAAAGGTTGCAACCTGTTTCAGGATTCTGCAACTTTTTCACCACGACAGCATATTTGGCCAAATTCTTCTTCCAAGTCGTTCTCTTTCGCTTTTCTTGCACTAACACCTAGGAAAAAGACCACTTTAGACATAAATAAAATAAATGTGAATTTACTTGCATTTAAACTTCAACTAAATGATTTTTCTCCCGGATCGACGAGCAAAAGGTCCGAAACTTAGGCTAAATAACTTCATTTTTGGGAAGTTATCACACCTCCACACTTGAACCTTTGCTAGTCCCTAGCAAAGAAAATTCTAATCAATGAATCGAGTGAGGAGATGGTTAAAATAAATAACTCGCATGATACTTTTTCTCGAAGATAACTCAAAAGCTTAGTCCATAATACCGATTAAACCATTTGAAGATTTTCCGACCATTAAGAGTTCAAAACATTTGATAATTCATAAGGTTGATGGAAGAGAAATCTCAATTAATATTTCTAGAATAGCACGCGCTACCCTTTAAAATCGTTCACTTCCCTTCAACTTTCCCGTCAAACTTCCTTTAATGACTTCAAGAGGAATGAGAATAAGCCGGGTCTTTGACGTAACCACTGCAGTGGTGAGAGTGGTTTTGGAGAAATGTCATGAAGGTTAGTGGTGAGAGTGGCTTTGGTGTGGTTAGAAATGTGTATGGATGGAAGAAGGTGTCTCCTTAGATGAAAAATTCTTAGCGACTCTCCAAACTATGAGGCTTGTTTTCTCTTTTTTTTTTGATCCGTAGTTGGGATCATTCCAAGTAGGTGTACACGCACTTAGGCCACATATCACTACGACTCTTTCCAATTTTTTTTTTATAATCACAGTTGGGATCATTCCAGGTATGAATGCACATACCTAGGCCGCATATCACTATGACACATTTTTCATATATGATGTTTTTTTAAGAGAGTCCATAGTTGGGATCATTCCAAGTGGGTGTACACACACTTAGGCCACATATCACTACGACTCACACACTTTTATTTTAACAATCACTCATAATTGAGGAGCATACTAAGAATCGTCAACTAGGCACCTAAGCGAAATATGCATAAAAGTTCAACGTTCAAGCTCACATGGGTACACATGGTGGTCAATGTTGTGGTTTACATCTCTAACTCGGTTCTTGTTCACCCTCCATTATTATATTTAGAAGTTCATACGGGTCGATTTTTAGGAAGATCGCTTATTTTAAAAGATAATGTGAGAAGATGAAATATTAAAAGAAATTGGACCCATCTTGCTAACTTCAAATCAAAATGGTGTGAACCGTTAGTGTCAGCTATCCTCCTAGATGAAAATCAGCATGGACTGCATGATGCATTAGTTATTTCGAGAACTAGGACCAACATAATTGTTATAATTTCATTGCTCACCCCAGTGGTAGGGGTTACACTACCCCCACCTCCACACTTTTGCCCTTTGCTACTCCCTAGCAAAGCGACCTCACTTCTCATAACGATAAGTGTGAGAACGTGCAGAAAGTTAAATATAATGCAGCCAATGAAAGCACGAAATAATGAAATCTAAAAACTTCCCTGATGTTCGGGTGGCTGAAAGAAACAGTCCAAATTGCAGTCTTGTGTTCCATACATTCCGTTGACACGTGTTGGTTCATCGCTCCTATCCGTGTGGTGTGACCTGCAAGATACTTAAACCTCCGACTAGGCAACCATGTAATTTAAGATATAAAGTAGTTCATTTCAGACCAACAAATGCCGGGCAGCAATAAGAGAGCATGACACTAAAGATAGTGCAAGCGATATGCAATAGTCGGAAAGTAATAATCATCCAGCCGGCTTATTACCTTTGAGCAAGATACTATTTTCAATGCATACGAAAAATGACGTAGACAGAATGTGAAGGACTACACTAAGCATATAGAATAATATCCAAAAGGAATTAACTATTCTGAGTGTCAGCACAGAATATCAAAATGTCAAAATAGTCCCACACATCACATCATATCCATCAAAATACTAAAGAGTAACCACACACAATAACAAAAATCTTTGCAGCACCCTAAATAACAAAATGTCAAATCAGTAATGTGGGAAAGGAAGAACTGCTAGTCAGCTATGCTATCGACCGACTCCTCTTTATCCTCACCATCCTCGTCTTCCGGGTCAGTCTCCCCCTCCAAGTCGGACGCAGTTGCAGCAATTTTGGCGGGGTCGGCGCGTGACCAATCACTCTGAAGCAGATATCCCTCGGAATCGAACTGTGACTGAAGCTGGTATGAGGGTGCCTCCACCTGGATTTTGGCCGCATGCATCAATTTCTCCTGGTTCCGACGGATGTCCTCAAATCGAGACTCAAAGTACACATGCTGGCATCGGAGGTAGGCCTTAATATACTCGGCATTCTCGGTCGCTAAGCCACGTTCCCCCTCATACTGAGATCTTCCAATCACCAATTTCATGGGGGCCGACGACGGGGGTTTTCCAGATGTCTCAGGTTCCTTAACCCCCAGCTTGCTCAACTTTGATCTCTTCTCTCCTGTTTTAGCAGCCACCTTAATATTAACCTCCACCACCGTCTCAGTGATGTGGTGGCCCACTTGCGTAACAAGATCACCCATCTCACTACCAACTCCAGCCAAGCGACATAATGCTGTAATAAGCGTTGGAAACCAAAGCGGGCGAGCCCTATCCTCCATTACTCGGAGAGCCAATTGCTCAGCAATGAGTCTGCCCATGTTAATCCGCTTGCCCATCAAAATTCTGTAGATTAATGTTAGGCGGTCTAGAGAGATGTTGTTCAGGTGGCGAGTGGGTAGAATGCTAGCATTGATGAAAAGGAGCCACACTTTTGCCTCCCGCGACAGGCTAGTTGACTTAATTGCTTTAAAAGAACGGCGTGCCCACTCGGGTTGAGGTACGCAGCACACAGTAGTTGCAATCTCAGACGGTGGAACTGTTGCTTGGAGTGTCATTAAGCTTCCTTCAGTATCATCATCCAACTCGAAGAAATTGTTGATGGTAGTTGCAGAAAAATCCACCTGCTTGCCTCTAACTGAGACAGTGGTTCCTTCCCGGAATCTAGCGTTGGCGTAGAACTCGTACACCCACGGAAGCACGGCCTCGGTTCTAGGATGGCAGAATATCTCCCATGACAGGGCTTTGATGTGTCCGACATATGCCCGGCTCCATTCCCTAATCTACATTTTAAATCCCCTTTCATAGATGAGAGGGGCGAACTTAAGAGCCTCAAAACGATGCCACGCTTCTTCAGATAAGAACTTATTTTTGCTATGTAACACATCCTTCCCCTTTCCCTTGTCCCTTCCCTTTGTCTTCGGTGCCATCTTTAACTAATTAAAATTAAATCTAACTGAGGAGAATGATTCGAGCAGGGAAATGGAAACCAAAACCGCCACATACAAGTTCTAAAGATGGGGAGAGGGGGGGGGGGGGGGGGCTGTAGTTACCTTACCAGGTCAAGGAATGAGGCGCGAGTCTGCGCTGAAGCTCTCACGCCGGCAACGATGGCGGCGAATCTCCGAAACCGTTCTGGAATGTCGCTTGCCCACCGGGATCCTTCTCCGCCAACGCCGCTCGCCTGAACTCCCGTGCCCTAGGTCGCGATAGAAATGGGGAAGACGAAAAGGTCGATGCGAGCCGGCGGGTTTAAGAAAAAATAAGTCATAAATACGGGAGGATTATGTTAGGGGGGGTTTAATTTGGGTAGGATCTCATTTAGGAATAATTTAAACAGTTGAACCGATTGAGCCGGCGGGTTTAATTTTAGGATTAATTTAAATAGTCTGGCCTAATTCAATTTAAAGTGAATCGGCGCGCCGGTTCAGTCGAACCGTTCAAAAAAAAATTTTTAAAACAGTTTTTCTCATACGCCGGGCAGAAAAAAAAAGGTTACAACCTCTATTTCTGGGTTGCAACAACTTAATTTCTTCCAAATGAAAGCACCGGTTCAACTGAACCGGTCCAGATTTTTATTCTTCCTATCCAGACAGAAAAAAAAGGTTGCAACCTTATTTTTATGGGTTGCAACATTCGAAATACGCTCAAAACTTAAATCCGGCCCAAGGACTCCTCGTCAGTTTCGATTACCAAACCATAGTAGACATGTTTCATGATTTAAAATTTATTATTATTATTATTATGACCAATACGAAAAATATAAATATATATAAATATAAAGGATGGGTTGCCTCCCACCAAGCGCCTAATTTACCGTTCCGGCAGGACGGTACAAAACTAGTGGAGCGTCACGCACGACACCGCTCGGTCGTCGTCCTCCCTAAGATATAATTTCAGTCTTTCGCCATTCACTTTAAACTCCGTTCTATCATTTTCATTTAGGATAGTCACCGCGCCATACGGATGCACCTCCTTGACCAGAAAAGGGCCTGACCAACGTGATTTAAGTTCTCCAGGGAAAATTCGTAAACGAGAATTGAATAACAAAACTAATTGTCCCGGCTCGAAATGTTTTTCCTTCAACCGTCGGTCGTGCCACTTCTTGGTACGCTCTTTATAAATTCTTGCATTCTCGTAAGCATTCATTCGTATTTCTTCCAATTCGTTGAGTTGCAAAAATCTTTTCTTACCGGCGTCTTGAAAGTCATAATTTATTTTTTTTATAGCCCAATAAGCTCGATGCTCTAATTCTAAAGGTAAATGACATGTTTTCCCGTAGACTAGTCTATACGGTGTGAGACCAAGGGGCGTTTTGTAAGGAGTTCGATATGCCCATAATGCATCATTGAGCTTCTGCGACCAATCCTTACGATTTGTGCTAACCGTCTTTTCGAGAATTCTTTTGATTTCCCGATTGGACACCTCGGCTAGCCCATTTGTTTGGGGATGGTAAGCCAATGCAACTTTATGCATGATCCCATATTTTCGTAGCAAGGTTGTGAAGTGGGCATTACAAAAGTGGCTCCCCCCATCACTGATGATAGCTTGCGGCGTTCCAAATCGATTAAAAATGTAGTTTTTCATGAAATGCAAGACGACCTTAGCATCATTTTTAGTTGTGGCTATCGCTTCCACCCACTTAGACACATAGTCCACGGCCAATAATATATATAAATTTCCTTTTGAGTTAATGAATGGCCCCATGAAATCTTTGCCCCATACGTCAAATAATCCAACCTCAAGCATTGTATTCATGGGCATTGAGTCATTTTTTTGTATATTTGTAGTTCTTTGGCATCTATCACACTCTTTAACAAAAGAATTTGAGTCCCTGAATAAGTTAGGCCAATAGAATCCAGCATCTAACACCTTCATGGCTGTCCTAGTACCCATGAAGTGACCTCCATATGGTGAATTATGACATTTTTCTAGAATAGTTCTCATTTCACTCTCGGGAATACAACGTCTCAATACTCCATCGACTCCCATGTTAAACAGATAAGGGTCGTCCCATAAATATGACCGCACATGGTGTAGGAATCTTTTTCTTTGGTGATATATAAGCTCAGAAGGCATAATGTTGCTCACTAGGTAATTTACAAGGTCAGCATACCAAGGTGCTACACTATTAGAGATCGCTAATAGACACTCGTCAGGGAACCTCTCATCAACCTCAGAACATAACGACGGATGGGTAAACTCAATCCTAGATAAATGGTCTGCTACGGGATTCTCTGATCTTTTCCTATCCTTTATCTCGACATCGAACTCTTGCAAAAGGAGTACCCAACGGATCAACCGTGGTTTTGCATCTCGTTTTACCATCAGATAGCGAATTGCAGCATGGTCGGTATACACTATTACCTTTGTGCATAAGAGATAAGATCTAAATTTCTCGAATGCAAAAATGACTGCTAATAGTTCCTTCTCGGTGGTAGTGTAGTTGACTTGGGCGTCAACGAGGGTTTTACTTGCGTAAGCTATCGTGTGAAATATCTTTCCCCTCACTTGCCCTAAGACAACTCCCACTGCATAATCACTAGCATCGCACATCAGAGTAAAAGACTCTTCCCAATCGGGCGTCACTACGACGGGTGCCGTGGTTAAACGCTTTTTAAGTTCCTCAAAAGCTGTTATACATTCATCACTAAAATGAAAGCTCACGTCTTTTTCCAACAAGCTACTCAACGGTTTTGCTATTTTCGCAAAGTCTTTGATAAACCTACGGTAGAAACCTGCGTGTCCTAGGAAACTTCGTAGCATCTTAACATTCTTGGGTGGTGGTAATTGTTCGATCACATCTAACTTTGCCTTATCCACCCTTAGTCCCTCTCTAGAAACATGGTGACCAAGCACAATTCCCTCACGTACCATGAAGTGACATTTCTCCCAGTTTAGGACCAGGTTTGTCTCCACACAACGAGTAAGTACCTTCTCTAAACACTCTAAGCAATCATCAAACGATTTCCCAAAAATAGAAAAATCATCCATGAATATCTCAATACCCTGGTCCATAATATCAGAGAAAATGGCAATCATGCAACGCTGGAACGTGGCAGGTGCATTGCATAGACCAAAGGGCATTCTCCTAAATGCGAAGGTTCCGTAAGGACATGTGAATGTGGTCTTTTCTTGATCTACGGGGTCTACGGTAATTTGGTTATAGCCTGAGTATCCATCAAGAAAACAGAAAAAGTCATTCCCTGCCAACCTATCTAAAACTTGGTCAAGGAATGACAAGGGGTAATGATCCTTCCTGGTGGCTTTATTCAACTTCCTATAGTCAATGCATATTCGCCACCCCGTGACCGTTCTAGTGGAAACTGACTCACCTTTTTCATTTCTTACGACCGTCATTCCTCCTTTCTTGGGTACACATTGCACAGGTGAAACCCATGGACTATCCGAGATGGGGTATATGATCCCCGCGTCTAGCCATTTAATAATTTCTTTTTTTACCACCTCTTTCATAGGTGGACTTAGACGACGTTGATGCTCGATCGACCCCGAAAATGATTCTTCCAAAAGAATCTTGTGCATACATAGTGAGGGACTTATTCCTCGGATATCGTTTATGGTCCACCCTATGGCCCTTTTAAATTTCTTGAGTAAGTCTACTAACTTTTGACGTTGATCAGATGATAAATGTGAGTTGATGATGACCGGCAAGGTGTCATTATCGCCTAAATACGCGTAAGTGAGATAGTCCGGAAGAGGTTTCAAAGTCAATGATGGCGGGTCGAAGATAGACGGTTTTACTGACAAAGATCTTTCGGGCATCTCTAATGGTTCCGGCTTACGGAACCAAACCGTCTGCTTCTCAAATACTTGCAAGCACTCTTGAATGTTTTCTTCTTCCTCAGAAAACTCACCCTCAGTCAAAACACGAGTCAATAGGGAATTCTGTTCATCCAGCGATACATTAGGCTTATAGTCTCCTATAGATACATATTTGACCACCTCCATATTGTCTTCCTCTCGATGGGGAAATTTTAATGCCTTACGTACATTAAAGGTGACTTGCTCGTCATTCACTCTCATAGTCAATTCTCCTCTTTGAACATCTATAAGTGTCCTACCCGTGGCTAGGAACGGTCTCCCTACAATGATGAGGACTTCCTTGTCCTCCTCCATATCTAAAACCACAAAGTCAGCCGGAAAAATGAATTTATCTACCTTCACCAACACATCCTCAACTATCCCTTTTGGGAATGTCAGGGTCCTATCGGCCAACTGCAAGGTTATGGAAGTCTTTGTTATTTCTCCCAAACCTAGCTTTCTATAAATAGAGAACGGCATTAGGTTTATACTCGCTCCTAAGTCACATAGCGCTTTACCCTCAAATTTATATCCTATAGAGCACGGAATAGTAAAGCTTCCCGGATCTTTCAACTTAGGTGGGAGTCTTTTTTGAAGAATGGCGCTACACTCTTGAGTGAGTGCTACCGTCTCATTTGTTCCAAATTTTCTCTTTTTGGACAGGATATCTTTCATGAATTTAACGTAACTCGGCATTTGTTCTAAAGCTTCAGCGAAAGGGATGTTAATTTGTAATTTCTTAAATATCTCGACGAATTTTTGGAATTGTTGGTCGAGCTTACTCTTCTTCAACCGTTGAGGAAACAGTGGCGGTGGGTAGACTTTCACATTATCCTTCTTCTTAATGTAATCAGTGATCGGTTCTCTCTTCCTTTCTCCTAGAACTTCCACTTCCTTCTCAGAAAAATTATCTAGTCTCACTTCTTCTTCGGGAATACAAGGGGTTCCCTCCACCAACTCTTTTTCTTCATCACTCTTTCTACCCAGTTCATGTGTAGGTGCACTCACTAATTGCTTACCACTTCGTAACTCGACTGCTTTATAATGTTGGTTATCTCCCTTTGGATTTGGAGTGGTATCCGTTGGAAGTGTGCCCGGTGGCCTAAGACTTAAGGCATTGGCAATTTGACCTAACTGGGATTCTATCATGCGTAGTGACCCTTCTAAATTTGAAATGCGTACATCTCTTTTTTGCATCGACTCCATAATCATCTCATCCGTCAGTTTTCTAGAAATACTAGGTTGATTAAAAGCATTATTATGTTGTGGATGTGAGTTATTCAGATTAAATCCGGGTGGATGGGTCGCTCCCACATTATTCTTCCAAGAGAAATTTGGATGATTTCTCCACTCTGGATGGTAGTGATTTGCAAAACCCGGTGGTACTTGCCTTGGTTGGCCTCCGACATAGTTTACCTCCTCCGTCATTTGATTTAGTTGTTCAACCGTTAAGGGTGTATTAGTTGTAGAGGTAGATAACAAATCTAACCTTTTATTAATTAGGTTAAACTGGGATGACATTTGTGCAGCTAATGATGTAATCTGGTCCACTTGATGGACTCCAGCCGGTTGAGTATTACCTTGTCTCTCATAAGCCTGATAATTATTAGAAGTAAGATCTTCTAATATTGCGTAGGCGTCTTCGGGATATTTCTTCATTAAGGAACCGCCCGCGGCTCCATCCACTAAAATCATGGTTGCCATTTGCAAACCATTGTAGAATGTAGAGACTTGTTGGTGTTGGGCTAATCCGTGGTGTGGACATTTTCGCAATAATTCTTTAAAACGCTCCCACGCCTCATAAAGAGTCTCCCCATGATTTTGCATGAAAGTCGTTATGTCTCTAATGATCTTAGCTGTCTTCGAGGGTGCAAAATACTTATTTAGGAATTTTTCAACTAAGTGATCCCATGTGGCAATAGAGTCATTGGGTAATGAGTCTAACCAGTCCTTCGCCCGTCCTTCTAATGAAAATGGAAATAGCCTCAACAAAATTGCATCTTCAAATGCTCCATTGAATTTGAACATCTCACAGATCGCTAAGAAGGTACGTAAGTGAGAGTTCGCATCTTCATGACTAAGACCCCCAAACTTGTTATATTGCACTTATTGCATAACTAGAGGGTCCATTTTAAAGTTGTTTGCCGCAATTGCGGGTCGCGCAATACTAAAGTGTAAACCTCCTCTCAAAGGTGTATTATAATCGCGACACGTCATTCGTGGCGCAGCGTCTTGACCATTATGGTCCACTTGTCCTTCATGATTATTCATATTCTCGTGATCGTGATTATCCATCTCTTGATGAATAATATTCAGCGTTCTACAAATTTTTTTGTTTTGCCTACACGTACGCTCTATTTCTGAATTGAAAGGCAAAAGTTCAGAAGTTCGATGTCTGGACATGCACAAACAGAATTATTGATAGCAGTAACAACACAAACAATACATGATAAAACAACAAAACAAGAACTTGAGCTCTAAATACTTGGGTTTAACTAATATTGCAAGAGATAAAACACTAAATACGTCGCACCTCCCCGGCAACGGCGCCAAAAACTTGATACGCCCAAAATGGGTATACGTAATTAACCGCAAGTGTACGTGCCGTGTCAAGTAATAAATAGTAAGTAAAGATCGTTCCCTCGAGGAGATGGTGAATTCAGTGCTTGCAATTACTAGTTGTACCTTTTCTTTAAATTCAAGGAGAATAAAATAGTGATTTGTTAATTACTACGATTATGAAAGACAACGACTACGAATTAAAATAGACTACGATTTGCTAAAAGGAAGTACTTGTTTATCGGAGAAGTAATCTTGTATTATGATTTCCTAAGTCTTGTGTGACGAATCTTGTGAAGATGACTTTGTGATAGTGAGTGGTGACACGTCTTGCAACGATTTTAAATTAGAAAATCCGTACCTCTCGATATCAAAAATCCCTAGCCTCTATTTCCCCCTCGGGAGAGACAAGTACCGCATAAAGTTTGAAAACCAAAGTTGCTAATATCAAGGGGAAATCTCTTTCTCCCTTCAAATACTATACCGGATCTATAACACACTTACGCAACTCCTCTCTCGAATTATGAAGCGTAGTAAAATGGCGAAACCTTGGCCAAAAGTTTCAAAGTAAAGATTATAGATTCGGTAAAGACATACACCAAACATTCACAAAGAAAGCTTTAAGTTTTCATCAACACAAAGACCAAGTACTTTCACAATACAAGATTAGAAATATTTAGTTCATGGCGGCGGAGAAATCAAGCATAACAGTTGGAGAGATCTTACAAATCATGTTGAAATTACAGAATAAACGACGTAGGAATCTTTCGCCGGAGTTGCTCCCTCGCTCAGTCCGGAAAATCCACTCTATTTCTCTAGCCGCCCCCTTTGAGAATGAGGAAGAAGAAGACTTCCTCCACTAGTAAGAATTGTAAATTTCAGCACCCTTGAAAACCTAAATATCCCTCCTTTTTAAAATCCGAAAATTTTCTCCCTCCTCTCTCCTCTTTAACTCCAGAATATTTCCCCTCCAAAAACGTGCATCTCTTGCTCAAAAGGTGCCTCCTTTCAGATTTGAAAATGGTGCCAAATTTGAATTTGAAAATCTGGATTTCGTCCAGAAAAGGTTGCAACCTGTTTCAGGATTCTGCAACTTTTTCACCACGACAGCATATTTGGCCAAATTCTTCTTCCAAGTCGTTCTCTTTCGCTTTTCTTGCACTAACACCTAGCAAAAAGACCACTTTAGACATAAATAAAATAAATGTGAATTTACTTGCATTTAAACTTCAACTAAATGATTTTTCTCCCGGATCGACGAGCAAAAGGTCCGAAACTTAGGCTAAATAACTTCATTTTTGGGAAGTTATCATCTACCTCTCAGTAAGTGCAGCTCCAATCCTTCCCACCACATTCTCGCTTCACCGTCCAGAAGGAACGCAGCGATGGTGGTCATTTGCCACTCCTCCGTCTCCGTTGCTGTCATGACTCTCTTCACCCTAGAGAGCCAGTCTTCAGCCTGAGATGGGGTTCCCAACCCCGAGAATAATGGAGGGTTAAAGCTCATTACATGCTTAAGCTGCCTCTCGGTTGCCCTCCTTGGCACCACCGGTTCCACAACCACTTGCTCTACTCTCCTCAGCTCAGCCTCTTGAAGAGGTTCCTGCTCCATCACAGGAGCGGGCTGCTGCGTTTGCCTTGCAGGCTGCGCATTTATCACGGCCAACACCGCTTCAGCCACCAATCGTATATTCTCAGCCGATAGAGGTGTTGCAGGAGCAACATCTGGTGCACTGCTAGCCTCAGAAACTCGGCATTCTGACGCCCCAACACCACTTCTGGTCACCTATAGTGATACAAAACACCGTTAAGCGACCAAATAAATTGCAAACAACAATTATAGGAACACGCAGGTTCCTCAAACATGCGTATTTGCATTCCTAAGTGAACATTCATGGGTTCTTTTACTGTTATAACGATGATGCACACAATGTGCTCACCACCCCGTAAAAAGAATTCGCCCACGAATTCACTTTAAGCCCGACCAAAACCAGTTGTCTGATACCAAATTGTAACACCCCCTATCCGTCGCATAGCATATAGCAGTAGGTCCGGCCGGGGCCCGACGCCGTATGCCACAGACAGACCAGGTGGTTACTCATAGAAACCATCCAACCAATCTCAACGTCCTACACATAGCATTCTAGCGAAAGCAGTTTATAAAAGTTGCAAATAAGAACCCATCACTAAAGCATGAATGTCCACTATTACACAATAGGAATGTTATACAAATACCAACACAAGCCTTAAGGCCTTACAAAATGTTTCACTTGATATTACATGATTTACAAACCACGGCACGCAGGCCGGTCACACATGAATAAAATAGTAAACACTTCCAATTAGGCCTTCGAGGGTCGGCTTCGCACTTGGGCTTTAGCCCGCTATTGACCGCTTGGTCCAGCAGCACCTGCAAGCAACAAACCACCGCACGGTGGCAAAACAAGGCAACGGTCAGCAATGCTGACCAAATTATAACGATCCCGCTCCCAACTCGGGGCGGCGATGCTCATTCCCTGCATTTCATTAGCATAAGCGAGCAATATATAACCATAATCATTTCATCACAGACGTTGGCTCGCACGACCACACGCCCCGTGCTCTCAGGGCACATTCTCGGTGAACCGGTCGATGTCACGTCAATTAAAGCCATAGACATTCCGGACTCACCACCGCCACTTTGACGGCCAAACCTATGAGCAATTTTGTTTTCCTGGCCTGGGTCACGACAATTTAAGCCATTGACCGCCGAAGACCCTAATCTATGCCAACGACAAGTGCCACGTACCCTTAGGTCTCTTTAACCAAACGACATAGAACGGGTACGGTTCCATCTAACCCGTGCTCACATCGCAACGACAATTTAAGCCATTTGCGCGGGTCAAACTTCCACCGAGTCCCATTTCCATCACAATTCACATAACCCGGTTATGTTCAAGTTGGCTCTCAGGCCACCAAGTTGGCAAGATCACGCATCCGCCCAGTTTTCTGGGTGCACCTTTGGGTTAATCCCCAAGGCTCCCTGCAGCAATCTACCGTGAAGAAAACCCGAAAAACAACCAATAGCACGGAGTCTTCTCCGGCATTTATGCAATGCAACATCACCGATCCAGACCAACATGTCCGGGTAGGCTTCACACATCATGCCTATGTCCGTTCTCGCTTACGGACTCTATACAACGGGGACTTCATATATCTACCCGAAGGAACACCTCCAACTCACCGCAAACTCGTGAGAGCGGGCTTCCTATGCAAATAAGGAGAGCTACTCATGCTCAAGAAGAGTATCGTTACCCTTGCGTTCTTCTTTGGCGCCATGGAAAAATAAGCGGATGAAAAGCACCACACTAGCTTTGCCTACGTGGATCCGGAGTTGGCTCGCGATTTGGAGCTTCGAAACTCCTCCAATGGCCGGATCTAGCTCCTTCTTCCTTCCTTAGCTCTCCTCTCTCTCTAAGCTTTTAGAAAGATATCCACTCATGAAAAGTGAGGGTTTCTAAGTCCAATCCCGGGTATATCCCTTCAGGAACAACCCCCAGCCGTTGGATCATCAATTAAAGAAATGAACGGCTTTTATTCGGGACTGAAATGCCCAATATGGACCGCACACGGCCTGGCACACGCCCGTATCCAGGGCCGTGTGCCTCATTCGCCGTCAAAATCGGCTCACCTGGAATAACACACGGGCATCGAACATGCCCGTGTTCGATCTAACATGCCCGTGTTCCACCTGACACGGCCGTGTGGCCGGCCGTGTACCCCCATCATTTTTCCCCGAAAACAACCCGAGCACTGCACGGGTTCTAGGACATGCCCGCGTCCTTTCACGTGTCACCTCAACACGCCTGGGCTCCAAGCCGTGTACACGGTCTCGACACTTCATCGAGCGAAGATCGTCGACTTGATGACACGGCCTTGGACAAGCCCGTGTACTAGGCCGTGTGCCTTGTCTCGACACATCGTCGAGCAGAGTGTCGACTTCCCAGGACGAGTGTCGACATGGGTTGACACGCCCTGCGACATGCCCGTGTAGCAGGCCGTGTGTCATGTCTCGACACTTCGTCGAACACAGAGTTTCGACTTTGCGGGCTAAGTGTCGACACGGGTGGACACGCCCCGCGACACGCCCGTGTCGCAGGCCGTGTGCCCAGTATCGACACAATGTCAAGATCAAAATGTCGACTTCCCGGCTGAGTGTCGACACAAGCTTGACACGCCCTGGGACACGCCCGTGTCCCAGGCCGTGTGCCTGCAGCCAGAACCCAAAATTGGCCCAAAACGTCCCCCGTCGCTCCTTTGAGTTTCGGGGCGTTACACTTGTGGACTCTTTCGTGGACACTTCAGGGAAGCTCCGTGAACTTAGCCTTTTTTACTTCTTTCTTTACATTCAAAGCGTGTAACAAAGAGGTGGTATTGTTGGATTCTTTGTGATTTAAAAGTAATCAACAAGTTAGTCGTATTGCCAACATAATATGAGTTTATAAGGTAGCACATAAATGTATAATGCCCTCCCCAGCACATAGCTCGCAAGGCCGATTGCCGGAACCCACAGCATCCAGCTCAATTGGTGATGAGAAGCAAAAAACTTCATAGTTAAGCATGCTCAGGCTAGGGTAGTTCTCGGATGGGTGACCTCCTAGGAATTCCATATATTGTACACTTAACAATCGAGGATGACCGTCGGAACCCCCTACATTCAGCTCAAAATGGTTCAACCTCAACCGACCTGCAAACTATACACCCCATCCCCTCTCCATGCCCACCGACGGGTTGTTGGAGGCCGCAACCTCTCTTTGACGAGGAATCTGAAGTCATGCGGGCAGCACATGGACTTCCCAGGACGTCACCCATCCTAGGAATACTCCAGCCCAAGCATGCTTAACTATGAAGTTCTTTTACTTCTCTTTGAGCTGCAACTCAATTGGTGATGAGAAGCAAAAGAACTTCAGAGTTGAGCATGCTCGTGTTGGAGTAGTCCCATGATGGTGTCCTCCTGGGAATTTCCCATGCTACATACTTAACTATCGAGTTTTCCTCATCAAATTTAGGTTGTAGTCTCCAACAACCCGTTAGTGGGCACAGAGAGGGGTTCAGGTGTATGGTCTGCAAATCTGTTGAGACTGAATCCTTTCGAGCTGGATAATGGGGGTTCCTGCGGTCGTCCTTCCGAGCTGTATGCTGTGGAAGCTGTTACAAAAGTACACCTTTTGTTATAACGACCCTAGCTGATCCAACGGGATAAAGTCATGGCTCCACAATATGCGACGTTACCGGGTTACAACCCAAACATCCCAACCCCTCTTCATCCTACTAGCAGGGTGTTGGTTGCCACAACCACCCTTCGATGAGCGAAACTCTCAAGTTAAGCGGGCAGCATGGAGACTTCTCAGGAGGTCATCCATCACAAGACAACTCCAGCCCGAACACGCTTAACTATGAATTTCTTTTGCTTCTCATCACCAATATAAGTCCAACCCAAGCACTCTTAACTATGAATTTCTTTCACTTCTCATCACCGATTGGTGATGAGAAGTGAAAGAAATTCATAGTTAAGCATGCTTGGACTGGAGTAGCCTTAAGATGGCTTACCTCCTAGGAAGTCCCTGTGCCACTTTAGAGGAGGGGGGGGGGGTGAATAGGTTTTAGGAATATTTTGAATCTTTTAAACCTTTAACTGATTAAACTGTGCTATGTGATTAGTTTGTTTGGCTTTCAAAATACACACACACAAAAGACAGAGATATTTTATAGTGGTTCCCCAGATTATGGGTACGTCCATTATCCCTCTCCACCTTTCTAACAGCTTGTTAGATAAGGCACTTCACCAATTTCTCGTCTCTAAAGAGCTTACAACTCGATCCTACAGGACCACACAGTCTCCTTCAAGACCTACAACTCAGGCCCAAGGCCCTACAACTCAGTGATTTAACAAAAACCTAACTCAGGCTCAAAATCCGTACACCTCAGGCTGGAAGGACGGCCTACACTCAGATCCAAAGTGGATCCTACCTCATCCTTTATAATACCACCTTATAACTTAGATTCTACACAGAATCCTACACTCTGATCCAAGACTGGATCCTACAAAAAATAGTATTGTTGCGAAACAATTAGACACCAGAGAGTTTTCTCTGTGTCTGTCTTCCTGAGTTGAGTAGATTTCAGCACTATCTTCTTCACAACAACAAGTTGCAGAATAGATCTTCAGTACTGGATGACTTGTGCTGGAATTAACTTAGAATCAAAATTTTGATTTGTTGTTGAAGACAATGGATTTAAAAGTTTTGTATCTTCTTCAAACAGCTATCCTGACTTGCAGACTATAAAGGATCTGATTTTCTTCCCAATCAGAAATCGATTCTGAACTTGTTGTTGCTGATGAAGATTACAATAGCTATCTACTTTTGCTTTCAGGTAAACTGATCATAACTTGTACTTCAGGCTCGATGTTAATGGCGAGGAGGAAGATGAAGTTCCGTCGCTATGCGTAATCAGAAAACCCTAAAAACTTCTTCCCTTTCAGCCAATCTTATCCTTTTATAGTCCGCTAATCAACGACTCTTTGTACTGTGGGCCCAGCCTAAAAGGACGAGTTACCACCTTCCATTTGCAGAAAACGACAACAGCTGTCCACCAGTGCCATTAAAGGCATACTGCAGTGTTCCTGCAAAGAATTTGAACTGCATTTGCTTTGTTGACTTTTGCTGATGTCAGCCATTCTAGAATTAGCCAATTTCACTGAATAACTCAAGGCGTTGAGTGTGTTGAGTGAATTGGTTTCACTCAATGATTCTGTACTTAGCAAATTTTTCAGCTCTTTCTGCATCCATGGCATTGAGAGCGTTGAGTGGTTGGCTTTTACTCAACGCCATTTGTCTTAGATCCTTCAGAACTCTGCCAACTACTGAGGCGTTGAGTGAACTGGCTTCACTCAGAGCTTTTGTACTTAGAAGCTTTTCTTCTGAATGAAGACGTTGAGTGTGTTAACTTCACTCAATGCTTCCTGCCTCAGCCTCAACTTTTGACAAGGAGTTGAGTGAACTGGCTTCACTCAACGCTTCTGGACTTAGTCAAATCCTGTTTCTTCTTAGGCCTTGAGTGTAACAACATGACTCAACTCTTTCTGTTATTTGTCATTAAGTGAACTGGCTTCACTCAATGCTTTTTTACCTAGACAGATTTTTCCTATCATTCTACCAAGGCTTTGACAAAATTAGCATGACGTTGAGTGAACTAGCTTCACTTAACACTTTTGGACTTAAAAAATTTTCTTTTGACAGATTCACTCTGGCTTTGACTGCTTGAGCTTATCTCAACGCTATCTGTTATTTGGCGTTCAGTGAACTGGCTTCACTTAACACTTTTGTACTCAGTTAATTTTTCTTTGCCAGAAACTCTGTGGCTTTGAATGAGGTAGCTTTACTTGATGAATTTGATGCCCGATGTTGAGTGAGTTGACATCACTCAACGTCTGTGGACTTAGCAACTTTTTTTTGTCTTCCATTGTTGAGGCTTTGACAGATCTTGCTGTATTCAGCTATTTTTGTGCTATGATATTGAGTGAACTGTTTTCACTCAACGCCTGTGGACTTAGGCAATTTCCTGCCTTTCCAGCATCCTTCTTTATGTCCACATGTCCAATCAATGTGATAAGGACTATCCTGCATGTATGAACTTAAACATACATCAAATACAACTATGTGTATGTCATTGACTTGTTTGACTTCTTATAACTCTGGGACATTGGGATTAATGGATCCAACAATCTCTCCCTATTTGAAGAAGTCAAAACCCAATATTAACTTTCTTGGTCAATGAAATGCACAATATATACAATAACAAATACTAAAATGATAGAACATATCTAGGAAGATTAGCACTCCCCCCGTGTAACGACCCAGGTTTAGAGCTCAGAGGCCCACCACAACCCTTCCTGGGCCTGACGGCTTTTCTCTCCCCACGGTATCGCTATAGGACTGCAGTTCGTACCACCCAAACCCTCTCCGGCCTATTTATCAGCACAATGGGTTTTTGAGCATGCCAAGTTTCGAACCCAACACCTCCTTGAAAAGGCACCTTCAACAGTCCTCATCACCAACTGAGCTGCAGCTCAACTGGTGATGACGATTGTTGAAGGTGCCTTATCAAGGAGGTGTCGGGTTTGAAACCTGGAATGCTCAAAAACCCGCCGTGCTGAGAAACATGCCGGAGAGGGGTTTGGGTGTCACAGATTGCAGTCTTGTAGCGATGCCGTGGGGCGAGACAAGCCATCACGTTCAGGAAGGGTTGTGGTGGGACTCTGAGCTCTAAACCCGGGTCGTTACATAAAAGTTAACTTTTATGAAATGACCCGGGTTTAGAGCTCAGAGTCCCACCACAACCCTTCCTAGGCCTGGCAGCTTGTCTCGCCCCACGACATCGCTACAGGACTGCAGTCTGTGCCACCCAAACCCCTCTCCGGCCTGTTTCTCAGCACGGAGGGTTTATGAGCATGCCAGGTTTCGAACCCAATAACTCCTTGATAAGGCAACTTCAACAGTCCTCATGACCAACTGAGCTGCAGCTCAGCTGGTGATGAGGACTGTTGAAGGTGCCTTATCAATGAAGTGTTGGGTTCGAAACCTGGCATGTTGAAAAACCCTCCGTACTGAGAAACAGGCCGGAGAGTGGTTTGGGTGTCAAAGACTGCAGTCCTATAGCGATGACGTGGGGCGAGACAAGCCGTCAGGTTCAGGAAGGGTTGTGGTGGGTCTCTGAGCTCCAAACTCAAGTCGTTAAATAAAAAGTGCACTTTTTATGTAACGACTCGAGTTAGGAGCTCAAAGGCCCACCACAAACCTTACTGAACCTGACGGCTTGTCTAACTACACGGCATCGCTTTAGGACTGCAGTCTGTGACACCCAAACCCCTCTCTGGCCTGTTTCTCAGCACGGAGGG
Source organism: Platanthera guangdongensis (assembly GCA_039583875.1). Classification (NCBI taxonomy): domain Eukaryota; kingdom Viridiplantae; phylum Streptophyta; class Magnoliopsida; order Asparagales; family Orchidaceae; genus Platanthera; species Platanthera guangdongensis. Next base: position 352,888 of record JBBWWR010000147.1, on the reverse strand, counting down.
TTTTTGAGCATGTTAGGTTTCGAACCCAACACCTCCTTGATAAGACACCTTCAACAGTCCTCATCACCAACTGAGCTCAGCTCAGTTGGTGATGACGACTGTTGAAGGTTCCTCATTAAGGAGGTGTTGGGTTCGAAACCGGACTTGCTCAAAAACCCGCCGTGCTGAGAAACAGGCTGAAGAGTTATTTGGGTGGCGCAGACTGCAGTCCTGTAGTGATGTCGTGGAGCGAGACAAGCCTCCAAGCCCAGGAAGGGTTGTGGTGGGCCTCTGATCTCTAAACCTGGGTCGTTACACCCTGTATGGTGAGCATCACCTGCTCCCCCTGAATTGCTGCAAGGTATGTGGTACTACTTGAAGGCCTTGATTACCTTCACCTCATTACCCTGTAAGGGGACATCTTTTTTCTCCCCTTGCATTTGAACATATTCTTTTCCCTTGATGCACTTTATTCCTTGATCAACCTCTGTTGTTACTTGATCAATCTCTTCTCTCCCCCTTTTGACTTCTGAATAGTCAGGGAGGAACTGGCCTGCCCTAATTGTCTTCTTCCCCTCGATGATTGCAGATGATATAACTAATACAGCTGCCATCTACCTCTCTACATGAGGCTGAATTTGCTCTTGTAGCTGCTGGACTTGCTCCCCCTTAATAGGAGCATCTTCTATCATCATGTTCCTGATAGACACTTTTGTCTCTATTGCCACTTTAGGTCTTCATCACCTGCAAGAAGAACAAATCCTATACCAAAAACATCATAGGGAGTAACTAAAGCAATGCTAAATTCAACATACCCAACTCAAACTTGAAGACGTTGAACTTTGCTGCATCTAGTGGCTTAGTAAAGATATCAGCTACTTGCTTGTCTATGAGGACAAACTCTCGACTGATGTCTTCTTTTTTCACATACTCACTAATAAAATGATACCGAATTTCTATATGCTTAGTCCTGCTATGTGAGACAGGATTCCTAGCAATAGAAATAACAATAGTAGAATCACAGTAAAGAGGAGTTCTACTTATCTGGAGGTTATAATCTTGGAGCTAATGCTGGATCCACAGCAACTGTGCACAGATAAAGATTTAGATTCTCTATGTTCTGCGAGGTACAAACAATACTCAACACTCTCTATATAACACACATCACTAGTATGAATAGATAATCCACACCATTTCCATCTCTCATTTGTATACATTTTTTTAACAGTTGTAGATAAAATAAAATTTAAATTTTTTGTGAAAAAAAAAACTACCAATAAAATTATATTGAACATGTTTAACCTGTTCTAAAATTTTTAAAATAGATTATGATAAAATAAAACTTTTAAAAAGTTGCTATTTAATTTTTTTTAAAAAAAACATGCTCTCGACAAAATAACAAATAAAAATATATAAGACTAAAATAAATAACTTGATCTCTAAATACTCAGAGTTAACTAATATTGCAAGAAATGAACACTAAATCAGTAGCACCTCCTGGGCAACGATGCTAAAAACTTGGTATGCCTGAAATAGATTTACGTATTAACGTAAATGCAAGTGTCGGATCAAGTAATTTTAAGTGAGTTAAGATTGTTCTCACGGAGAAGTGATTAATTTAGCACTCGCAAATACCATCTCTACTTTTTCTTTAAATTCAAGCGGTTTGATTTAGAATGAATTTCTGATGATGAAAAATTAAAAGAAAATAATAACAAAACTAAACGACGCTTACTTAAGAATACTGGTATCAAGTTGAAGAAATAGTCTTGTACGTTGATTTTCTTACCTATTGTGATGAGTTTTAGAGTGAACCTTCATAAAATATTTGATTACTATTTTGTAATGATTTGAAAGTGGACATCATCATCTCTCGATCTCATAAATCCGTTTACCATAATTTCTCTAGTTATCTCTAATTAGGTAGAAAAAAATAACATGAAGCACACAAATCATTGTTACTAACACAAGATGAAATCTCTTTTTTATGCTATATTGAAATTTATGTTACACTTACGTCACTTCTCTCTCGAATTTTTACAGCATAGTACAAATATGGAATTTGGCTAAAAGTTTAAACAACTCCTCTCTTGAATCTCGCTACGCAAAAGAAGGGATTCAACTCTAAAATTATCTAACTGCTCTCTCGAATCTCGCCACACAATTTAAAAAAGAATACTTAATCCAAAATTTTCAAAAAATAAAAAGATAAATCCAATAAATATAGTTCTTCAAATAATCATAAATGAGGAATTAAAATCGCAACATCACAACAAAATAAAGTACTCTCAATATACAAGACTTACAAATTTAGTTTATAGTTGAGGAAAAATAACACGCAATTAAAAAGATCTTACAAAACATGATGATTAAAATCAAACGTTGTAGGAACTCTTCTCCGGATTTTTGCTCTACCGTCATCCTTTTTCTTTTCCTCTAGCTGTTTCTCCTTTGAATGATGAATACTATTATGATAATGAGGTTCCCCAAATGCTTTGCCAAATTTTCCCTTCATCCTCCTTTTATATTGCTGGTCAACTTCTTCTTTATCAACCCCTCAATTTGGTCCAATCAAAGATCACAAAAAGATTCTTTTCTATTTATTCAAAATTATCCTTTTAATTGAAATTTTTGTAATCTAGTTTTGTAGAATTTCAAGCTTTTCTATATGATAAGTCTGATCATTTATTGTTTGCCAAAATTGAGCAAATGTTCCACATTTTCAGATTTGAAATCAGGGTAATTTGAATTTTAAATTTTAAAATTCAGATCCATTCTTATTGCAACAACTAAAACATGTTATTGTAACAAGCGGCGCAAACCAAAATATAAGTCCATCTTTACTTCTCCAGATCGAATTATTTGACATTTCTAGCGAGAAAACATAGGAAAAAAATAACCAAATTAATACCAAATAAAATAAATATGAATTTACTTATATTTTTACATATTTAAATCATTTTCCTCATTATGATGAATATTAAATCAGATTATAGTGCTAGATAACTTCTTTTCGAGAAGTTATCAAACTTCTCGTGCATAGCTCTACCTATCACTACTTTGATGAGGAAGAATTATAAGTTCGTTTGGATGCTGTCATGTGTGCGAGCTTTTGAGTAGTTAAAGAATAGTCTGACCATGACGTCTATTTTGTGTTTGTCACATGGAACAAAAGGCTATGGGATCTATAACGACACTTTAGAGAGCGGCTTAGGCTGCGTTCTTCTTCAGTTTGGGAAGGTTATAACAAATGTCTCTTGCCAACTTAAGGTGTATGAGAGGAATTATCTGGTTCACAACTTAAAATTGGCAGTTGTGATATTCACACTTAAGCTGTGGCGACATTACTTGTATTGTATTAAGATTGATATCTTTACGGACCATAAGAGTCTGAAGTATTTGTTAAATCAGAAGGATCTGAATGTTAACCCCAAAGTCGGCGATCCTTCCCAAGGCAGCCAGCTCGCCAGTAGAGACCTGCACTAGGTTCCCCCTGGAGGTCGCTTCTTAGGTTGGGCGGACAGGTTTCCCTGTCCGCTCAGTCCGCACGACTTGGGCAGTCTCAGCGGATTAACCGCCCAGGCCCCGCGCCTTCCATTGGTCGGCAGGGGCCGCACACTGCTTATGTAGTCCACCCTTGCAGGCCTCCCCCTTTTTCAGCTTAACCGCAAGCCGTTACTTCCTCGGGCCTATAAATAGACCCCCGTACCTCTCATGGGGGGCAGCGTTCATGGTCAGCCTCAGCTCCAGCTTCGGATCATCGCCAAGGTGCTCACGCTTGAAGTCAGCCCACGACAAGCTCATTTTCTACGGTCTCCGTTTTCCAGTCCTCCTTCATTGGTGAACCCCAACAACTTCAACATCCAATCTTCATTCTAGCATAAGCGGACTCCGCCTAGCAGCATGCGTGGAGTACACGGACTCCCTATGCAGTCCGCCTTCCCTTGGTCTCCACCAGATCTTCTCTAGCAGCAGGGTCAACCTCCATCAGTCCACAGTCTAGGCGCGGACTCGGTCAGTAGTGGCGGGCTCCTTCCAGCCCGCCAAGCAGCAGAACCTCCTCAAGGCAGTCCCAGACCGCATAGCCTTGTGTGGACTCTGCGGATTCCGCGGGCACTCCTCAGCTCGCACCCCCCTTAGCGCGTGCCCAGTTTAATAGTAGCGGACTCTACAGATTTTCCTTGCAGTCCGCCGCTTAGCCTCCAGCATCCGCCACCCCAGTAGCAGGCGGACAATCTCAGCTCAGCAGCAACGGACTCTGCGGACTCCCCTCGCAGTCCGCCACTAAGTCTCCTAGTTCTCCATCAGTAGCACCAGCTTTAGATGTAAGACCCAGTCCGCGCGGCCTGTTGCGGACTCAGTAGACTCTGTCTTTTTCTCGCTCAAGCTACTGTCTCACCGGGGGTAACGTCACCATAAGCCGTTACTTCCTCGGGCCTATAAATAGACCCCCGTACCTCTCATGGTGGGGGGGGGGGGGGTAGCGTTCAAGGTCAGCCTCAGCTCCAGCTTCGGATCATCGCCAAGGTGCTCACGCTCGAAGTCAGCCCACGGTAAGCACATTTCCTGCGGTATCCATTTTCCAGTCGGCACTCTTCTCTCTGCCTTTAGTCGCGCGGCCTACCGGCCTCTGTTCCCAGTCCGCGCGGTCTATATTTTTCCCTTTACCGCGCAGCCTGCCGACCTGGCTCTTCAGTCCACGTGGACTCTTCTGGCACTCTTTTCTTAGCCGCCAGCTTCCTTCTTGTACCCCTTTATTGCTTTCTTGTAAAGGTGTATTAGCAAGCTGCGACTCCCGCTATTAATCAAAGGAAAGCCCGTCACAAGAGTGGTATTTAAGCCGCGACGGGCAAAGTCTGATGTTGCCGCTGCTAGCGGCCCTCTCTCTTCTACTTCTTAGCTCAGCGCAGCTCCCTCTCAACATTCTACCTGCAAGCACAACCGTCCAAGTAACCGTCTGCTCGACAGCTACTGATCAACCTCCTCCGCTGCTCTCAGCAAACCTCTCCTCTATCCCCGCAACCCTCAGACAAGCGCTTGCTCCACTCTCGAGCACTGAGAAGCTTCCTATTCCCCCACAACCTTCATCCTCTTCCTCTCCTAGCCTGTGAGATCGAACACTCCCTCCATGTTAACTAGGAGGTGCTATTTTCACGCATCAACTGTTAACACGTGACCTTCAGATCCGAACAGATGGTGAACAGTGACAGTTAGCCTTGTCAGACCATCAACCAGCCGAGAACCTTGCTCCAAGTCCCCGAGATGATCCTCTCTGGGTGGCCTTTGAGCAATCGTGCCGTGAGAATGCTCAGCAGTTCCAAACCATCAACCAAATCCTTGCCAAAATCATCCAACATTTGCAGTCTCAACCTGCAGCAGCTCCCGCAGCTCCAGCTGCTCTGATCAATCCAGCACCAACATTGGAGAATCAACAAGCTTATCCTCCAGCTTGCCCACCGGTCTATCCTCCTTACACAATAACCTTTCCACAAGGGCCTGCAGCCCCTTTGCAACCTCAAGATGAAGAGTTTGCTGCTCGCCAAAACTTCTTCTGGGAAGCAGCCCAGGGAAGTCTAGATTTCTCAACTTTCAGGGAAGTCATCCTTACCCTGCAGCTCCTGCCTTTGCTCCTCCTGCAACACCTTTTCCCTTTTATCCTCCTGCTTCTTTTGAAGCTGCAGCTTATGCTCCTTTTCATACTTATGCTGTAGGAGAGCAAGAAGAGCCTTCACCGTTTATAGAGAACATTCGCCATAAACCAACTCTTGCTAACTTCAGAGAGCCCCGGCTACCAATCTACACTAGAGAGACTGATCCAGTGAAGCATCTGCAAGCTTTTGACTCAGCTGTTGCTCTCAAAACCCTTTCAGATACAACTAAGTGCAAGCTCCCTGTAACAACCTTTGATGGACAAGTGAGGAACCGGTTCTATGGTCTTCGCCCTCACTCCATTACTTCCTTTGCTGATCTGTGAAGGGAGTTCTTGCTCAGATTCTCTACTTCCACCAAGAGAAAGGTGATGTAGCGCCGTCCTATGAGCCTACACGAATTTCAGATCCTATGCGGACGGCGTCAAGTTCTCTCTTGCCACGCTAACAATCTCGTTTACACGCTAACGAAAACGCAGCAATACCAATTGTGTTATTTATCTTACGCGCCAACGTTCGGTTAGCCAATCCGATAGAGATCGAACCACGACTAAAGGCCGAGATCCGATCAAGCTAAAAGGACAAATATTCGTGTCCGCACGAGCGATGTTGTACCAAAGAAAGATCCACCAAGAAAATTCCGATTCGCAAAACGGTTGATCTTTCCCCAACAAGAAATACCGAGGATCGCCAATCCTCCCGAGAGTACCCAAAAATCAAACGAAAATAGATCCACAAATTTATTAAGAAAACGCCACGAAATTTCTTTCGTTATCACAAAGTCACGCAAAAATCGTCCACCACATAAACAATCTAGAAGAGAAAAACTCTTGGTAGAAATTTCGTTACCCCTCTCGGAATAGTAGATCCAGGATATTGGTTCCACTAGAAAATGATCGCTCTCCTTTGAACTCCACGGAAGATGCTCCAATGATGAAGAAACTCGGTCGTCTTCTCCGCTTTGCACCGTGAAGTTTCTCCCAAAATCCTTTTGGCTCTTGCAATCACTTTGTCTCCTCCAAGGATGGTCAGTTAGGATGAAACAAGTGGAGAAATATCGTGGGGTTGATGTGTGAAAGAAGGGCTTAGGAATATTGAAGGTGGAGAAGGGGAAAGAGATGGTGGCCAAGATCTTGGAAGGGGAGAAGGTGGTGGCCGAAATTTTGGAGGAGAGAACCCAAGGTGGGCGGCGGCAAGGAGGAAGGAAAGAGGGGGAGACAATTTAGGTTAGAGGAAATTTAGCAACACAATAAAATCTGCTTTCTAATTAGAGTTTTTAGCCTTATATAGGCCTTACAACACAAATGCTAATTGCACACCAATAAGTCAAAATATTAAAATGCAAGACATAAATAAAACATTAAAAGTTAATAATTAATTGTTGTGGCGTGGACGAAGATTGTAGCCGTGGCCGCCACGCAAGTCTTTAGTCGGTGGGCCATCATCATCATCATCCGCCGCAACTTCATGATCAACCAAAGCGCCATGTACGTCATCATCATCGAGTTGGCCGTCATGGTGGCGGTCGCCATCAATCCTCCCCCACTCAAAAGGACTCATCACCGATGAGTGGGCAGGAACATAACGGCGTAGGAGATCCGCATCAAGTATCTCAACCTCCGAAGCCGAGAGCCAAGAGTCGTCCGAAGCTGGGCGACCACGCCAACGAATCAAGAACCTGTGAACATCACCGTCGGGAGTCGGAAACATAGCATCCTGCAAAATTTTGTCAGGCAAGAAAACGGTCCGGGGAAACCTCGGAAATGCGTTAGGCAAAGAAGAAAAACAAGTTTCAACATCAGTAGGCGGCATACCTCCTGTAGAGTCCGCAGGAGAGAGCGATCCAGTATTGATCTCACCACCCATCCCATTAGAAGATTTAGTGGAAATATTAAACGGCGAGACAGAAAGTTCATGTGGTGGAGCGACAAAAAGCGTTAAATCGGAAACGTTAAAAATAGGGGAAATTCCCCAATCAGCGGGTAACTGTAATAAATATGCATTTTCGCCCAACTTTTTTAACACTCGAAAAGGACCGGCTCGCCTATTCGCCAATTTATTTATAGTGCCTGAAGGCATCCGTTCAGGGGTGAGACGAACCATTACCAAATCACCAATATTCAAGGGGACCGCTCGCCTATGTACGTTGGCATTCGATTGATAAATAGCATATTGTGTAGCTAGCGTTTCGCTAATGTGTTTATGGAGACTGTGAACGTGCGAGGCGAAATCCTGAGCAAACTGACTAGACTTAAAAGATGGTGGTAACAGAACCAAATCAAGAGGCATGGGCGCCTTATAACCATGAACGATCTCGTTCGGAGACAAACCGGTGGACCTATTCCTTGAATTATTATAAGCTATTTGAGCATGAGGAAGGATAAGGTCCCACGTACCTTTATGATCGCCAACTAAGCAACGGAGCAAACTACCCAAGCTACGATTAACCACTTCCGTTTGCCCATCTGTTTGGGGATGATAGGCCGACGAAAACATCAGTTTCGTACCCATAAGCTTCCAAAGTGTTTTCCATAAATAGCTAGTGAACTTAACGTCCCTATCAGACACTATCGTTTTGGGGACGCCCCGATGCGCCACGACCTCTTTGAAATACAACTTAGCAACATGGGATGCAGCGTTGGTAGTGTGGCTAGCGATGAAATATGCCATTTTAGAAAATCGATCGACGACGACAAGGATGGAATCGTGTCTCCGAAATGTCATAGGTAGGCCCAAAATAAAGTCCATACTAACGTCCTCCCAAGGAACAGACGGAATAGGAAGTGGAGTATAAAGACCGGCATTGGTTTTGTTTCCCTTCACTAACTGACATACGCGGCAACTCCCTACGATTTTATTTACCATTGGCTTAAGCCCCGGCCAAAAGAATTTATCTTCCACTAATATTATCGTTTTATCCCGGCCGAAATGTCCCCCTAACCCTCCACTATGTAGCTCCCATACAATGAAATGGCGTAGTGAAGAGCGGGGAATACACAAGTGTGTATGCTTAAATAAATAACCGTCTCGAATGTAGTATGCCGAAATAGTCGAGGGAGCCTGTTCCTGAGCGGCTAAATAAATATCCTTAAAATCCGGGCATAGGACATACTCGTCCTTAATGCGTTCAAATCCTATTACCTTCACCTCCATTTTAGACAATAATAGAGTGACACGACTAAGGGCGTCCGCCACTCGATTTAACGTACCCTTAAGGTGCTTAATAATGAAAGTATACTCCTGAAGATAGGAGACCCATTTGGTGTGCCGAGGGCTAATTTTACTTTGAGAGTTTACAAATTTTAGCGCCTCATGATCCGAGAGGATCACAAACTCTTTCGATATGAGATAGTGTCGCCAATGTTGGAGACAACGTATCACGGCATAAAACTCACGATCATAATTAGAATAAATTAATTTTGGGCCCGCTAGTTTCTCGCTAAAATATCCTACCGGATGTCCCTCTTGGCTTAACACTCCTCCGATTCCTATTCCCGAAGCGTCGTAAGATAGTTCAAACACTTTAGTAAAATCCGGCAACCGTAGCAGGGGGGCTTCGGACATCCGATCCTTAATCATTTGAAACGCGCTAGTGGCCGACTTGGTCCATTTAAAATCACCCTTCTTCATACATTCAGTGATTGGTGCCATGATACTACTAAAATTGCGAATGAATCGCCGGTAAAACGTGGCCAATCCATGAAAACTCCTAACCTCCCTAATATTTTGTGGTTCCGGCCATTCTCTAATCACTTGGACCTTCTTAGGGTCAACATGTATACCCTCAGTGCTCACTATATATCCGAGAAATTCCACGGAAGTCACACCGAACACGCACTTTTTAAAATTAATGTATAAGTTCTCTTGGCGCAGTGTAGTAAGGATTGTCCGCAAATGAGTTTCATGATCGATCAGCGATATACGAAACACCAAAATATCATCGAAATAGACTACGACAAATTTACCCATGTATGGCTTAAAGACTTGGGTCATTAACCGTGAGAAAGTGCTTGGTCCGTTGGTGAGTCCCTCTCCTAGCACTAACCACTCGGAAAGCCCATCCTTAGATTTAAAGGCCGTTTTCCATTCGTCTCCCTCCCGAATCCTTATTTGGTGGTAACCACTCTTTAAATCCAATTTTGAAAACACGGTGGCACCGGATAACATATCCAACAGATCGTCCAAACGGGGAATGGGAAACCTATACTTGACAGTTATTTTATTGATGGCCCAGTAGTCTACACACAACCTCCAAGACTTATCTTTCTTCGGGACCAATAAGGCAGGGACGGCACAAGGGATTTTACTATGGCGGATAAATCCCTTTGCTAATAAATCGGAAATTAATATTTGTAGTTCATTATGTGCTGAGGGATTGAGTCGGTAATGCGGTAGATTGGGCAGGGACGAGCCCGGGACGAAGTCAATTTCGTGTTGAATATCCCTGATGGGTGGCAACTTGGAAGGTAAATCTACCGGATAGACGTCCTTATACTCTTCCAATAACGTGCGCAAAGATAACGGTAGGTTCTCTAAGGACGGTGAATCTTCCTTTACCTGTAGGTATACTAACGCATAAATGACTCCATCTAGAAAGGTCTCGCGTTCTAACTCCTTCCTACTTATAAAACTTATCATTTTCTTTTCCGCGGGCACCACTGTGTCCGTGGAAACAATCGACGGGTCTTTAGGTGGTGTGGGCTTCAAAACAATGGTCTTACCATTGAACTTGAACTCGTACGTGTTGGCTCTGCCCAAATGGGTAACATCATAATCATAAAGCCATGGTCGTCCTAGTAAAACGTGACATACATCCATAGGGATGACATCACACCACACCTTATCGACATAACTCTTCACCGTAAGCGGTACCAAGCATCTTTTAGAAACTGCGATAGATGTTTTGTTCACCCATGCTATCTTATACGGCTGTGGGTGCGGCTCAGTGACTAAGTGCATTCGAGTGATGGCATTCTCCGAAACAACATTCATACAACTACCGCTATCGATTATTAATTTACACCACTTGTCACCGTGCTTAAAATTTACCGAAAAGATATTTGTCCTGTTGTAATCGTCCGTCGCTCGCGGTGTATTCAGAATACATCTCATAACCATCATGAAAGAGTCGTCATCAATATCACTCGGCTCGGCGTCAGACTCAGTACCGGCCTCATAAACGATCTCTGCGGGATCAGACGTGAAGCCTAAAAGGGCTAGAGGTTTTCCCTTAGTGGGGCACTCATTAGCATAATGCCCTTGGATTCCACATGAATAACAAGTGACGTTAGTCTTATTAAGACGCCCTATTGGAACTCTCTCACCCGTGGGATTTTTGATGTTCCTAGCGGTAACGACCACGGAGTTCGAATCTGTTGATCGAAACTTTCCTTTGTCTCGCACGGAGGATGAGGGTGGGGGTCCTAAAATGGATTTTTCTTTTTGGAAAGCTCGTCCCTTGGACTTATAGGCATTGTGCTTTTCTATATGCAAAACTGCATTAAACGTTGCGTTAAGATCCGTGTGACCGTAGCGCAGGAGCTTGCCTTGGATATCCGGCCTGAGTCCCTTACGAAAACGTGATAGTGTTACTTCGGGCATTTCCCGGACGTCACATCTCACCATCATATCCTTAATTAGTCCCATGTACTCCGCTACCGATTTGTCCCCTTGGCGAAGGGTGGCTAATTCATCGAACATTTGGGTTCGGTGATACGCGGGGACATATTGGTCAGTCAACAGTGCTTTCATGGCAGCCCACCCAATTGGGGGTACTCCATTCACGGTACCCATTCGCCTCTCTTCGTTCAACCAGAACGTCTTGGCCCTACTCAGAAGCTTCATTCGTGCCACTCGCACCTTATCACCATCAGACAGGTTGTGCCACTCAAAGTAGCACTCGATCTCCATGATCCAATCTAGGAAAATTTGAGGTTCTCCCATTCCATCGTAGGATGGTGGATGTAGTCGCACGGCCCTAGTTAAATTGAAATCGTCGTCCTGATCACGATGGTGGTTTTGTCTTTCGTCTCGTTGGTTGGCGGGCTGTGGTGGGGGCCCCTGCCGATTTATCCCAAAGCCAGGATTTTGAGGCGTCGCCTGATTTACAGCCAACCCTTGTATTAACTGGGTGAGTGCATCGAACCTAGCGTTGAACTCTTCCCGAAGCTCCGCAATCGCTGCAGGAGCGTGCTCATCATCATAGTGGTCGGCCATGTGTGAGGTGGAGGGAAAATATTCCGCACCAGACCTTGTGCGCATGAACTACCGGACAACCAGGAATTTTGACCAGATATTTTATAAAAGATGATTTTTTTGGAGACCTATAAAGTAGGAATACAAAAATATTTTTTTTAGACTTTTTGCTTAGAAAAATAAGGAGAAAATTCAGGAATTTTTTGTAATTTTCTGTAGAAAAATTTGTTTTTTTGATGTTGCTATTTGCAGCCCAAAACGAAAATTCTGAATTTCGTTATCTAATATGCGACGTGCACGACCAAGTGTGGTTCGACGTCCTACGACAGGAAAGCGTAAGGATGGCGTCGATTAAGAAATCAACACAACCTCGCTTTGATACCAAATTGATGTAGCGCCGTCCTATGAGCCTACACGAATTTCAAATCCTATGCGGACGGCGTCAAGTTCTCTCTTGCCACGCTAACAATCTCGTTTACACGCTAACGAAAACGCAGCAATACCAATTGTGTTATTTATCTTACGCGCCAACGTTCGGTTAGCCAATCCGATAGAGATCGAACCACGACTAAAGGCCGAGATCCGATCAAGCTAAAAGGACAAATATTCGTGTCCGCACGAGCGATGTTGTACCAAAGAAAGATCCACCAAGAAAATTCCGATTCGCAAAACGGTTGATCTTTCCCCAACAAGAAATAACGAGGATCGCCAATCCTCCCGAGAGTACCCAAAAATCAAACGAAAATAGATCCACAAATTTATTAAGAAAACGCCGCGAAATTTCTTTCGTTATCACAAAGTCACACAAAAATCGTCCACCACATAAACAATCTAGAAGAGAAAAACTCTTGGTAGAAATTTCGTTACCCCTCTCGGAATAGTAGATCCGGGATATTGGTTCCACTAGAAAATGATCGCTCTCCTTTGAACTCCACGGAAGATGCTCCAATGATGAAGAAACTCGGTCGTCTTCTCCGCTTTGCACCGTGAAGTTTCTCCCAAAAGCCTTTTGGCTCTTGCAATCACTTTGTCTCCTCCAAGGATGGTCGGTTAGGATGAAACAAGTGGAGAAATATCGTGGGGTTGATGTGTGAAAGAAGGGCTTAGGAATATTGAAGGTGGAGAAGGGGAAAGAGATGGTGGCCAAGATCTTGGAAGGGGAGAAGGTGGTGGCCGAAATTTTGGAGGAGAGAACCCAAGGTGGGCGGCGGCAAGGAGGAAGGAAAGAGGGGGAGACAATTTAGGTTAGAGGAAATTTAGCAACACAATAAAATCAGCTTTCTAATTAGAGTTTTTAGCCTTATATAGGCCTTACAACACAAATGCTAATTGCACACCAATAAGTCAAAATATTAAAATGCAAGACATAAATAAAACATTAATAATTAATTAATTAATTGTTATTTAATTAATTAATTATTAATATAAAAGTTAATAATTAATTCTTGTGGCGTGGACGAAGATTGTAGCCGTGGCCGCCACGCAAGTCTTTAGTCGGTGGGCCATCATCATCATCATCCGCCGCAACTTCATGATCAACCAAAGCGCCATGTACGTCATCATCATCGAGTTGGCCGTCATGGTGGCGGTCACCATCAAAAGGGCGGTCCTGAAGCCCTCTTTGAGATCAAGCAGCGTGGCAATGAAACATGGTCTCAGTTCGTTGATCGATTCCAAAGAGAAATCTTGGACATCGAGATTGTTAGCCAAGAAATGTACCGAGTGGCTCTTTTCCACGGTCTTCGTGAAGGACCTCTCAAGTTTGAAGCCATTGTCCGAGCACCAAAAACATACCAAGAGTTGATTGCCTTAGCCAACTCATACATCCGAGGCGAAAAGAGCAACCCAGGCTTCGTCTCCAAGCTAATTTTAGAAAAAAATCCTTCTCATAAGCAACCTCCGAGGTCTCCTCACAATGATTTTCCAACTCACTCAAGGAAGGGAAGAAGGTTTCAGCGCCATCGATATCCCTTCCCAAGCCGTGATCGTGCTCAAGATCCATTGCTACCACCGGCTCCATCTTCTCAAATAGTTGCAGTCTATCAACAGCAAGACAATGACTTGCATGAGTACGAACTAGATGAAACCATGCAAGAAGTAAGCCAAATTATGAGAGACATGGCTAACTACAAGAAGCCTTACCGGCCAGCAGATCAAAGATCTAGGGACTCAGAACCATACTCCGAGTTCCACAAAGAGTCAGGCCACTTGACTGAGAACTGCCGAGCACTCTGCCAACTAGTGCAAAGGATGCTCCAGCAGGGTAAGATGTGTGATCTGCTTCCTAAAGATGATCTCCTTGATCCAGCAACCTCAAAGGGCAAAGAAGTTGCAGATATTCCTTGCAGCTCAAGAGGGGTGAGCCTAGTCGAAGAACCCTCTCTCCTCGTTGTCAATAAAACTGTCGAATGCTTCGATGCCGACGACGAGGGCGTGCTTGGAAGGTTATTCTAAGCCGGCAAATGACTTCATAGTCCTCCAAATCTTTTCACAACCGTGATGGGTTATCTCTACCCTTACTATACTCCTTATGCTTTCAAACATTCTCATTACAAAACACTTCTAAGTGTTCATTCTTGCTTTTCTATAAAGCTTTTATCAGGGATCTCATACTGACACAGTTCCCTTCTTGTAATGCTTCCTCCTCTATTCTCTCTTTTCTAAGAGATCGCTACACTAATGAGATATCGCCGAGTCTGGAATGCTCCCTTCGTAGATTATTCTCTAGCACGACCGCTACGACCACATACAGTGGGGAGTCCGCGTATGTGTAGTGGGAGCCGTTCAATCTACGACGTTGGGCTTCAGACTTCGGATCCTAGCCGGCATCTGACACAGATTGTGTGCTAGGTGAGCCCTATGTGTTAGCTCTGCTGTGCTTCGCAAAGGATACATTACAGTTATGATGATCTTTGCTTGACAAGCAATGGCGACCAAGTGTAGCCTTGTCTCTTCGATCATCTCACAACTGTGATGGCCAAACACTCTCTGGTACTCTCGATTCTTGCCTTCGCGGGATCCCACAATTCCACTGATCTTTCCACAGACAAGTAATATGCCACTTGGCGCAACTAGTCTCATTGATCAGTGATGATTGTACCAGAGGCAAGAGAGCAGTGTATCTAGCAATCCTTCTCAAGATTTCCCTTGATTTTCTCTTTTGCGCCCTCCTAGAGGATGCGCGGCCAGCCCGCTTTGAGTAGGACTATACTCGGGATGACCTTTCTCAGGCATGCGATGCATAAGGCCCACGGGTGATCTCCTGTGGTAGCATCCAGTCTTTCTTGGTCATCTCCGAGTATCGACCTCTTTTTTATCAACTGCTTTCTTTCACAGGTGAACAGGTTAATCCGACCTACCAAAAGGACTTGCAACAATTAACTTTGCTTATGCTCATCTTATATGCATTGCTTGCTCAAAACTCTATCATGTGATGACTTACAAGCTCTCTACTTGTCTAAGCTCTATTACTCTTATCTTCTATTCGCTGCTTGCTTAAGCACTATCAGATGAAGATTCACAGAGCTATTTATTACTTTTATCAAATGCTAATGGCATCAAACACTGATCAAAGCATCTAACTCTCCTTGATCATCAAGCCATGCCAGCGAAGTCTAACTAAGATAATCTCTTCTTATCAATCAGGACTTCATAGCAAGGATGTCTCTAATCTACAAGATCACTGCTTTGGTATGATCTTCGATTATCAGTAGTGTATCAGACACTTCCTCTGCTATTTGGTCATATCGACCTTATCTTATCAACAGTTAACACCTGCAAGCCTCAGCTCAGGTACTTGCAGCTTAGCTCATTATTTTATGTATGTTGCTCACACTTCTCTTTGCAGTGATTAGCAGGAACCTGCAAGTCATATCCAGGTACTTGCAGCCTATTCTTTATATACCATGTCTGCTTCTAACTCTTCTCTTTGCAGAGATTAGCAGACACTTGCAAGCCTTCTCCAGGTACTTGCAAGCTGCTTTCATATCCCATGTCTGCTTCTAACACTTCTCTTTGCAGAGATTAGCAGACACTTGCAAGACTTCTCCCAGGTAGTTGCAAGCTCCTTTCATATCCCATGTCTGCTTTTAACTCTTCTCTTTGTAGAGATTAGCAGACACTTGCAAGCCTTCTTCTAGGTACTTGCAAGCTCCTTTCATATCTCATGTCTGCTTCTAAGTCTTTTCTTGCAGAGATCAGCAGACTCTTGCAAGTTTCTTCATAGGTACTTGCAAGGTACTTTCATATCTCGTATTTACTTCTAATTTCTCTTTTGTATAATCCAACAAAGATTTGCAAGTTCCTTTCAGGTACTTGCAGCTCATTTTTATTTCTTGTATACTCCTCACCCTTCATTTTGCAGAGGATAACGGGTGCTTACAAGCCTCCACAAGGTACTTGCAAGTTATTATGTTTCTAGGTTTTCCACTCACTTTCATTTTGCAGAACTTAGTAGAAGACACATCTTCTTTGTTTTGCAAAGGCAAACCCAGGTACATACAAGATATACCTCTCATACATGCCTATACTAACCTTTCCTTTGCAGGAAATAGACAGGCATTAGCAAACTCCTAAGGAGAGGCATCAGGTTTAATTTATCCTTGCCCCCTTCTCTCTCTTTTGGGGCGGATCACAATTTTCATGGGTCTCCAACTTTTTTGAAGTTCTATTCGGAACTTAAAAAATGCGGGGATTATGTTAACCCCGAAATCGACGATCCTTCCCAAGGCAGCCAGCTCACCAGTAGCGGCCTGCTCCAGGTTCCTCCTGGAGGTCGCTTCTTAGGTTGGGAAGACAGGTTTACCTGTCCGTATAGTCCGCAAGGCTTGGGCGGTCTCAGCGGATTGATCTCCCAGGCCTCGCGCCTTCCTTTGGTCGACAGGGGCCGCAGACTGCTTCTACAGTCCACCCCTATAGGCTGCCCCTTTTTCAGCTTAACCGCAAGCTGTTACTTCCTCGGGCCTATAAGTAGACCCCCGTACCTCTCATGGGGGGCAACGTTCACAGTCAGCCTCAGCTCCAGCTTCGGATCATCGGCAAGGTGCTCACGCTCGAAGTCATCCCACGACAAGCTCATTTCCTGCAGTCTCTGTTTTCCAATCCGCCTTCATTGGTAAACCCCAACTACTTCAACAGCCAGTCTTCGTTCCAGCATAAGCGGACTCCGCCTAGCAGCAGGTGAGGATCCGCGGACTCCCTATGCAGTCCGTCTTCCCTTGGTATCCACCAGCTTTTCTCCAGCGGCAGGGTCAACCTCCCTCAGTCCGTAGTCTAGGCATGGACTCGATCAGTAGTGGCAGACTCCTTCCAGCCCGCTAAGCAGCAGAACCTCCTCAAGGCAGTCCCAGACCGCATAACCTTGTGCGGACTCTGCGGACTCCGCGGGCACTCCTCAACTCGCACCCCCCTTAGCGCGTGCCCAGTTCAGTAGCGACGGACTCCGTGGATTCTCCTTGCAGTCCGCCGCTTAGCCTCCAACATCCACCACCCTAGTAGCAGGCGGACAATCTCAGCTCAGCAGCGGTAGACTCTGTGGACAGGGAAACCTGGAGCAGGCCAGCTCGCCAGTAGCAGCCTGCTACAGGTTCCTCCTGGATGTTGCTTCTTGGGTTGGGCGAACAGGTTTCCCTGTCCACTCAGTCTGCATGGCTTGGGTCATCTCAGCGGATTGACCGCCCAGGCCACGCGCCTTCCTTTGGTTGGTGGGGGCCGCAGACTGCTTCTGCAGTCCACCCCTGCAGGCCGCCACCTTTTTTAGCTTAACCGCAAGCCGTTACTTCTTCGGGCCTATAAATAGACCCTCGTACCTCTTATGGGGGGTAGCGTTCATGGTCAGCCGCAGCTCCAGCTTCGGATCACCTCCAAGGTGCTCACGCTCGAAGTTAGTGAAAGATATGGTACCTAAACACCTAGAGGGGGGGGGGGGGGTGAATAGGTGACCTAAACCTTTTTGAAACTTTATTGGCAGCAAAACAGTTATCTCACAGATTTCTACCGCTAACAGCAATAACAAAATATAAACTGCTAATCCACAGCACAGCACAGCACAGCAGACACACAAATTTATAGTGGTTCCCCAATCTTTGGGTACATCCACTTTCCCCCTTCGCCTATCTAGCAGTGTACTAGATTCGGCCAAACTTCTCCACTATCTCAGAACCCAACTAGGTTCCTACACCTCAGGCCCAAAGCCTTACACTCAGCCACCAAGGCCTACACTCAGCCACCCAGGCCTACACTCAGCCAATCAAGGCCTACACTCAGCCAATTAAGGCCTACACTCAGAGTTCTTCAACTCCTACACTCAGGCAACCAAGCCCTACCCTCAGCCTTTATAATATAGGCTTACAATTCACTCAGATCCAATGGATCCTACAAGTTAAAATTGAATTACAATAACTAACTCTACAACTCAGAAAATAAGAGAGGAGTTGAGAGTTTCTTGAAGAGTTATTGGAAGAACTCAGCTAGATCCAAACTGACTTAGCTTCCTTCAAAGCTTCTTGAGTAGAACTGAATTAGTCTGAATCCTCTGCAGTTGATCCTTGACCTCTGCTTCTTGAGATCCAGATGATTCTGAATCCTTCTTCTCAGCCTTAGTTCCAAAGACTGAATTCTTGATTGAAGCTCTCTCTCTCCAACTTCTTAGATCTGCTGTTGGACAGCAAGATCTTCTTGATTTGTATCACTTGGATAACTTGATCAGTAACCCCTTGAACAAATCTCTTAGATTGTTCTGCACTGGGTCAGAACTTAATCTTCTTAACAATACTTCTTTTTAACTTCTTATTAACACCTTATCAACTACCTTTCTGTAAACAGTCTGTGCCTATTTATAGGCCTTCTTCATGGTAACCGGCTGTTCTGGTTCATAACTGACTTCTGACATCTCTGACAAGTGCTGTAAACCGGCTGGAATGGCAGCTGTCATGTCATCCAGTCAATTCTTGAAATTCTCTAACTGTCAGATAGTGTCGAGACTTTCTGTTCTTAAGTGTCGACACTTATAGACCAAGTGTCGACTCATGTTGTGTAAGTGTCGACACAAGTCTACAAGGTGTCGACACAACTCCTTGTATGTCTCGACACAGATTCTTCTTCAAGTGTCGACACTGAAATTAAGTGTCGACACAAGTACTTGATCTTCTGTAACTTGTTGAATTCTTCTAAGTGTCGACACATCTCCTTTGTGTCGACACATCTTCATGTGTTGAAACTGTCAAGTGTTGACACTACTTCTTGGTGTCGACACAAGTCTTCAATTTTGTTTCTTCAGCTGAGTGTCGACACATTCCCTTAGTGTCGATACTTGTACTTAGAATATTTTGTAAACTTTTCTGTTCTTTGCTAAGTGTCGACACAGCTCCTTGTGTCGACACTTTCTTCAAGTGTAGAGTCTTCAACTAAGTGTCGACACATTGTGCTGGGTGTCGACACTTTCTTTAAGTGTTGACTCTTCTCGTTGTGTGTCGACACATTGTGCTGAGTGTCGACACATACTTCAAGTGTTGACTCCTTTGAGTGTGTGTCGACACATTGTGCTGAGTGTCGACACATTCTTCATATGTTGACTCTGCTGATTGAGTGTCGACACATTGTGTTGAGTGTCGACACTTGTCCTTAGTCTCTGCAGAATTTTGCTGAGTGTCGACACAACTCCAAGTGTCGACACTTTCTGATGTAGACTCAGCTCTTCTAGGTGTCGACACTTCTGCTAAGTGTCGACACAGCTTTTCTGCATTCTTCTTCACTGAGTGTCGACATAGCTCCAAGTGTCGACACTTTCTGTCTGGTGTCGACTCTTCTTCTCAGGTGTCGACACAATTACTCCAAGTGTCGACACTGCTTGTCTGGGTGTCGACACAAGCTTTCTCAAGTGTCGACACTTTCCCTCTGGGTGTCGACACATGGACTTAGAAACTTTTAGCTTCAGTCCAGTGAATACCTAACCTGCACAAGTAACTCAAACAAACATCAAATACATTATGATGTATATCATTGAGTTAGGTGAGGCTTCTTCAAATCAGGTACATTTGACCAATGTACCCAACAATCTCCCCCTATTTGGAGAAGTCATAACCCTTAGTCAATGATATACACCACTCATAATTAAAAATTAGAAAATGATGTAAAGCAGGTATATGTCAACAGGGTAAACTTAAACATGTAATAAAGCACACATGTATACTCATTAAACATTGCAGAACAAACAAGAAATAGACACATGCTTCTGAACAATCATGAGATATATTTATCAAAAATTGTTCTAACATTGTTTTAATACATTTCCATTGTTTTACAAAAATATTTCATATGTAAAAGATTACAACAATGTTTCTTAGTCTAATCTTAGTCTAGTTCTGATCAGGTTCTTTTATAACTATTCCTTTCCCAGCTTGTACTTTGGCCTTTACAGCAGCAGCAGCAGCAGGCTCAGTATCAGCAGTCTTCTTTCCTTTGAGATCGAGCTTATCAGCCTTGATCTTTTGCCTCTCAAAGTAATGATAGGGCTTAGGAAAGTACTTGCTAGGCTCCACAGCTGTAGGAGGTAGCTTTCCTAACTTAGCCTTCCTTCTATACTGGATAATGGCTTCCTGCCTAACCTCATGCTTCCTCCATTCTGCTTCTGAGAACCATTTGTTCCTTTCATGAGCATTATCCTTGGCTGCTTTCCAGGCAGTTAGAATTATGTTCCTAGAGGTAGGGCTCCATTGTTCAAAATCTGACTTTTGTTCTGCTTGTTCCCTAAACCTCTTCTTTGACAGCCTTGTCTCTTCTTCTTTGTCCAAAGCCTCTTGCATAGCTGCTGTTATAGGTTGAACAACCTTTTCCAGGACAACATTTGACTTTCCAGCAGTTGGGCTATACATTGTGCTTACATCTGCATGAACCATGTCAAAATCTGGAGGTGGATAAATCACTTGAGCTACTTCCTGTTGCTCACCTCCAAGATATGCACTTTGAATCCCTGATTCAGCAACATTATCATCATCACACAGGGGAGGATATCCAAGGGTAGCCCTGATGGAATTTGATATCCACTTAGCATGGTCTGAGCTTGCTTTGACTAACACCCTCTCCCCCTTTATGACTTCTTGTGCAACATGATCTCTTACATCATCTTTCTGGAACCTGATTTGGCTGTCCAAGTACCTGATTCCATCCTTAAAATAAGGTCTAAGCTTTGTAAGCTGTTCAGAAATAACCTTCTATGAATCATTGATTGCAGTCTTGACAGCAGCAATTTCTTCTTGAAATACTTTATCAAATTCATCCTTAACTGCAGCAGATGATGTTGAAGGTTCAGCAGTCTTATTCTTCAGTTCAGTGACTATATCATTGTGAGAAGCTGTCAGATTGTCATTCATCCTTATTTGATTTTCCAGCACATAGCCCTGCTTCAATGCTATATCATCTATTTTTTCCTTTATCTTTTCTTGGTGTGTAGCTAGGAACACTAGAGCATTTCCACCCTTGTGGAAGCATTCATTCATTTCTTTCTTATTCAGGTTCATCTCAAACCTTATTGACTTGATATCTTGAGCTAAATCAAGCTGTAGGGACTTGTGCCCTTCATCCATATAGGCTTCTATTGCTTTCCTTTGTTCATCCATCTTTATTTGCAATGCAATCAGTAAAGCATTATAATCAATAGTTGGGGCCTGTTGAATTATAGGCTGTGGGGCTACTGATTGCAAGGCTTTCTTGTAACTCTGACTTCTCCTCTTGAAGACATAGAGTTTCTTCTTTTTAGCTTGTTCAGCCTCATCTTCCTCAGACTCTGAAGTACTGGCGATATCAACCCTGTCCTTAGGGCTTGATGGTTTGTCAGCTTGCACATCAAGTGCTTTATCACTTTCTTGCCTGACAGGCTCTTCCACAACTTGCAGTTGCTCCCCCTCAGCAGCAGCACCCTTCTCTTCAGCAGCAGCAACTTTATCCATGTCAAAGTCCTCTTGATCCAAGTTTAGAAATAGGTCTTCCATGGTAAATTCAACTGGTGACTGTGCAGGAGAAGTACTTGGTTCTTCAACTACTTGAGTAGTATCTAGAACATTTAGCACGACAGCAGATGTGTCTTCAAGACCAACATCTGGAGCTTGGCTAGGTAGCTGAGTTTGCTGAGGAACATCAGACAAATCAGCATCTTCAATAAGATATTCTGAAGTTTTTAAGTCAGTGAGTACCTCTTGAATAATGATGGTGGCTTGCTCACTGTCCAGAGTAGATGGTTCTTCTACTGCTGGAAGCTCCCCCTGGCTTGGATCCTTATACTTGGGGCTAGCTGGAGGCAGCTCCCCCTGGATTTCAGCTGTCTCTTGAGGAGCAGGAGACTTCTCTGCAGCCACTTCCTCTTGACTATCAGGAGTGAAAACAACTTGTTCTTCACTACCTGAACTGCTGGAGGACTCCTGTGTCACATGAGCTATCTTCCTCTTCTTCTTTGGAGGTGAAGCTTTCTTAGTAACTGGCTTCTCTGGGGTAGGTATTTCCTTAGATAGTACTCTTTCCCACCTGGAAAATATCCTTTGATCCATCCTTCTCATGTGATTGATTTTAGTACCAGCAGCATTGCTCATTACCTCTGGTATTGTACCAGCCAGGTAGAGACTTAGTATTCTGCCCAGATTGGGCTTCTTCAGACTCTCCTTAATTTTCTCATACACAACCATTGACCAGTCTGTTTTTAGGTTGAAGATAATTCTGGTCATAACACTGAACATGGAGGCTGACACCCTGTCATGCCCTCCAGTCTTGCTGAGTATAACTTTCCCCACAATTTCAGACAGGAATTTTCCTTGGTTATTCATTCCTTTCCTGTTGAATACAGATCCTATCTTCATCTTAGGATCTAGACCACACCAGGTAAGTGCTTCCCTGGTCTTAGATGTAGTCACTTCCTCTTCTGCTTGAATTTTAGGTAGCTGAAGTACCTTTCTCAGAGTTTTGGGTGAAATCTTGACCTTGGTTCCATGCACTCTTGATTTGATTCTGTAACCTGAGTCATCTACAGAAGCTCTAGTAAGGAATTCAAGAACTTCCTTCTTCCATATTTTGGTTGGTTCTGAAACCAAGTACTCCAATCCAGAATCGGTGACTAGGGTTACCACCGATTTGATTTCTTGATCGCCATCGTCGAACGCGCCACGAACCAGTTCATAGCCTTCATTGACGTTCTCCTCGAGCTTGGGAGCCATTAGGGTTTGTAGAATTAGTCTTTAGAAAAGAGAAATGTCGACACAGTAGTTTGGTCTCGAAACTCTGAAAGCGTGTCGACAAACAAAGACAGAATCCTATTTATACCTTTCTGGTTTGAAGACGAACAGGCGGGATGGATTACTAAAGATGTGTCGACACTGGCAATAAGTGTCGACACTGACTTATAATGTCTCGACACTCATGTGTCGACACAAGTTTAGTCAACAGATTTTATGTGTCGACACTTGGTTATGTGACGACACCACACTACTCGACATGTAGTCGAGACGTTACTTAGAAAATTCTGAGTAAAACTTAAGTGTCGACACCTCATTGGATGTGTCGACACCAACTCGACATGTGTCGACACTAACATTCTGAAGTGTCGACACCAACTTCCTAGATGTGTCGACACCATTTTCCTGAAGTGTCGACACTTACTATTCTGTGTCGACATAGACTTGTCTATGTGTCGACCCCTTTTTACTTAGCCAATTTTTAGTTCTGTAAACTTAGTCTAAGTTTATCATACCTAGTTCAATTTTGAACCTATTGAACTTAGCTTCTTCTAAGGGCTTAGTAAACATATCAGCTATCTGATTATCAGTTTTAACATATTCAAGTGCAATATCATTTCTTTCTACATGCTCCCTAAGAAAGTGATATTTAATCTCAATATGTTTAGTTCTACTATGTGATACAGGATTATTAGCTATTGAAATAGCACTTGTAGAATCACAGAAAAGTGGAGTTCTACTTACCTGAAATCCATAGTCCACTAGCTGATGTTGAATCCATAGAAGTTGAGCACAGCAACTTCCTGCAGCTACATATTCTGACTCAGCTGTGGAGATAGCCACACTAGTCTGCTTTTTGCTGCTCCATGAAATTATTCTTCCACCTAGGAATTGACAGGTTCCAGTTGTGCTCTTTCTATCGTCTTTGCATCCTGCAAAGTCTGCATCTGTATAACCTGTTAGATCAAAATCTCCATTCCTAGGGTACCGGAGGCCTAGATAAGGTGTGCCCTTTAGATATCTCAAAATTCTTTTGACTGCAGTCAAATGAGACTCTTTAGGGCAGGCTTGATACCTGGCACAAACACATGTAGCATACATGATGTCAGGTCTACTAGCAGTCAAGTATAAAAGGGAGCCAACTATCCCTCTATACAAGGTTTCATCTACAAGTTTCCCTGCATCATCCTTGCTAAGAGACATACTTGACCCCATAGGAGTCTTCATGGTACTGGATGAATCCATACCATACTTCCTTATGAGTTCTAGGGTGAACTTGGACTGACATATGGATAGACCACTTTCAGTTTGTTTAACTTGGAGACCCAAGAAAAACTTCAGTTCTCCCATACTACTCATCTCAAATTGACCTTGCATAAGTTTTGCAAACTTTTTGCAAAAGCTGCTTTCAGTAGACCCAAATATAATGTCATCTACATATATTTGGACTAGTATGACTTTGCCTCTAAATTCCCTAAGGAATAGAGTCTTATCTATTTTCCCCCTTGTGAACTTGTTCTCAATGAGGAAACTAGATAGGGTTTCATACCAAGCTCTAGGAGCTTGCTTTAACCCATACAATGCTTTCCTAAGTCTATAGACATGATGTGGAAGAGTAGGATCAACAAAACCTGAAGGCTGCTCCACATATACTTCTTCCTTTAGATTACCATTTAGGAATGCTGACTTCACATCCATTTGGTATACCTTGAATCCTTGATAGGTTGCATAGGCCAAGAACATCCTTATGGCTTCCAGTCTGGCTACTGGAGCAAAGGTTTGATCAAAATCAATACCTTTTTCTTGCCTATAACCTTTAGCAACCAATCTTGCTTTATTCTTAATGATGACTCCTTGTTCATCAAGCTTATTCCTATAGATCCACTTAGTTCCAATTATATTGTGATCTTTAGGTTTAGGAACCAGGTCCCAAACCTTGCACCTTTTGAACTGATTAAGCTCTTCCTGCATTGCTTCAGTCCACTGTGGATCTTGTATAGCTTCTTCAAATTTCTTTGGTTCTATTTGAGACAGAAAACTTGAATATACTACAGCATTCTGATTTCTGCTCCTTGTCTGAACACCTTGTCTTGGATCTCCAATAATCAGCTCTACTGGATGATCTCTTAGATGCCTGTTGGCTGGAGGCATCCTTACTTCTGGTTGTACTTCTACAGCATCTTCATTATGCTGAGTTCCTTGTACTTCTTCAGCTCCTGGTACATGTAGTTCTCCCCCTGGACATAAGCCATCTTATTCTACTTGCTGTCTTGCAGCAGGTACATCTTCTATGGTTAGCTTGTCCATCTTCTTAGTAAGACCTGTGGGGCTGCACACACTACTAGACAACTCATTGTTAATAAGTTTTGTCTCATCAAAAACTACATGCACAGACTCCTCTACAACTTGTGTAGTCAAGTTGTAGACTCTATAAGCCTTACTATTATTGTTGTACCCAACAAACACTCCCTCTTGGGACTTGGCAGCAAACTTAGTTAAGTAAGACTTCCCATTGTTAAGTATGAAGCATTTGCAACCAAAAATCCTGAAATAGGATAGGTTTGGTTTCCTGCCTTTCACAACTTCATAGGGGGTCTTATTTAACCTTTTAGTGATGGTAGCCCTATTTATCACATGGCATGCAGTGTTAACTGCTTCAGCCCAGAAATACTCAGGCAGTGATGTATCACTAAGTAGGGTTCTACCAGCCTCTATCAAGGTTCTATTCTTCCTCTCAGCAATGCCATTTTTCTGAGGTGTTCTAGGTGAAGAGAATTCTTGAAATGTCCCAAAGTCTTCACATAGTTTTGTCATGCTTTCATATTGAAACTCAGTACCATGGTCACTTCTAATTTTGACCACAGTACTATTTAGTTCATTCTGAATTTGCTTGACAAAGCTGTAGAAGACACTAGGTGTTTCAAATTTCTGCCTTAAGAAGAACACCCAGGAAAACCTTGAGTAGTCATCAACAACTACAAAGGTATAGACCTTCCTACCCAAGCTGTAAACTGGCATTGGACCAAAGAGATCCATATGCAAGAGGTATAAACACCTCACAGCATCTTTGTTCTCAATGCTTTTAAAGGTGGATTTGGTCTGCTTGCCCTTTTGACAAGCTGAGCAAATGCCATCTTTAACACACTTAACTTGAGGACCATTCCTCACTAACTCTTTGCTAAAGAGTTTGCTAATAGTCTTGTAGTTAAGATGAGCTAGCCTCTTGTGCCACTTGACACAATGAGAGACTGTCTCATCAGCTACAAGACAAACAGGAGAACCATTGTTCTCAATCATGATGTCTAGACAGTAGACATTCCTCTTTTTATATCCTGTCAAAATGATCTCTTGATCACTTGACCTCTTGATATGACAACCATTTTTAACAAATGAGATATCATACCCTACATCACTTATCTGACTTATACTTATAAGGTTGTGTTTCAACCCTTTAACATAAGCCACTTGAGTAATGGTAACAAGGTTTGAAGAAATGTTACCAAACCCTTTGATGATTCCTTTTTCAGAACCACCAAATGTCACTTTAGGACCATTTTTGATTGGAATGTAGTCCTTCAGTAGTCCCCTTGTTCCAGTCATATGTCTGGAACATCCACTATCCAAGTACCATGTTGGGGTATGGCCACTTGGATTCACCTGCAAAACAAATTAATGAACCTTAGAACCCAAAGTAAACTTGGGTCCTTGGTGATTGTTAGTTTGCAACATGACATAGCTACCTACTGGCTTTCCACCAGGTAGCTTGCTACTCCCATTGGCACTTGCATTGTGCCAACAGTCCAAGGCAAAGTGGCCAACTTTGCCACAGCACCAGCATTCAAACTTGTTGTACCTTTGCTTAGGTACAGACTTGGCTGTCTTGACTACAGCAGGCTTATTGAATGTTGGGGCTTTGCCCTTGGACTTGGACTGATCCTGAACAGTCCTAGCTGGTTTAATAAAACCCAATCCAGCCTTTCCTTTATGATGAACAAATTCATCAATCAAGGGTAGCACTGATTTAGGTTTTGAAAACCTAGCAACTAGCTCTCTTTCCTTCTGAAGATTGATCTCCAGTCTCTTAATTTGGTCATTTTTATAGGTGATAGTTCCCATCTGAATCACAGTAATGTGTTTCAGCCTGGCTACCTCATTGAGCTTTTGATCAAATTTCTTCTCAAAATCTGTTGCAGCTGCCTTGAGATCAGCAATCTCCTTTGCCTGACTTTTGGCTAGGGTCTTGCTTTTCTTATAGGCTTGCAACAGTACTTTATATTCATCTAAGAGCTGATGAATATCTCCCTCAGATTCAGAAACACTTCCATCACTTGATGAAGATGAATCTGACCCTGAACTAGAACTGGAATCTGAACTTTGAGTTGGACTTTGTACCTGACTAGGTCCTGGCTGCTCTAGGATTTTGGTACTTTCAGTCAATGCCATCAGTCCTTGGCACTGACACTCTTCTTGTTCATAGATTGATTCCATGATCTGCATAAACTCTTCTTCTTCTTCAGCAAATAGCCCTATGTAGGCTTCAGCATCTGTCTCAGTGTCTGAAGAAGAAATGTCTGAAAGAGTCTTCTCATTCTTTGCAACAAAGGACTTCTCCTTCTTTCCTTTGAAGTGAGTCTTCTTTTTGTCACTGGATTCTTTTCTTCTCTCAGGACAATCTGCAATAACATGACCCTGTCTATTGCAGCAGTAACACACTATCTTAGACCCAGTTACCTTGCTAGTCTTTGTCTTTTTCTTGTCCTTCTTTGAAGGCTTCTTCTCCTGATACTGGACTTCTTTCCCTTTGGAAAATGAAGGTCTGGACCTCCACTGTTTCTTCTTCAGGAATTTCTGAAAATGTCTGGTGAATGCAGCAAAGTCTTCATTACTTTCACTGCTTGTAGACTTTGTGCTAACAGACTCATCAGATTCTGATTCAACTACCTCTGGAGGAGGAGTTGATGACTTAGTCCTGCCCTTTCTAGGTACTTCTGACTTGAAGGCAACAGTCCTTTCCCTGTGCTCAGTCCTTATTGATTTTTCCTCCTCTTTTCTCACTGACAGCTGCATCTCATAAGACAACAACTTGCCAAACAATGTGGGAGGAGGAATTTCTCCCAACTTTGCCATTTCTCTGATGGAACAGATCTTGGTGTCCCAATATTTGGTTAGGGACCTTAAGAACTTATCATTCAATTCATAGTTAGTGAACTCTCTTCCATAGGACATGAGTTCATTAATAATTCTATAGAACTTCTTGTAGCATTCAGTGATGCTATCTCCTCTTCCTTGCCTAAAGCTCTCATACTCTTGATTAAGCAAGGACTTTCTATCTTGCCTAACTTCTTCAGAACCTTCCATATAGACAATGAGAGTATCCCACATCTCTTTTGCTGTTTTACAGTGAATTAAGTTCTGAAAAGTGGCATCATCAATGGCACTTACTATAATGTTTTGTGCCCTCTTGTCCATAGTGGCTAGGATAATTTCATCCTTAGTCATCTCAGAGAAATCCTTTGGAGTTCTCTGTGTAGCATCCAAAATTGAAACCTTCATGGGCACATATGGCCCCTCTTTGACTGTGATGTAGATTCTAGGGTCAGAGGCCTCCATAAATAGCCTAACCCTTTCTTTCCAGATCCCAAAGATCTCTTTTCTGCATATGGGCAGTTTCATTGAACCCAATTCCTTGTGATTCTCTGAAGAACCCATGTTTCTTGATTTTCTTGAAACTGTGTTCTGACTTACACTGAATCTGCCAAACTGGATCTCCTCAGACAGTTAGTCCTTGTTTTGAGGAACCTCGCTTTGATACCACTTGAAAGATATGGTACCTAAACACCTAGAGGGGGGGGGGGGTGAATAGGTGACCTAAACCTTTTTGAAACTTTGTTGGCAGCAAAACAGTTATCTCACAGATTTCTACAGCTAACAGCAATAACAAAATATAAACTGCTAATCCACAGCACAGCACAGCATAGCAGACACACAAATTTATAGTGGTTCCCCAATCTTTGGGTACATCCACTTTCCCCCTTCGCCTATCTAGCAGTGTACTAGATTCGGCCAAACTTCTCCACTATCTCAGAACCCAACTAGGTTCCTACACCTCAGGCCCAAAGCCTTACACTCAGCCACCAAGGCCTACACTCAGCCACCCAGGCCTACACTCAGCCAATCAAGGCCTACACTCAGCCAATTAAGGCCTACACTCAGAGTTCTTCAACTCCTACACTCAGGCAACCAAGCCCTACCCTCAGCTTTTATAATATAGGCTTACAATTCACTCAGATCCAATGGATCCTACAAGTTAAAATTGAATTACAATAACTAACTCTACAACTCAGAAAATAAGAGTGGAGTTGAGAGTTTCTTGAAGAGTTCTTGGAAGAACTCAGCTAGATCCAAACTGACTTAGCTTCCTTCAAATCTTCTTGAGTAGAACTGAATTAGTCTGAATCCTCTGCAGTTGATCCTTGACCTCTGCTTCTTGAGATCCAGATGATTCTGAATCCTTCTTCTCAGCCTTAGTTCCAAAGACTGAATTCTTGATTGGAGCTCTCTCTCTCCAACTTCTTAGATCTGCTGTTGGACAGCAAGATCTTCTTGATTTGTATCACTTGGATAACTTGATCAGCAACCCCTTGAACAAATCTCTTAGATTGTTCTGCACTGGGTCAGAACTTAATCTTCTTAACAATACTTCTTTTCAACTTCTTATTAACACCTTATCAACTACCTTTCTGTAAACAGTCTGTGCCTATTTATAGGCCTTCTTCATGGTAACCGGCTGGTCCGGTTCATAACTAACTTCTGACATCTCTGACAAGTGCTGTAAACCGGCTGGAACGGCAGCTGTCATGTCATCCAGTCAATTCTTGAAATTCTTTAACTGTCAGATAGTGTCGAGACTTTCTGTTCTTAAGTGTCGACACTTATAGACCAAGTGTCGACTCATGTTGTGTAACTGTCGACACAAGTCTACAAGGTGTCGACACAACTCCTTGTATGTCTCGACACAGATTCTTCTTCAAGTGTCGACACTGAAATTAAGTGTCGACACAAGTACTTGATCTTCTGTAACTTGTTGAATTCTTCTAAGTGTCGACACATCTCCTTTGTGTCGACACATCTTCATGTGTTGAAACTGTTAAGTGTTGACACTGCTTCTTGGTGTCGACACAAGTCTTCAATTTTGTTTCTTCAGCTGAGTGTCGACACATTCCCTTAGTGTCGACACTTGTACTTAGAATATTTTGTAAACTTTTCTGTTCTTTGCTAAGTGTCGACACAACTCCTTGTGTCGACACTTTCTTCAAGTGTAGAGTCTTCAACTAAGTGTCGACACATTGTGCTGGGTGTCGACACTTTCTTCAAGTGTTGACTCTTCTGGTTGTGTGTCGACACATTGTGCTGAGTGTCGACACATACTTCAAGTGTTGACTCCTTTGAGTGTGTGTCGACACATTGTGCTGAGTGTCGACACATTCTTCATATGTTGACTCTGCTGATTGAGTGTCGACACATTGTGTTAAGTGTCGACACTTGTCCTTAGTCTCTGCAGAATTTTGCTGAGTGTCGACACAACTCCAAGTGTCGACACTTTCTGATGTAGACTCAGCTCTTCTAGGTGTCGACACTTCTGCTAAGTGTTGACACAGCTTTTCTGCATTCTTCTTCACTGAGTGTCGACACAGCTCCAAGTGTCGACACTTTCTGTCTGGTGTCGACTCTTCTTCTCAGGTGTCGACACAATTACTCCAAGTGTCGACACTGCTTGTCTGGGTGTCAACACAAGCTTTCTCAAGTGTCGACACTTTCCCTCTGGGTGTCGACACATGGACTTAGAAACTTTTATCTTCAGTCCAGTGAATACCTAACCTGCACAAGTAACTCAAACAAACATCAAATACATTATGATGTATATCATTGAGTTAGGTGAGGCTTCTTCAAATCAGGTACATTTGACCAATATACCCAACAGTTAGCCCACGACAAGCTCATTTCCTGCGGTCTCTATTTTCCAGTCTGCCTTCATTGGTGAACCCCAATAACTTCAACATCCAGACTTCGTTCCAACATAAGCGGACTCTTCATAGTAGCAGGCACGGACTCTACAGACTCCCTATGCAGTCTGCCTTCCCTTGGTCTCCACCCTCTCTTCTATAGCGACAGGGTCAACCTCCCTTAGTCCGCAGTCTAGGCGCGGACTCGATCAGTAGTGGCGGACTCCTTCCAGCCCGCCAAGCAGCAAAACCTCCTCAAGGCAGTCCCAGACCATATAGCCTTGTGCGGGCTCTACGGACTCCGCGGTTACTCCTCAGCTCGCACCCCCCTTAGCGCGTACACAGTTCAGTAGCGGCAGACTAAATGTATTCCCCTTGCAGTCCGCCGCTTAGCCTCCAGCATCCGCCACCCCAGTAGTAGACAGACAATCTCAGCTCAGCAGCGGTGGACTCTGCGGACTCCCCTCCCAAACCGCCACTAAGTCTCCCAGTTCGCCATCAGCAGCACCAGCTCCAAATGTAAGCCCCAGTCCGCGCGGCCTGTTACGGACTTGGCGGACTCTGTATTTTTCTCGCTCAAGCTACCGTCTTACCGGGGGTAACGTCACCACAAGCCGTTACTTCCTCGGGCCTATAAATAGACCCCCATACCTCTCATGTGGGGGCAGCGTTCACGGTCAGCCTCAGCTCCAGCTTCGGATCATCGCCAAGGTGCTCACGCTCGAAGTCAGCCCATGACAAGCTCATTTCCTGCGGTCTCCATTTTCCAGTCCGCACTCTTCTCTCTGCCTTTAGTCGCGCGGCCTGCCAACCTCTGTTCCCAGTCCGCGCGGTCTCCATTTTTCCCTTTACCGTGCGGCCTGCCGACCTGGCTCTTCAGTCCGTGCGGCCTCTTCTGACACTCTTTCCTTAGCTGCCAGCTTCCTTCTTGTACCCCTTTATTGCTTTCTTGTAAAGGTGTATTAGCAAGCTGTAACTCCCGCTATTAATCAAAGGAAAGCCCATCGCAAGTATGGCATTTAAGCCGCGGCGGTCGAAGTCTGCTGTTGCCGCTGCTAGCGGCCCTCTCTCTTCTTCTTCTTAGCTAGCTCAGCTCCCTCTCAGCATTCAACCTGTAAGCACAACCGTCCAAGTACCCGTCTGCTCGACAGCTCCTGATCAACCTCCTCCGCTGCTCTCAGTAAACCTCTCCTCTATCCCCGCAACCCTCAGACAAGCGCTTGCTCCACTCTCGAGCACTCAGAAGCTTCCTCTTCCCCCGCAACCTTCATCCTCTTCCTCCCCTAGCCTGTGAGATCGAACACCCCCTCCGTGTTAACTAGACGGTGCCGTTTTCGCGCATCAACACTGAATATGTGATAGAGGTGGTGGATGAAGTTCCTTGGAGACTACACTTTCGAGATACATTACACTCTCGGAAAGGAAAATGTGGTTGCTGATGCATTAAATCACAGGGTTCCAAAACAAGAAAGTTGGATACAGATGTTTGATGAGCATCTTATTCATGATTTAGAGGTCTTGGAGATCTCTTGTGTGGACAAGAGAACAAGCACAGATGTATGCTTAAATTGGATGAAGGCAAAATATTATCTTGCGAATAGAATTCAATAGGCGATGGAGTTTGATGAAAGCATGAAACACTTTATGACAGAGACTGTAGATGGGTCAAATTCCCAGTTTTCTATTGAGGATGGTCTTGTATGGAAAGATGGTCATTTATGCATCCCCAATGTTGGTAAACTATGGGAGGAGTTGATGTACGAGGCAAATTTTACAAAATACTAAATCTACCTAGGGAGCAAAAAGATGTTTAAGGCCACGAAAAACTTATTATGGTGGCTAGGTTTGAAGAAATACATAGCACTATATGTGGTGAAGTGTCATACTTGTGCACTAGTGAAAGTAGAATGTCAGAACCCTAGTGGGTTCCTGAAGTAGTTACCGATTCCGTAGTGAAAGTTTGATGATATTTCGATGGATTTTGTACATGATTTACCGAGATCACAATATGAGAATGATGTCATTTGGGCGGTTATGTACTGCTTGACGACGGTATCACACTTTATTCCGAACTATAGAGACGATTCAGTGGAGAAATTGGTCAAACTCTATGTTAATAACATAGTACGATTATATAGTGTGTCCCACAACATCACTAGTGACAGAGATGGGCTTTTTATATCGAATGGTTGGAGGCTAATCCACTAACCATTGGGTACCAAACTGAAGTTTAGCACGACCTTTCATCCTCAAATTGATGGTCAAACCGAGAGGGTAAACTGGACAATGGAGGATATACTTCATAAGTACTCCTTAGATTTCAGCAAGAGGTGTGAGAACCATCTGTATATGATTGAGTTCGCCTACAACAACAACAACTACCAAGCGAGTATACAAATGGCGCCCTTCGATGCTCTATACGGTAGAAAGTGTCGTACTTTACTAGCTTGGGCAGAAATGGGCAAAATGAAGCTGTTTAAACAGAAGGACGTCGATGATGCCAATTCGACAATACAAATAATTTTGGAGTGATTGTTGATTGCTCAAGATAGAGAAGATAAGTATTATAACACTAAATATAGAGATATCAAGTTTGTTGTTGGTGACTCGGTATATCTCAAAATCAAACCTTTCAAGGGTGTATCAGGGATTCAACACTTGAAAAAACTAAGTCCGAGATAACTTGGACCGTTTGAGATCGTACAGTGCGTTGGCTAAGCTTCATACATACTTG
The DNA here is from genome assembly GCA_039583875.1 of Platanthera guangdongensis. Lineage (NCBI taxonomy): Eukaryota > Viridiplantae > Streptophyta > Magnoliopsida > Asparagales > Orchidaceae > Platanthera > Platanthera guangdongensis. The sequence goes on along the minus strand of JBBWWR010000147.1, from coordinate 319,113 downwards.
CTTTTTGGAAAAATTGAGTGGTTTACACGATGTGTTCCACATATCGATGCTGAGACATGCAATGCAAGAGCCTATTCAAGTGGTTGTTGTTGATCAGGTGTCAGTTGATAGTGGGTTGAAGACAAACGTCAAGCCCATTCATATCAAAGACACGAAGGTCAGAGAATTCTAGAACAAAGCGAACATGATGGTTAAGGTCTGCTGGGACAATTGCGTGCACGAGGAACTTTCATGGGAGCGCGAGCAAACCATGAGAGATGAGTTCCTAGAGTTATTCCTTTGATGTAGATTTTGCATAATTTGTATTTATACTATTTCTCTGTATTGAATAATTTTAGGAAAATTTTTTTTAAAGGGGGGAGACTTGTAATACCTCGGGTTTCCCATATGTGAAAAACTACAAATCTAAATTTTGGAGCTATCGCCGGCGATAACAATATCGCCTGACAATAGTGTACAGGCCGATGAAGTTGATTTGCTACCGCTGACGATAACAATATTGCCAAACGATAGTGTGCCACGTGGTAGACTGCCATACATTAGTTGGTCGTGAGTAGGTCATTGGGCGGTGCTGATTTGGTCAAGCGGCCACCATGGCAATATCGCCTGGCGATAGCGATATCGTACGACGATAGCAATATCACACGGTGATAGCGATATCGCATGATGATAGCGATATCACCCGCCGATTGCTTTTTGAGTAAATGTCTCAGTACAAATCTGACCATCCATTTATTTTGGATTGGAGATCATGTGCCTGAGCTTAGGCACGAGACTGTTAAGGAGGCTGATGAGAAATTTCTTCTCATTTTTACTTTCACGCTTTCTCTCTCTTTCAACTTGAGAAAACAAGAAAATGAAAAGATAGGAAAAAGAAGAAGGTTGCTCTCAACCTTTGGAAGTGCTTTGGAGGAGTTCTTATGGTCAAAATCACGAGTCGAGGCTAGATCCATGGAGAGGAAAGCACTGTGAGTGATTCCATCTAGATTAATTACAAGTTCATGGCTTCGAAACAATCTACGAGAGTAACAACTCTCCTTTTGAATACTTGGAGAGGATAGTCCTCTGATTTGGCATCATTGCATGAAATTCCCAATCAATTGATGGAGGGAAATACTTCTTTTGGGTTAATACAAAGTATAACATGTAGAAATTGCATATAGATCTCGGATCATTATACAAGTATATGCATGTTGTGTGAAGTTCATCGGGACAAGTTGGCATGAATTTCTAATGATTGATTTGCATGCTGGACAATACTCTGTGGAAAATGAGTAGTTTACGAGGTTTTGGGGGTACTGCGGGTTGTTGTAGAAGTACTAGAGGGTGTCTATAGGAAACACTCAATTTTACAACAGAAATGACGTTCTGTTGCTATCACTTGCAATAACAATATCGCTGGTGATAGGTCTATTGGTAGAGACCAGTGAGTAGTGGCATGGTCTGAGTGTGAACCCAAACTGAGACAGATTTGTGATTATATCAATATCGTACAACGATTGCAATATTGCTGGCGATAGCTCCCCATGAACTGATTTGTGATTGCAAAGCCTATTTCATAGGGACAAGATGAGTAGCATGTTAAGCTGTGAGACCTACTGTTCCTAGCTTGGTGGCCTTGTGTGCCAATAGCATGAGATAATGTTTGTTATTAGTTTAACGGGCCATGGTGAAGTTGTACCCGCGTCATACCGGCTTGATGCTGACAATTTAAGCATGGTCAAAGCTGATCCAAACTCTTCCCATGCTGGTATGTGAAGAGGTTGCTTCACGGTGCAACTTTTGATCTTGGGAGAGTCAGTAAGGCAAGGTGGCCTTGACGGTAAATACTCAATGACTATCAAAGGACGAAGGTGGAAAGTCAGTACACCGATAATGTTCCTTGAGTGCACGAGACATGTGGCCGTGTGTGCCAACGTCTGTGTCGAATGTGAAATTATATATAATGTCATACTGCTTGCTTTATAGGAAAGGAGTACCACCACCTCGACAATGGGGTAAGATTGTTAAAATTGTGGTCAGCTAAAGCTAACTATTTCTTTATTTTACCACGTCTTTGTGGAATGAACATGGGGGTTCAGACCATTTGTTATATTCTTTGTGATGGGTGTGATGTTACAGAATGTTGGGATAGCCTTCCCCGTGAGCTTCCTCCCCCAATCCAGCAAAAGACCCAGGGAGGTCACCCACAAACTGACTCTCCTCTTGAGGAGCCATCTCGACTCGCATGTCCTTGGTCGCCGCCATATTCTTCTGCTTCTTGGGTGGGGACGAAGATGGGGGCGACTTGAGGTCAACAAACATGGCCCGTCTTTTTGCTAAAGGAAGTGTAAGCCCCAAACTCATTGTTGCATGTCGCCGCTACATCTTTAGCCTGAGCGAGCTGAGTAGTGGGGGTCCTAGCACTCACGTAAGGAAAATTCACTAGGTAGAGTCACTCCTCTACATTGTAACAGCCCCAACACTTTTAGAGAAAAAGGTCAAAGGAAGTGAAATTTGAAAGGGGGAGGAGAATGACAATACCTTCCCCAGGAAGCATCGGGAAGAGAGAGTCGATGTTCCTCCTCATGTAGGCGACCTCAAAGTTTTTGTTCAGAAAAAAACTTATGGAGTATCACATCTTGACCCACCACGCGCGGGGTGTGGTACGTTGCCTCGTCTTGTTGGATGGGCGAGTAGGGGATATTGTCGAGGTTTCTCTTAATGAACACAAACTCATTTATCCATTGATGATTTTTGTTTTCTATCTCACATACCTTGAAGTGCAAGTCGAAAAGGAAGATGACTCCATCATTGGTGGCCCTGTAGATAAACAACTTGCAAAATACAGTGAGGTTGAATTCAATCCTCTCATCGCGCATGAACCGTGTGAATGCCACCAGCATGATGATTATGTTAGTATTCAACTATGTCGGTAGGGCTCCAAAACACTTCAAAACCCAACATACAGCATGCCATAGTGGAAGGCGCAACCCCACCTCAAAATACAAGAAGGGGAAGGCGAGCTCGTCTTCACAAAATGTGTTGATTGCCTCGTGCTTCTTGGATGGGAGAGCAATGAACCCAATGGGATGTAGACCACAACAAAGGCGAGGTACTTCTCCTCAGGCAAGTGATTGTCATGGAACGGGTGCTCAGTGAACTGTTTGGCACACTTCATTCGACCCTCTGTGGTCTTGCCGTCACCACCCATCATAATAGAGCAAGGAACGTGAGTGCTAAGAAGTGTGAGTACTAAGGTTGAGAGGGTGATACCGTGGAGTACATTAAATGCGGCAGGTAAATGTATGATGAGAGGGGGTCATATTTATAGAAAAGTTTGAATAAATGAGAGAATGGGCAGAGGTGGTACAGATTGCCCGCTTATGACCTCCCACCTACACCACTAGGATGACCCTGTGAAACCCGCCCCACTCACCGATGAGTTGAATAAATACATTATCACTGAAGTCATGAGAGGAAATAAGTGAAGGAATTAGAATATAACACTCACGCGGGACTAGACCTATTGCGCCAAAATGCACGTGTCACACAAAGTTAAAATTAATACTGATCAACAGGCAAGTTCACACTATTATAATGTTCTAAGCAAGTTCAAGATTAAAACAATACAAAGTCTGGTATTACATATAAAACAAAGAAAGAAGAGGGTGGGAAAGAAAGAGGGAGGAGGGTAGCGAGTGTCGGTAGGCTCAAAACTTGAGCCCTTTCCATCTTCCCTGACCTCGTATCACTAGCCCAGGTGGTCGGCGAGGGTTGTTATACTCACGGACGAGCTCCAGTTGCATGCAGCTTATGTACTCTTCGATCCGTTCAATATGCCCTATTGGATACACCACCATGTCATCTGCTCCTCGCCGCACCTCATTAGCCAGTAGCGTATAATCCTTCTTGATTGTGCATAATCTATGCTCCATTGCGGCCTTGCTGATATCCCTTCCCTCCTCCATCTCGTGCAACATAAGCCCGTACTTGTAGAGAATGTCTGCCATGCACAACTTCATCTTGGCAGAGTTGCTCGGGTCATCAAAAAGTCCAAGATTATATCTGGGGAGGTAGGTGGGGAGTAGGTGTTGAAATTGTGAAGTGAAAGTGAGAATTGATCAGGCAGACCGCGCGGCCTGGGCAGACGGTCCTGCGGACTAATGGTGCGACCTGTGCGGTCTGATGTTGCGGCCTGGTGATGGCGACCAAACAGCTCAATTTGTTGTTCAACAGTTGCCTAGTTCCTTGGAGTGACTGTTGAAAGTTGTTTAACTGCAGGTTAGCTAATCACCTAGATGGGGGGCGGGGGGGGGGGGGGGGGGGAGTGAATAGGTCTTTGAAATTTTTATTGGTTCTTTGCTGATTTCAACTTAAACTATCTATAGCTTATCCTTAGATCCTGCAATAAGAAAAAAATAAGCAACACAGAAAACACAAAGATTTATAGTGGTTACCCAATTGGGTACATCCACTTTCCCTCCCACATATCCAACTGATTTGTTGGACTTGGAACAAACTCCACCAATATGCTCCTCAGAGCTTACACCTTAGACCCTCAGCCTATTACACAGTTTCTTCACAGAATCCAAACTCAGAACCATAAGGGTTCCTACCTCAGAGCCATGTAGGGCTCCTATAGCTCAGTGATCCATTGATCACCTACCTCAGCCTTATTTCTAAGGCCTACAACTGAGGCTCTTCGGCCCTACAGCTTCAGGCACACAACCCTACTCTCAGAGTGCTACAACACTCCTACAACTCAGTACACTTCCAGGTACCTATAGCTCAGCCTCTTCCAAGGCCTACAACTCAGTGAAACAGTTGTCACCTACAGCTCAGTAACACTCCAGTCACCAACCTCAGACACAAGGCCCTATACTCAGGCTGGGAGGACATCCCTACCTCAGATTCACACTTGGATCCTAACTCAGAGAGCAACACTCTCCTACCTCAGGCAATAAAGCCTTATAACTCTGATCCACATTTGGATCCTACCTCAGTACCCTAACAGGGAACCTACCTCAATGACTAATTAGTCACCTACCTCAGGCACAAAGTGCTCTACACTCAGATTCGGATAAACTGAATCATACAGGAAGAGAATACAGAATAATTAAGAAAAATAAACAACTGACTCAGTGATAAATCTCTGAGTCTACCTTGCTGGACTGAGAAGTTATCTGTCTAGCACACTTGTTGTAGAAGGAATTAGTCCTCTTCTATAGCTAACACTTTTCTGCTACACAGATAGACAACTACTAGCTTGCTGAATGGATGAATCAGCTTCTCTGTTCTGGAGAGAACTATCTTGCTGAGCTTGAAGAGCTTCAACTAACTTCCTTTGCCTTTCATGCTATCTCTGCTAGGCTTGATCTCTCAAGCTTGATGGAGAAGAAGATGTCCAAACGCCTCTAATTTTCTCTCTATATTTTCTACGTTTGTTCATTTTTCCGTTCGATCTATTTCGTTGCCCTAATCCCTTTTCTTTTTCCTTTTTATATGCATTGATTTGAATCAACGACACACTTATATGTGGGCCCAACCAAGGATTAGCGAGCCCCACCTTCTTCAGAAAAGGACAAAGCAGCTTTCGGCCACTGCAGCTTTCCTGTAACGGTTGCATGTAAGTTGACTTTGATGATGTCAGTAATGGTCATCACCATCTAGAATTAGAAAATATTCCAGAAATCCATGAAGCGTTTAGTGATGTTAAGTCACTCAACGCCATCTATATTGGCTCTCAGCGCTTTTGGACTTGTGAATTTTCTCTAGATTTGTCTCAACGGTCTCAGTGATTTCTTCTTAACAGCTGTGACAGTCCTTTGTCTTAAAGCTTTCTTCTTATCAGCTGAGACAAGTTTCTTTCTCAACGGTATCTTCACACCAGTCTCAGTGGTTTTTGTTTCACAGCTGAGATTATCTTCTGTCTCAATGGTTTTCCTCTTAACTGTCTCAGCGCTTCCTTCTTCATTAGAAGCATTGAGTGAACCTGCTTCACTCAATGCTTCTATACTTAGAGAAATCCAGCAAGTTTTGTCTCAACGATTAAGCTGACACATTCTTTTCAGTTGTCTCAGCTGTGTCAGTGGACTCAACGCCTTCTTCTCAGCTATCTCAGCTGTCTCAGTGCTTTTTTCCTTAGTCAGTTTTTCTGGCTTTAGCTGCGTTCGATGATCTGTGGGTTGACTTCGACGAACTTTGATCTTCTCAGCGGTCTCAACGCATTTTACCTTAGTTAATTTTCCTGGCTTTAGCTTGACAAGTGTTGAGCAGAGCTCGATGATTTGCAAGCTGAGCTCGACAAACTGCGAGCTGAGCTCGACAAATTTTGAGTTTACCACCAAACTCATTTTCTTCACCTGTCCAACGATGGACTACCTGCATGCAAGAACTAGAGCACACATCAAATACATTATGCTCCTTAACATGATTAGTGATGCCTCTTCAAATCCTGAGGAACATTATAGGGCACAATTCCCAACAATCTCCCCCTATTTGAAGAAGACAGAACACCCATCCATGCTAAGGTGCATCAACACAAGAAATATCATGATAGGTCTAATGATAACATTAAAATGACAACTAGCAATCCCAGTACAGGATAACTCCCCCTGGATGAGATGGTTTACCACTATGATTGAAAGATCAATGGTACAGGTGAATTATCAATCATTGACAATGTGATAGTATGATTAATCAACAAAAGCTTTATTAATCATTTACAAGGTACACAGTTTGATTAAGATCTACCTAAACATTAACTTAGCCAAACAACAATAACAAACTTGTTATTACAGGATTTCTATGAAAGAACATCATATTTATGAAACACAGACATGTAAGTGAAAATTTCTTGCACAATTGTCACATCAATGTAGTCAGGGCCAAAACAAATTCATTTCCATGATTGAGATTTGAAATTTTTACACTGTTGAAATTCAATACAAAACATAGATTAGACAATTTTTAAATAAGCTTAAGTCTTGCAGTCTTCTATCAGCTATTCTTTGATGAACCATCACCAACATCCTTGGTTGCAGCAGTCTTCTTCAAGTTTTCAACTTTGTTCTTCTGCCACTTGAAGTAGAGAAATGGCTTTGGAATATATCTGAGAGGAATTTTCTTGGGGTTGCTCTTCCTTACCAGATTTGCTTTGAATACTCTTTCCCTTAGGGAATTTCTTTCTAGATGCTTTATCCATTCCTCAAAAGGATATACACTATCAATATTCTTTAAGATTTGTCCATGGCTTACCTAAGCATTGATAATGATGGATTTAGAGGTAGCACTTAGCTGTTCATAGTCTGGATCATCTCTGTTCTCAGCTCTCCTCTTTAACATGAACTCTTCAGCCATTTGAGTTCCTTCCCTCTTTCTTCTAGTAGCAAGCTATGCATCCTGTGCAATTCTAGCCTGTGCTGGGAAGTTTAGGTCCTCTAGCCTCTTTCTATCCAGAAGGGATAGGTGAAGTGCCACCCTGGTGCCTTGAATTACATCGAAGGCTTGATCTTCAATAAGTGCTACTGCCTTAGCATGGATGCTCTCCCACTTTCTACCTTCTTCAGAGATGATATTTTATAGTAAGGTGGTGCTGGCTTCATTCTTGCTTGATATATAATTGAATATTCTTCCATTGTCAGCAAGCATCTCATATTTTAGAAGTATTGCCTCCTTCATAGATTGGAAGGCAACACTAGTGATATGCTAATTTACATGATCTGCTGCACCCTTGGTCACCTCATCAGTTGCACTTACATAATTCTTGACATATCCTATGTCAGCTACAGAGAGTTTTTGGCTTGTGTTCGAGGATTGCATGAGGCTGGTAAGTTTGAAGCCAGCAGTTCCCGCCGTATCAAACCAGATGGTGACCTGTTTGTTTAAGTGAGAGATTTCTTCTTTATTTTTATTGACTTTGGTTGTCAAGTCATCCCTTAGTTTGGCAACTGATTGATCAACATACTCCTTGAGGGTTGTGGTCTGAGCATCTAAGAGTGCTTTGATTTGGTTTATAAATTTCTCATTGGAGATGGGGGTAGATGAAATATGGCTCATAGGAGGAGGTACAACATTCTCAGCATGGATCTGAGAAGGCTCCCCCTCAACTACAACACCTATAGTAGGAAACATTTCCTTAGCTAATGCTGTATTAACACTACTAACTAAGAGGGTATAGGTATTACCTATAGTGGGTGTAAACTCAACTATTTTGTTGACAACTTGATCCACGTTTGTCAGATCCATCTGATCATGCTCCCCCTCGGACTGAGCATCCTTCTCCGGGCTTGACCTATCAAGATAAGTATATAAAGCTTCAGGAGGCTCATGGTTATCTTCAGCAGTAGGCATATCATCAATTGCAGCTATATAATCAGTATCTGCCATATTTACCTCATCTTCTGCAACAAATTCTTCCTCATTGATAATCATTGACACTTGTCGTGACCTATGGCTGGCATGGATTTTATCAACATGCATAACAATGTCCTAGAGTTGAATTTTTGCAGAGGATTGACTGAGTGATAAGTCAACCTACAGACCAATATCAGCTGGAGAGGATTGATGAGTTGTAAATATTCGTATTTTTATGTACATAAATTTAGTCAGTTCTGTGTTTTTCCTTTATATTTAGTTGTTTTTGTTCAATAAAATGCTCATTTTTTTGTAAATATTTTTCTAATTTACTTATTTTATTTTTCAGAAAAAGTACAAAAAAATGCCAAAAACAGTAAGTACATGCCCGTGTAGTTACTGGTCACACCCGTGTCCAGGGCGTGACACGACAAAATCCAGCAAAATGAACAAATTTTGAAGAAATAGCTTGACACGCACGGTCACATGCCCGTGACATGACCCGTGTCCAGCGCTCATGATTTTTGCTCGACGATGTTCGCGCTTGTCAATTTTCGCTCGACAATCATCGAACACCCATCACGCCCGTTATCTGGGGCGTGACCACTTCAGCAAGCTCGACGATTTGCGCGCTCAACGATACTCCGCTTGACGATTTTCTGCTCGACGACTGCCGCTCAACGATCATCAAAACCTCTGCGACACGCCCAGTGTCACTCCCGTGACCTGGGGCGTGGAAGTGCTCGACGAATTTCCCGCTCGACGAATTTTCAGCACGACATTCGTCGACTCAACCCGACACGCCCAGAGTCACGCCCGTGACCTAGGGCGTGACTTCCGCCACCTGGCCCAACAAACCGCCGCCGACGAATTTCGACGCAAATGACGCCCTGTTCAACCTCTGCGACACACCCATCGTCATGCCCGTGACAAGTGGCATGACCGCCGCGTTTTCAGCCGCAATGTCAAATTGCTGTAAACCACCAAAATCTGATGTAAATAGTGTTGACACGCCCACTGACATGCCCGTGTCAGAGGGAGTGTACTTTGAAAAATTTTTCTATAAATTCACAACTTCTGTATGAGTTCAGGGTTCCACTTTTTGAACCACTTTGCTTAGGTTAGGGCTGTTCTTGGGGGCTATTTATGCATTGTAAGGGAACTTTCTCCCCCCCACTTTTATGTATTTGTTTTTTGCTTTATTGTAACCACTTTTTTACTTAATAGAATTGTTTATTTTCTCCTCTATATTGTATGAAAATCCGCAAAAGCGCCCTACCTTAAGTAATTTTTCGTTCCCTTTTTGTGCTTTTTATTAGATTTTGTACCTAATATAACTTAGAAATTTATCAATTTTCTAGCAGTTGTAATCGCATTATTATTTTCATGCACTGAACTTGTTTAGGTTTAGTTTATTCTTTTTACTTTGTTTTCATTCCTATGAGTTTATAAAAATGTTTTAAAAGGTGGTTTTCAAATTATTTAACTTAGGATCTTTAGGGTTGTACAACGTTTCGTTCTCTTTTAGTTTTATTACCACTTTTTATGCATTTCTATAAAGTTATAAGAATGAAAACGTAATCGTTTTAATTTTCCGAGCAATCTCATTTTCACTTTTATTTTCAAAACATTTTGCCCGTTTAAATTTTATTTCTCTTTTTACGCATTTCTATCACATTCCATCGGTAGAAATGTATTCATTTCAATTTTTCGAGCACTTGCACTTTTCGTTTATTTGCAAATTTTTTTTGCTCCTTTAAATTTTATTTTCACTTTTTATTCATTTCTACCGCATTCCATCGGTAAAAATGTAATTGTTTTAATTTTTCGGTCACTTATCTTTTCCTATTTTTTGTACGTGTGCGTGTGTCTATGAGTTAGTTTAAACTGTTTTTGTTCAATTCTGTAGAGTGCGTGCGTGTGTTGCATCTATTTTCGCCTACTCGTTAAGAGTTAAATGATGTGCTTTTATTTCCCGCCTACTCATTTGAGTAGGACTTGTACGTGTGCGTTTTCATTTCTGTCGTGCGTGTGCATATTTCAATTCCAGTACAGTGTGTTTACTTTCTGTAGAGTGGGTGTGTTTTAATTTTATGTCGAGTGCGTGAGTGTTATCTTTTATTTTCTGTCTACTCGCTAGGAGTTAAATGGCTGGATTTTATTTACCGCCTACTCACTTGAGTTAAATGGCCGGTCTTTATTGTAATAATTGGAATGGACTTGTAAATGCATTTATTTTCTCATACTCGTTTGAGTAGGACTTGCTTTCTTTTTCCAGCCCACTCATTTGAGCCGGGACTTGCACTTTTACAACTTTCATTTCTGTCCTACTCATTTAAGTAGGACTTGCAATTTACTGCTTTCCATTTACTGCTTTCATTTTCCTGCTTTATTTTACTGCTTTAATTTTCTGCTTTTTCAACGCTGCCGTCCCCATTCCGATGTGTGGCTAACCGTTCTTAGCCCTCAGTATCGAAGAGCATTGGGTCAAATAAAATAACTTAAAATAATTAAAGGTCTCATTTTTCTAATTAATTAAAAATACTTAAGGTTTGCCCCGGGTTTACGACGCGTAGGACCACATAATCGATGTGTGGGCCCTATTTCCATAGTCCATACGCTAGCTAGCTGAGAGGCCGTGCGTATGGACCGATCACCCCTTGGTAAATGGAGTTCCGCATTAACCCTCGAGAGAAGAGGCGCGTCAACTCTACCGGATTGGGTTCCCCACCCAATAGCGGGGTTCTTTGTATAATGCGGGCATTAAGAGAAATCCTTCATCGGACGAGAGCCCGGTAGAATAGTCTTAATGTTCTGGTGAGCGATAGTCCTAGAGATAAGTAAGCTCATTTTAGTGGAACCTCCACGGCCAAGTCTCCGCCCTAATTATTTAGAAACTTAGGATCTCTTTTTATTAAAAGTCTATTTTAGTTCGAATTTAATTTGGTGCCATCGAGCTAAGCTCTTCATCGGCTCCACCCTTTATTATGTTTTTTTTTTCTGCCTTTTGTTTATATATATTACCCGACAAGTAATTATCGGTAAAATAATAGTCCTCTCTAGGGAAGTGTAGAAATAATCGAACCGACCCCGAGAACAATACGATCTCGATATTCCACCCGGAATATCCTGTACTACTCACGATAGGTGCAGTTGACTCCTTTTGTTAAAACTCGATCACACCTTTTTATATCCAAATAAATAAATACGCGCGCTCCGTTTTCTAAATAAAAACCAAATCCGCTTTTCTACTTAAATAAAATCGCCCGGTGCGCCACGCATCCTCACCTATTTTTGGAGTTTTAACCGCATTAAGTTTTCGGACTTGATGCGAAAAATATCAATCAAGTTTTTGGCGCCGTTGCTGGGGAGTTCTATTAAAATATCAATCAATAAAATTCGTGTCGTTATTTTGAACCCTGGAGTTCTATTAATTTTACATATATATATATATATATATATATATATATATATATATATATATATATATATAAATATATGGTTAAGCAACAAAAAAACAAAAAAAATTTACTACGACTACTACTACTACTACTAATAATAATAATAACTAAAAAAAGTTACAAACTTATCAAACTAAAAATTTGAAAAACCTATAAAACTAAAAAATTTGAAAAACTTATAAAACTAAAAAATTTGAAAAACCTATAAAACTAAAAATTTGAAAAAAAAGACTATAAAACAAAAACAAAAACAAAAACAAAAAAATCAAAAAAAATGAAAAAAACATAACAAAAAAAACAAATATATTTTCATTATGAAAAACAAAATGAAAAACAAACTCAGAACTAAAAATCTACTTAAAAACACAAAAAATATAATAATTTGATTTTAAAAACCAAAAAAATGTATATATTTTGTTTAATTTAATTTAACTTATTATATTTTAATTTATTTTGATTCGGCGGGCTTCTCACTCTTGTGCGCGCTAGGGGAGCACATTTCTATCGTACTCTTATAGCTAAGACGTTAGCTTACGAGTCACCACACACATGCCCACCCACCCAGCCACAATCTTTTCGCCGGGTTTATATTTTTGTTTTATTTTTTTTCCTGTTATATTTTTGCTTGTTTCTTCTTCTTCTAACAATACTGCAGGGTTTCGACCCGGGCCTCCTAGACTCGTCTTAAGGGAAGCTTCTACCCTCACATTTTCTTTTTTGTCCATATTATTTTTGTATATTTATCATTCCGCATACTTAGATTGCAACATTGGGGTCAATGTTGGGTTTAAGTATGAGGGTGTTTTCCTATTCTGCATTTTTTTTATTCTTCTGTACTCATAAAAATACAAAAAAATTACAAAACTTTAAACCTAAAAAAATTTCCTTGTTTTTTATAATTAAAAAAACTCACAAAAATCATAAAACAAAAACAAAAATCACACAAAAAACTTATAAAACATCAAAAAAATAAATAAAAACATTTTTCTTTTTTCCTTTGTAAATATTTCTTTGTAAAGATAATTCTCTTTCTCCCCCCTCTTCTTATTTGTAAAGCTTGCTTTTTAGCATGCCCGCGACGTTCGACTCATCGAACCAACCACCCAAAGAGTCTGTTCGCGGGCCATAGACTTTTTACAAAAATAAATTCAAAAATTCAAAAACATTAGAGAATAATAACTTTAAATACAAAAAAAGATAAAAACCCTAAAAATTTCAAAAATAAAAAATAATGATAATCAAAATCCAAAAAAATAATAAAAACCCCCAAAAAATACAAAAATATTTTGTAACAAATAAATCGAATAACTCATTCTTAACCTTTTTCTCTCTCCAACAATCTAGTTGTGAAATAATTTATAAGCGAATTTTTTTAATTCTTTGCTTACTATTCGTTTATTAATTGGAGATCGATAGATTTAGATATCTGGGGTTAAATTTTAAAAATTTTCGTATGCTTTTTTATTTATATAAGGTACCTGTTTTCAGCACCACTTCTACTTATCTAAGTAGTTGCATATTTATTTTGTTAGAAATAACATTCTTAGATTTCAAGTTATGATAACTCCAAGCTTTGTTTTTGAAATTTAGGAATGTTTAATTTATAAAGGTTGCTCTCAAAAGTTTTTTATTAAATATAGTTTTATTTTTGAACAACCCTATCACTTTTTTTTCATGTCATACTTGACATGATTCGATCTTAAAAGATTCTATATCAATGGGAATAAGATTTTGTTCCGTAAACATAGACATCCAATATTTGAAAAAATTATATGTTACAGAGTAAGAGGATAAAATTCATTACTCCTATACGTATACATTGGATTATTATGAAGATGTAAAAAATTATTATGTTATGGAAAATAAGATTTCATTTTCCTAACATCCACATTCAAATAAAAATTTCATTAGAGGTTCGAGCGAAAAATATACCCTCGCCTCTAAACCAAAGCCTTCTTCATATACCACGATATCTCTCTCTACCAAATTCAAAAAAATTCTAGATTTATTTTTAAAATTTTTTTGAGAGCATAATTTGTAAATTAAATTATTTCCTTTAATTTTCCAAGCTACAATTTCATAAATCCAATCTATTTTTGTTAGCCTCACAAATAAAATATTTGCTATCTATTTGTTTATAACGAGAAGTCTTTTGCTGAAACTCTTCCTTTATTTAAATTTTTATCATGTTGGAACACCCTATTACTGATTTGGGCAAGAATCACTATGTCTCTTAGGAAACTTGTTTTGACCTCATTGTATAGATCTAAAAGTCAATTAGAATTGAGTCTAAGGGTTAGTAGTTAGGTTTGAAGGCTGCCCTCAAGCCCAGAGAATTCAGTTCAGGAGACAAAGTCATTTCATCGAGCTCAGTACGACGAATCGTCGAACTCCATTCGACGATCGTTGAGCTCACTTCGACGGATCGTCGAACTCCATTCGACAATCTCTGAGCTCAACTTCAACAAATCGTCGAACTCCATTCGACGATCTTCGAGCTCTGATCGGCGTTCTTGACTCCAGTTTGATTCTCTATCTCTGAGCTCAGTTCGACGATAGTTGAGCTCAGATCGACGATCTCTGTTTCTGTCTAAGTCCGGGCTCTGAGCTCAGTTCAACGATAGTGGAGCTCAGTTCGACGTTTTTCTGAAGAGTTAGACGTTTTTCAAGATTCAAATTCAGACAGTTGAGGAATTATTCTCAGCATTTAATTCAGAGATTTTGTAGCCGTTTTCAATTAATCTGGAGCAAGTTTCAAGGAATTTTCAAGGAATGTTTTATTGGTCTTTCCTCCAGAAGACAAATACATTTAAGGAAGTCATTTATGACAGACAAACGACTATCTTGAACAGAGGATCAATTCTAGTCAAACAAAAAGGAAATAAAAGATCAGTTTTTCAATTCTCCTCTAAGATGTTAGACACATATTCTCTGCAACAATAAGATTATTACAACTTCTGCAACAACTCTAACAACAACAATTACACAAGAGAAAGAGAAAGAGTTGCAGACATTCTAAATCTCAAGAATTCATACAAGAACACATCACCAAAGGAGATCAATTGACTGAAATTTTCAGATCTCTCTTAATTCAAGTGTTCAAAGGCCATCATCATTCAAGACTCCAGACACCACTCATTTTAGTTGTTGCTGAAATCATCTTTTACTGGAGATCAATTTTCTGAAGGCCTATCACCCTACTGCAAAGCTTCACTTCCTGAACAACTCAAGATCTAAGGGGGGAGCTTTGACAACATCCACTATCTTCTCTTTGACTGTTGACAGAGAAGATCATCTCAACCCCCCCCTCTCTCTCTCTGCTGTAAAGGGTTTTTCAAACTCCCTTCAAAAGTTTGTGATTGGTTTCTGAGACCTTATCAAAACTCAGTGGTGGCAAGACACCTGATCAAAAAATCAGGTTTGGTTTTTGAGCACCTTATCAAAAGCTCATTGGTGACCAGGACACCTGATCAACTCATCCTGTAGTGGATTCCTACCTAGGGTGGTAGAAGAGTGGATGTACCCAGGTTGATTGGGGAACCACTATAGCTCCTTGTGTTATCTGGTTGCTTGTCTCTCTTTTTGTTTCTGGCAGTGATTTGTGGTTGCTTTTTATTTAGATAGTTACTGTGTTTATTTAATTATTTGCTTCCCTGTTCACTTAGGAATACACCAACTGTTGTAAAACATTTTTAGCAAGCACCATACTCTATTCACCCCCCTCTAGAGTATATCAGATCTAACTTGCACTTTCGTATCATAATCTAAGATTTAACTCTTAAAACCCCAGATATTCATTTTGATCTTTCTTTCAATTAAGTCAAGCGGTAGATAAACTTAGGATTTCTTTAATACATTATAAATTCATCTCCAACTTTTGCTCTGGAATAGCAAAATCTTAAGTATGAGGGTATTTGATGAGTTGTAAATATTCGTATTTTTATGTACATAAATTTAGTCGGTTCTGTGTTTTTCCTTTATTTTTAGTTGTTTTTGTTCCATAAAATGCTCCTTTTTTGTAAATATTTTGCTAATTTACTTATTTTATTTTTCAGAAAAATGTACAAAAAAAAGCCAAAAACAGTAAGTACACGCCCGTGTACTTGCTGGTCACGAACGTGTCCAGGGTGTGACATGGAAAAATCCAGCAAAATGACAAATTTTGAAGAAATAGCTTGACACGCCCGGTCACACGCCCGTGACATGACCCGTGTCTAGCGCTCACGATTTTTGCTCGACGATGTTCGCGCTCGCCGATTTCCGCTCGACGATCGTTGAACACCCGTCACGCTCGTGATCTGGGGTGTGACAACTTCAACAAGCTCGATGATTTGCGTGCTCGACGATACTCCGCTCGACGATTGTCTGCTCGACGACTGCCGCTCAACGATCATCAAAACCTCTGCGACACTCCCAGTGTCACGCCCATGACCTGGGGCTTGACCACTCCATCCTGCTCAACGAATTTTCAACTCGATTAATTTCCCGCTCGATGAATTTACAGCTCGACATTCGTCGACTCAACCCGATATGCCTAGAGTCACGCCCGTGACCTGGGGCGTGACTTCCTCCACCTAGCCCGACAAACCGCCACCGACGACTTTCGACGCAAATGACGCCATGTTCAACCTCCGCGACACGCCCATCGTCATGCCCGTGATAAGGGGCGTGACCGCCGCGTTTTCAGCCGCAATGTCAAATCGCCGCAAACCACCGAAATCTGCTGTAAATAGTGTTGACACGCCCACTGACACGCCCGTGTCAGAGGGCGTGTACTTTGAAAATTTTGTCTATAAATTGACAACTTCTGTATGAGTTCAGGGTTCCACTTTTTGAACCACTTTGCTTAGGTTAGGGCTGTTCTTGGGGGCTGTTAATGCATTGTAAGGGAACTTTCTCCCCCACGTCTTTTATATATTTGTTTTTGTTTTATTGTAACCACTTTTTACTTAATAGAATTGTTTATTTTCTCCTCTATGTTGTTTGAAAATCCGCCAAAGTGCCCTACCTTAAGTAATTTTTCGTTCCCTTTTTGTGATTTTTATTAGCCTTTGTACCTAATATAACTTAGAAATTTATCAATTTTCTAGCCATTTTAATCGCAATATTATTTTCATGCACTGAACTTGTTTAGGTTTAGTTTATTCTTTTTACTTTGTTTTCATTCTTATGAGTTTATAAAAATGTTTTAAAAGGTGGTTTTCAAATTCTTTAACTTAGGCTCTTTAGGGTTGTAAAATTTTTCGTTCTATTTTAGTTTTTTTATCACTTTTTATGCATTTCTATAAAGTTATAAGAATGAAAACATAATCGTTTTAATTTTCCGAGCATTCTCATTTTCACTTTTATTTTCAAAACATTTTGCCCGTTTAAATTTTATTTCTTCTTTTTATGCATTTCTACCGCATTCCATCGGTAGAAATGTATTCATTTCAATTTTTCGAGCACTTGCACTTTTCATTTATTTGCAAAGTTTTTTGCTCCTTTAAATTTTATTTTCACTTTTTATTCATTTCTACCGCATTCCATCGGTAAAAATGTAGTTGTTTTAATTTTTCGGTCACTTATCTTTTCCTATTTTTTGTATGTGTGCGTGTGTGTATGAGTTAGTTTAAACTGTTTTCTTTCAATTCTGTAGAGTGCATGCGTGTGTTGCATCTTTTTTCGCCTACTCATTAAGAGTTAAATGACGTGCTTTTATTTTCCGCCTACTCATTTGAGTAGGACTTGTATGTGCGTGTTTTCATTTCTGTCGTGTGTGTTCGTATTTCAATTCCAGTAGAGTGTGTTTACTTTTTGTAGAGTCGGTATGTTTTAATTTTATGTCAAGTGCGTGAGTGTTAGCTTTTATTTTCCGCCTACTTGCTAGGAGATAAATGGCTGAATTTTATTTACCGCCTACTCACCTGAGTTAAATGGTCGGTCTTTATTGTAATAATTGGAATAGACTTGTAAATGCATTTATTTTCTCCTACTCATTTGAGTAGGACTTGCTTTCTTTTTCCCGCCCACTCATTTGAGCCGGGACTTGCACTTTTACAGCTTTCATTTCAGTCCTACTCATTTGAGTAGGACTTGCAATTTACTGCTTTCCATTTACTGCTTTCATTTTCTTGCTTTAATTTTCTGCTTTTTCACTGCTGCCATCCCCATTCCGATGAGTGGCTAACCGTTCTTATCCCTCAGTATCGAAGAGCATTGGGACAAATAAAATAACTTAAAATAATTAAAGGTCTCATTTTTCTAATTAATTAAAAACACTTAAGGTTTGCCTGGGGTTTACGACGTGTAGGACCACATAATCGATGTGTGTGCCCTATTTCTGTAGTCCATACGCTAGCTAGCCGAGAGGCCGTGCGTATGGACCAATCATCCCTTGGTAAATGGAGTTTCGCACTAACCCTCGAGGGAGGAGGCATGCCAACTCTACCGGATTGGGTTCCCCACCCAATAACGGGGTTCTTAGCATAATGCAGACATTAAGAGGAGACCTTCGTCGGATGAGAGCCCGGTCGAATAGTCTTAATGTTCAGGTGAGCGATAGTCCTAGAGATAGGTGAGCTCATTTTAGTGGAACCTCCACGACCAAGTCTCTGCCCTAATTATTTAGAAACTTAGGATCTCTTTTTATTAAAATTCTATTTTAGTTCGAATTTAATTCGGTGCCATCGAGCTAAGCTCTTCATCGGCTACACCCTTTATTATGCTTTTATTTTCTGCCTTTTGTTTATATATATTACCCAACAAGTAATTATCGGTAAAATAATAGTCCCCTCCAAGGAAGTGTAGAAATATTCGAACCGACCCCGAGAACAATACGATCTCGATATTCCACCTAGAATATCATGTACTACTCACGATAGGTGCACTTGCCTCCTTTCGTTAAAATTCGATCACACCTTTTTATATCCAAATAAATAAATACGCGCGACCCGTTTTCTAAATAAAAAACAAATCCGCTTTTCTACTTAAATAAAATCGCCCGGGGCACCGCGCATCCTCACCTATATTTGGAGTTTTAACCGCATTAATTTTTCGGACTTGATGCGAAAAATATCAATCAAGGATGATCCAAGCTCTGGTTCAGGGCTGGAAGTTCTTTCTTGCCCAGTAGGTTTCTTCCTTGTACCCTTAGAGGAGTCCTTTATTCCTGAAGGTTGGCTCATTAGTAGGACCCTATTGAATCTGTCCAAAGTCTTTATGTCCATATTTTTTGGTAGTGAATCTTCACCCCATGTTCCTGTTTGAAAGTATCAGGATAGGTGTTCACTAGTTATAAGGAAAGAATTATGCCCATGTTTGGAGAGGGAATACAGTCTATTAATCTCTGATAGGTGAGAGAAGACCATGAGGTCTTTCTATTCAGGATTATTCGAGTCATGACATCAAACATGGACTTAGAGATAGTGTTATGTGATCCAGGTTTACAAATAAGAGCTTTCCCTATAATATTTGCTAGCAGTTTGCCTCTCTAATTGAAGAATTTCCTTTTAAGAGACCCAGATTTGGCCTCATTGCATCCACACCATCTGAGAGCACTGTCTCTATCCATGACGGCGGGCTCTTCTTACTCGCTAGGGTTGACGGAGGGTATATGAAGGGCCTTTCCTAGTCTCTTAGGGTTTACCTTTATTTTGATATCTTCAATCTTAGACTTAAGAGAGTTTTGAGAGTAGGACACTTTAATGTTCGAGAAGAATTCTACTAACTCCTTTTTAAGAATGGTGGAGGGTTCAGACAGTGTGTACTCCAGGCCTGTGATTTCAATCATCCTTATAACCGCTTTAATCTCTAGAGAGGCATGACTGAATCCATCCCTTATAATTTTGTATCCTTCCTAGAGCTCCATGATGACATTTGGCGCCATTGAACCAGTGCGACAAGACGCTGAGAGGGTTTCGGTCTCGACGGCTAGGGTTAAGGCTTTTAAAGAGGGGTGTGGCATTTCATTTCTTGTGGCCTTTCTATTTATACTAAAAGGCTTCAATTATCAATCAAGCATTTTTAGCCTAAAACTTATACATTTTATTTTAACGGGTTGCGTTATGCTTCCGGTTATGAAACAGGAGATTTAGTGCTTTGATTTTTCTACCCTTAGCTTTTCTTCTACTTATTCAATGCATGTTTAATTTGTGGCTTCCCTTACTGATTGGATGTAAAATCTTTTTTACTTAATAAAAAATTTTATTAGTTTTAAATAGAAGGGGACCTAACATGTTAATGAGCCAATTGACACTCCAATTTATGCATTGGTTTACCTTAAAGCTTGCTAATAAG
Source organism: Platanthera guangdongensis (assembly GCA_039583875.1). Classification (NCBI taxonomy): domain Eukaryota; kingdom Viridiplantae; phylum Streptophyta; class Magnoliopsida; order Asparagales; family Orchidaceae; genus Platanthera; species Platanthera guangdongensis. The sequence continues at coordinate 299,038 of JBBWWR010000147.1, read as the reverse complement.
TTATTTGAATTTTAGAATAAAGCCTACAAAAATTAACAGTGTAGATAATTGAATCACTATTTTCTATTTGGTGTGCATGATTAGGTTCAGCCTAAGCACATCTAACATAACTAATCAATTAGGAAACTTAATCTCTATATAGGAGAGAGAGACTTACCTTGAGGCTTGCTTCCTCTAGCTTTTGAGGATTACATTCTTGACATCCTCAACCTTAATTTGTTGCTTTTCCTGGAGTATATTCATAGAGCAACTATCATATCCCATACATTTACCTGGAAAACCCATTGTCCAAATACCAAGTCTTAATTGGACAGGTACTTGGACTATCCTGCAAAACAGAATTCATTTACCCTTAGGCACCCAATGATAATTGGGTCCTAAGTTCTTGTTAGCATCATAAAACTTTTGCCTAACTCTTTGCCTGGGCTGAGCACCTTTCTATCCACTAGTCACATTCAGGTTATGCCAACAATCAATGGCAAAGTTACCCACTTTCGCAGAACACCAACATTTATGAATGTTGTATCTTCTCTTTAGGCCAGCACAGAATTGTTGTCCATGATAGATGTGAGCAACACCAGACTTTGTTGGATGAGCATTGCATGATGCTGCCCCCTTCTTCCCGAGTGATGGCGCTGAGGGACAAAATAAGGATGGTTCAGTATGGGACTGATGTATTTTTGGACCCTGCCATCTAGTGGACTCTCTCATTTCCATGGATAAAGGATATTTGGATCCAAATCTAAAGAACTTCTCCTGAACTTTGTGGCTAGAGTGGACAGTATCACTCTTTCTTGGTGTACAACCCCGTATCCGGCGAGTGAGGTCGCCAGGAACTAGACCGGCCGTTTCAGATCGCCCAGGCAACAGGTGAGCTCGGCAGGGAAATCTGAAGGCAACAGGCGAGCTCGGCAAGGAAATCTAAAGGCCGAGCTCGGCATTCGTCGACCACGAGCTCGACATTCGCCGAGCTAAGCCTAGGCTTCGTCGAGCTGAGCTCGACTAATGAGGACAGATCGAAGAGCGAGCACAGTAGCCAGCTCTTACTCGCCCTATGGAGCTCGGTAAATAGCAGGCGAGCAGGATCTTCAGTGGTAGTCGAGCTCGCTAGGTCTCTGAGGTACTTTTTACTATTTTGCCCCCGCTGGCCTGCCCATAGCCTTTCAGAACATCGGGGTTACGCTATTGGAGGGCCAACTTGGACTGTACATAGCCATTCAGGACAGCGGAGGTTGGCTATTTGCAGGCCATTTCCAGAAATCTATAAATAAGATCTAAGGGGTACCTCAGAAAGCAGGCTTCCTATACTCTCTTGCTCTGTCTGTCAAGCGCTTTCTGAGGATACCATAGCTCGGCCTTTGGCTAAGGAGGGGAAGCGCTCTAAGATCTTCCAGGTGTGTGGTGGGTCCTCCCCGCCGAGCCCTTGGGTCAGTTTTTCCTTGTTTCCCTCGTTATTTTGCTTGCAGGAGCGAAGTAGGTGCGCAATCACCCCTTCCCCAAGGGTGAACTCCACAGGAGACCGTTTCTTCAGTTTCAACATTTTGGTGCGGTGAGCGTGGAGCTTGGTCAGCACATAAAACCTTCAGCGAGCTCGATGACAGGAGGGCAAGGATCTGACAGTTCGGACTCGCCACCCCCCCCCCACTCTGTCCACAGTGGGAATGTTTGAAGATTTCAGGAACGAGGTGCTGAGCCTCGTCAAGTTCACACTCGGCGTGTGGGCTGAGTGCTCGACTCCAACTGTCTAGATTGCAGACGCCCCTCTCTGGGCGAGGACTCCCCCAGCAGGTGAGCTGGGAAGGAAGTGGCCGAGGAGGGCCGGGGGTGTGAGCTCCCCAGGCGTGAGCTCTTCCCCAACTCAACAGGCAGAGGCCGGATCGGCGAGTTGGGCCCGCGAGATAAGCCAGCTCGCCCAGTCGGGGGAGGAAGCCCCTTTAGCGAGTTGGTCTCTTCTGCTCCAGTTCCGGAGGGGTTCAGGGAACCCGAGATGTCCTACTACACCGGGAAAGGAGACCCAGTCCAACATGTCCAGTGGTTTGAGGACGTGGTCTCGATCCGACAGATGTCGGATGGGTTCAAGTGTTGACTCTTCGCCATCAACCTCAAGGAGAAGGTGAGGGAGTGGTTTCACCAGCTTCCGGCTAGCTCCATCTACTACTTCGAGGACCTGCGTTGGGGGTTCATGTTGAGGTTCACTACCTCGAAGAGGAGAAAGGAGTTGGAGTCCCTGTTACACATCAAGCAGGGAGTGAATGAGACGTTGGGGAGCTACGTCGACCGGTTTCAAGAGGAGGTCACCCAAGTACAAGAGATGCCAGACCACAGTCTGATGATGGCTTTCACCCTGGGATGGCAGCAGGGTTTCTTCAGGATGGAGCTGAAGAGAGTGCCCCCCTCTCCTACGAGGAGCTGATGGAGAGGGAGGCGAGAGAAGTTCACGGGGAGGCGTCAAACCCGGACTTTGCCAGGAAGCTGGCCAGGTGGGCCACGGAGGAAGAGAAGGAGCCAAGAGGCAGAAGAGGGCAGGAGGAGAGGAGAGCCGAGCCCCGACAGATGGAGTAGAGGCAGCTCCAGGGGCAGCAGCAGCCCAGGTGGGGGCGTTAGGAGCCCGACCGTTGGCTGGGCTGGAGGCCCGAGTGGTAATGGTAGGGGCCACAAAGAGGGTATCAAGGAAGGGACCTCCATCAAGGGGGGGAAAATTAATTCCATCCCCGAGGTTGGAGGCTGGAGCAGAGGCCTCGACTACCCGATCAGGAACAGGCTATGACCATAACCATAGGGGAGAGGAGGAGAGTAACAAGAAGGAGGAGGAGAGAAATTAGGGTGAAGTTGCCCTACTACGACTTCCATCAAGAGGAAGGGCACGCCACAGCCACGTGCCCGAAGTTCCTCAAAATGAGGGGAAACAGGGAGCAGCAGCAGCTGCAGCAGCTGCAGCAGGGGCTTTAGGAGGTAAGGATCGAGGAGATCCTGCCTCAGGCGGAGGAGGACTATTGTGAAGACCGGGTAGATGTCGGGACCCGAGGAGGGATCAGAGTGATCCACAGGGGGGGGGGGTTAGAAGCCTCCCGGATGGCGAGCCTCCATACCATGCATCGCCGGAACGTTTGCTCCATATCCCAAACCCCACCCCCAGAAGAGAGGATCACCTTCTCCAGGAGCGATATGCCGGATCATGAGGATCCATTTTGCGATGCGCTGGTCATCCAGACAACCATCGAAAATTTTACTGTCTCTCGGATCCTCGTTAACAATGGAAGCTCCATCAACGTTGTCTTTAAGAAGGCGTTTGACGCGATGAAGGTGGAGATGAAGAGGGTGTTGTCCTCGGATGGACCCTTGTTCGGATTTTTGCGGGAGAGGAAGGAGGTAGAAGGAGGAGTAGTGCTCCATGTCACCCTGGGGGGGGGGGGGAGGGGGTAGTCCAAGAACTGCAGGTTCGTCATCGTGGATGCCCCCAGCAGCTACAGTGCCATCTTCGGGAGGCACCTCATCAGTGCCTTCCACTGCGTCCCCTCATCGTTCCATCAGTGCTTAAAGTTCAATGGCAAGGGGATCCAGGTCCGGGTCAGGGGGGATCCCAAGGTGGCGCGGCAATGCTACGTCACCGTCGTGAGCTCCATCTCTTGGCAAGAGGGGGCTGAGGAGATGGAGGAGGCAGAGTAGGAAGCTTGCAGGGAGGAGCTGGAGGTGGAGAGCTACGCAAGGGTTGAGGTGGCAGGAGGAGATTGGGAGGAGTCAGCCGAGGCGATGACCATAGAAGAAGAGGTGGAGGCGAAGGTCATCCTAGAGGAGAGGGATGCAGAAGAATGGGGGGAGCAGTCTAGGTTGGAGGCTGCGGAAGAGGTGGTGGAGCTGGAGGTCCTCACCCGTGAAGGTAGGGTTAAGAAGGTCCACGTCAGCGGAGGGCTGACCCCAGAGGATCAAGGCAGGATGCTTGCGTCCATCCAGAAGAACGTGGACATCTTCACATGGAGTGCCACGGAGATGCCCGGGGTTGATGCGGATATGGTTTTCCACCACCTCAACTTGGACCCGGGAACACGCCCTGTCAAACAAAAGAAGAGGTCCACCGCGGACAAGCTGGCCAAGCCCATCAAAGAGGAGGTGGCAAAGCTTCTCAAGGCTGGCTTCGTGTTCGAGATCCAATACCCCGGCTGGGTCTCCAACGTACTCATGGTTTAAAAGGGAGACAACCGGTGGCATATGTGTATAGACTTTTCTTTGATTAATAAATCTTTCCTAAGGACTGTTATACCTTGCCTCGGATCGACGCGCTGGTTGACTTAGCCATTAGTTTTTCTGTAATGAGTTTCCTAGATGCATTTTCAGGTTATCATCAAATCAGGATGCACCCCCCGGACGTCAAGGACGTCTCGTTCATCACGGGGGAAGGATGGTACTGTTACAAAATGATGCCCTTCGGGCTGAAGAATGCAGGGGCAACCTATCAAAAGATGATGGATAGGGTTTTCAAAAAATAGAAGGGGAGGAACCTGGAGGTGTACATAGATGATCTTATGATCAAAAGTCAGAATGTGGACTCTCACCTCCAGGACCTAGAAGAGACCTTTGCCACCCTGCGCAAGTACAAAATGCGGCTGAATCCCCTGAAGTGCATCTTTGGGGCCAGCAGAGGGAAGTTCTTGGGGACCTCCTCACCCCGGCGGGGGTTGAGCCAAATCCGGATAAGGTCAAGACTATCATGGAGCTGGGGTCGCCGCGGAATACTAAGGAGGTGCAACGATTAATAGGGAAGCTGGCAGGGTTAAGTAGGTTCCTCTCCCAGGCCGTGGAGAAGTGCTCCCCCTTCTTCAAAGCACTTAGGGGGGCAAAAATTCGAATGGACTGAAGAGTGCGAGGAGGCATTCTAGGCCCTCAAGATCCAATTGACGCGGGCTCCGTTACTCCAAGGGCCCAAGGAGGGGGAGGACCTATTTTTATATCTCGAGGTCATGGCGGAGGCCCTGAGCTCCGTCCTTGTTCGAGAAGAGGGGAAGAAGCAGCTTCCCATTAAATACATGAGCCGGGTCTTGAGGAAGGTCGAGCTCTGATATCCAATTTTGGAGAAGCTGGCCTTCGCCCTAGTCATCTCGGCCCGAAGGCTGCGTCCCTATTTCCAGGCACACTCCATCCGATTGGTGACTGACCATCCCCTCCTCAACATCTTCAAGGGGGTGGAGCATTCTGGAAGGCTGGCCAAGTGGTCGGTGGAGTTAAGCGAGTTCGACATCTCCTTCGTTCCCCGCCTCTCTATCAAGGCTCATGCGATGGCCGACTTTTTGGCTGATTATGTGATTGAGGTGACGGAGGAAGATCTCACTCGTCCGACTCAATGGAAGGTAAAGGTAGATGTCACCTCGGGGAGACATTCTCTGGGAGTGGGGGTGATCTTGAAGAGTCCCCAGGGAACTAGAATTGAGCAGACGGTGGTGGTGCACTTCCCCATCACAAACAATCAGGCCGAGTGCAAGGCCATGATAGCAGGGCTGCGCCTGGACAGGGAGCTAGGGGTGCTGGACATTGAGATCCTTACCGACTCCATGGTGGTAGCTTCCCATATCAACGGGGAGTTTGAGGCAAGAGAGCCTACCTTGCGGCTATACTTAGCCAAAGTAAAGGGGGTCATTGGCACATTTGAAACCTTCTCCATTCGACACGTGCCCCGGGAGGAAAATGAATAGGTTGATCAACTAGCGAAGCATGGTCCCCGGGTGGGGGGGACTATCACCGATCTATTCCACACTTCCATCGAAGAGGGAGAGCTTATGGAGATAGATCAGCGGCAATCATGGATGGACCCGGTCACAACCTTCCTTTCCATGGGAGAGTATCGAGAGGGGGTGGACAAGAAGAATCTCAGGTACAAATCGGCATACTATCTCCTCCGGGACGGGCAGTTGTACAAGAAGACTCTCTCGGGGATGTTGGCTCGTTGCGTGGCCGAGGGGGAAGTACAAAGAATCTTGGAAGAAGTCCACTCCGGGGAGTGTAGGAGTCACTCCGGGAGTCGGACCCTGGAAGGAAGGATCGTCAGACAAGGGTATTTCTGGCCCACCCTGGGCGACGATGCGACAGAGTTTGTGAAAAGATGCCACAAGTGCCAGATGTTTGCCCCCATACAGCTACAACCGGCTCAGCGACTCAAGAGTATCACAGACCCCTAACCCTTTGACATTTGGGGGATGGACTTGGTTGTACTGTTCTCCTAGGCCAGTGGGCAAAGGAGGTTCCTGCTGGCGATGATTGATTATTTCTCTAAGTGGTTGGAGGTGAAGGCGCTGACCAAGGTGACCTCCCAGGTCATCAGAAACTTTGTTTGGGGAGAGATCATCTGCCGCCATGGGCTGCCGCAGGCCATTGTCATGGACAACTGGCCCCAGTTCTCTAGCGTAGAGTTCATTAGTTTTTGCGAACAGCTTGGGATTGACCTCAGGTTTGCCTCGGTCCACCATCCCAGGAGAAATGGGCAGGTGGAGGCCGCCAATAAGATCATTGTTAACCTCCTAAAGAAGAAAGTCAAAAATCTGAAAGGAAGATGGGTGGAGCAACTTCCTGCAGTTCTCTGGGCTCTGAGGAGCACCCCCAACACAACAACAGGGGAGACTCCTTTCAAGCTCTCCCATGGGTGCGAGGCAGTACTACCCATGGAATTTGAAGTTCGAACGCCTCGAGTCATCGCAGCCGGGGTAGGCAGGGAAGAATGGCAAGCCGAGAATGAGGAAGAGCTGCGACTCTCTCTTGACATGGTGGAGGAGCTACGAGACCTTTCCGCCATCCGATAGGAAGTGGTGAGGAGGAGGATGGCCAAGTCCTTTGACAAGCACGTCAGGGTCAAATAGTTTGTGGAGGGGGACTTGGTGTTGAAGAAGGTGGATGCAGCAGGAAGGTCGGCAACCGTGGGGAAGCTCAACCCCAGGTAGGAAGGTCCGTTCATTGTAAAAGAGGCATTGAGATCAGGAGGGTATCGACTCCGAAATGTGGAGGGCGAGACCCTAAGTCTCACCTAGAGCGGTGATGACTTGAAGCATTATTATCCTTGAGACATGTAAGTGGTGTTTTGTTCTTAATAAAATCTCTTGATATATCAATTCTGCTCCGGTAATTCATACGATAGGATGTATTCATTTGATGGACCCCGAGCAGATCCCGCTATCAGGCTCTCACCTGGCTGACAGGGCTGGAAGTCACTCGGTGTCAGCCTTGGACCCCAAGCAGATCCCGCTGTAAGGCTCTCACCTAGCTAACAGGGCTGGAAGTCACTCGGTGTCAACTTTTGGCCCCGAGCAAATCCTGCTGTCAGGCTCTCACCTGGCTGACAGGGCTGGAAGTCACTCCGTGTCAGCCTTGGACCCCAAGCAGATCCCACTGTCAGACTCTCACCTAGCTAACAGGGCTGGAAGTCACTCGGTGTCAACCTTGGGCCCCGAGTAGATCCCGCTGTCAGGCTCTCACCTAGCTGACAGGGCTGGAAGTCACTCGGTGTTAGCCTTAGACCCCGAGAAGATCCCGCTATAAGGATCCCACCTAGCTGACAGGGCTGGATGTCACTCGATGGTGTCAACCTTGGACCCCGAGCAGATCTCTCTATCAGGCTCTCACCTAGCTGACAGGGCTGTAAGTCACTAGATGGTGTCAAACTTGGACCCCGAGCAGATCTCGCTGTCAGGCTCTCACCTAGATGACAGGGCTGGAAGTCACTCGGTGTCAGCCTTTGCGAGCAGATCCCACTGTCAGGCTCCCACCTAGCTGACAGGGCTGGAAGTCACTTGGTGTCAGCCTTGGACCCCGAGCAGATCCCGCTGTCAGGCTCCCACCTAGCTGACAGGGCTGGATGTTACTCAATGTCAACCTTGGACCCCGAGTGTAATGCTGCCGATTTTCCTGTGATTGTTTAATCATTGTTTGGCATTACGTTGACGCGTTTCCGGCCTTTGTCGTTCTTAGAGCGTCGTCTTAGCTCTTGAGGAGTTCTTAGTGGCTTGTTTTGTATCCTGTTGCAAGATATAGCTGGGATGAAAACTGCAGCAACCCTAGCTTCTAGGAAAAAGAAAGAATGAGCTACTACAACAAGATTAATTGGAGTAAAAAAACCAAGGTTGTCAAGGGCAAAGGGCTCCACTTGCCTCTACCTCTAGGATACAGCAGCTGTAGCCAAAGCTTGGCACCGGCGTTAAGATCGGCCACATAGAAGACCAAAACTAAAGCTTTGAGGAAGAAGAAGAGAAAACTGAAAACCCTAATTCCTAAAGACAGCCCTAGAACAAACAATACATACATAGGAAGGAAGATCTGGAGGAGTGCAAACCGAATCTGCTCTTACCCGAGCAAACCGAGCTCTAGATGGCAAGAAATCGCCGGCCAAAACTCCAGCTTTTCCGACGCCCCTTCCTTTCGCAAGAAGCTAACTGACTTCTTTTGGGGAAGATGAAACCATCTAACCTATTATATATTATCTTCTACTGACTCACTCACTTATAGCTAATAAAATATTCTAGCACATAGAAAAATTCGGCCACTCGCTGAATCAAGGAATTCGGCCACCAAGCTGACAAAACTTGCTAACACACACACACACACACACACACACACACACACACACACACACACACACACATATATGTATATATATATATATACAGCTCATATAAATTTATATACATAAAATTAGCTATCTGTACATAGCCATAAAACAAGCCAATCAAACAAGCCTTAAGCTCTACAAAGCTCGGCCCCCTAGCCATGTACAACAATAACAATAATCTGGGAACACACTACCAGCTAACTCATAAAATAAAAAAAACAACGTCGAAATGATGCGAAAACAAAAGATCTCGGAAGATCCCGCTGTCAGGCTCTCACCTAGCTGACAGGGCTGGAAGTCACTCGGTGTCAGCCTTGGACCCCGAGCAGATTCCGCTGTCAGGCTCCCACCTAGCTGACAGGGTTGGATGTCACTCTATGGTGTCAACCTTGGACCTCGAGTAGATCCCGCTGTCACGCTCTCACCTAGCTGACAGGGTTGGAAGTCACTCGATGGTATCAACCTTGGACCCTGAGAAGATCCCGCTGTCAGGCTCTCACCTAGCTGACAGGGCTGGAAGTCACTCGATGTCAGCCTTGGACCCCAAGCAGATCCCGCTGTCAGGCTCCCACCTAGCTGACAGGGTTGGATGTCACTCGGTGTCAACCTCAGACCCCGAGCAGATCCCGCTATCAAACTCTCACCTAGTTGGCGGGGCTGGAAGTCACTCGGGGAAGTCCTACACTCTCCAGATGGTGTCTAACAAGCTTGGCATTTCTTCTAAGAATCAGAGAAGAGAGCTCTCGCCAACTCAGCTCGGCCTCGGTAGAAGGGTAGCGAGCCAGGCCCTTGGACCTCGCTGAAGGGAGGCGGATCCCGCTAGGATGCTTCGCCCCCACTTTGTTTTACTTGGGAAAATTTGGTGAATTTGGTCTCATATTGATAAGCTTATGGATAGCTTGCGAGAGAGCTGGGGCTGATGTGCCCAGTACGACGGGTAGTCCATCCCCGAATCGTCTAAGAATTGGCGAGCTCTCAAAGTATGCTCGCGGGAGCGAGTCGTAACAACTGTCCTACTCACAAAACCAATCTACGCGAGATCACCAAGGGAAGATATCACGGGCAAGCAGAACACAACAAAGATATACAAAAAAAAGATAGAAAAAATGGACAAGGTTATAATCAAAAATGTATTCCTTTGAACAGTAATATTTACAGATGGAGCTCGCCTCGGCGAGATTACAAAAAGGAATATATACACGATTAGCCCTTGCCCCCCTCGCCGGATTGATGATCCTCCCCCCTCCGCCAGACAGGTCCTGAAAGCTTTTCCCAAAGAGCGCGTTAAGGTTGTCCTCCTTCTCGCTCGGCGGCGGCGCCGGGAACTAGCTCGGTGTTGAAACCGATTTCTCGGTCTCCTGTGGAGTTCGCCGTTGGGGAAGGGGTGGTCTCACTCCTACTTTGCTCCTGCAAGTAAAACAACAAAGAAAACAAGGAAAGACTGGCCCAAGGGCTCGGCGGGGAGGTCCCACCACACACCCGGAAGATCTCAGAGCGCTTCCCCTCCTTAGCCAGAGGCCGAGCTAAGGTACCCTCTGAAAGCACTTGAAAACTGGAGCAGGAAGGTATAAGAAGCATGCTTTCTGGGGTACCCCTTGGGTCCTATTTATAGTTTTTGGAATCTGAACTGCCAATAACCAAAAGAACTGACCTGAAATTACCAGAAAACCCTCGGCTGGGTCTTCCAACAACCAAACTCCACTGTTTTGAAGGGCTATAGACAGACCAGCGGGGGCAAAACAGTAAAAAGTACCTCATTCATCCGGGCGAGCTGGGGAGCTTGGCCACCTAGGCAGGTCCTGCTCGCCTGCTGTTGCCGAGTTCCACTGCGAGGATGCGAGCTGGGACTCGCTCGGCGAATGCCGAGCTCGGGGTCGATGAATGCCGATCTCTGGTCGACGAATGCCGAGCTCGGGCTCGGCCTCTCCATTGCCGAGCTCGCCTACTGCCCTCAGCCCGATCTGTCTGGACCCTGGCGACCTTGCTCGCCGGACACGGGGTTGTACACAATCCCTGCTCTTTTTGAGCTTGGCAAAGCTCGAAAAGAAACATCCAACCCCAAGTGTGCGGAGAGCGCAGGTTGGCGTGCTGGAGGGAATCTTTGGGTGGGGTCCACCTGCGGCTATATATATGTGCACCTGCCCACCTGCCTGACTCTTGCTATTCCCTTTGCTCTAACCCTGCCAAGATGCCACTTCCCAAGAAGATCCAAGAGCGCTTAGACCGAGCTCGCCATACTTCCGCAGCTCGTGTAGCCGCCCTGATGACGGTTCCTGCTAAAGTTCCTCAAATTGATTCTACCGAGCCCGGCTCCAAGAGGTCGAAGTCATTCCCCCAGGCGGCTGAGCCCATTTACCACGACCTGAGGGCCACCCTAGAGCGCGAGACCGGCTCTTCCACCCGAACAATTCATGAGAAGGATAGAGAGGTTGTCGTAGTTGGTGACGACCGTATGGTCAACCTGACGACATGGGGGGTGACACCCCGTGAGAGCCCATACCGGGAGGCGAGACGACTCCCACGGACTCGCGAATCGTGGCACCGGATAACCATCCCTAGGACCTGCCTCTTCTCTTTGGGATCCTTCCAGTGAGCTCGCAGAGGTCGAGCTCGCCGGTGCGCGCCTCTTCTCCTTGTCAAACTGATGTGGTTGCGGGGACGAGTCTGGGAACCATCCCCACCCCGGGATTTGAGCTCCTCTCGCCGAAGGCTCGTGGCCCAGGTCATGGGAAGGATCTGAGGTTCATCCATCCCCGCATCTCATTTGAGCCGCCGAGCTCGTCAGGTCATCCTCTCCTGGATTCTTGCCCCATGAAGTTTTCTGCGTCTCTTCTTGCTGACGCTTATCTTTACAGCTCTCCCCAGCCAATCCACTGCAGATGAATCTTCACGGGCAGCCCACTACTCCCCCTCCCTTCTCCCAGCTCTCTTGACTCTTACCTGGGTCATGAGGTGGAACAAGGCGAGCTGACGAGGAGGGAGGTCAAGCTTCTCAAGAAGCTGGTGTGAAGGATGCGCGAGGTGCAGGGGGTCAACGAGACGTTGCAACGCGACTACGCGCGCCTCGCCGACGAGGTGCGAAGCGGCCAGGCTGGCGAGCTGATGTCCCCATCCCGGCTTCTAGACGAGATAGATGATGGCCTCTTGGTGGCGCAGAGGAATTCGGGAATGATCCGCGAGCTGCTCCGCGCGCGGCCGTCTGTGGGGCGGGGGTCGCGATGCCGGGGTAGGTAAGAGGGCGGCTCCTTTGCCGAGCCGACTGGTACTCGCACCCTGATGCTCTCCCTGCTCGCGCGCCCCACCTTTTTATTCCTGAACCTTGATCTGTAATAAGTAGCTTTTAGGACATTCTGGGACGTGTTATTTATTTATTTAAATAATATACTGCAGTGTTTGACTTAGCCTTGGTTGGGACGGGCCGGAAGTTGGCGAGCTGGGGTGGCGGGCTGGGGTGGCGAGCTGGGGTGGCGAGCTGAGCCGATTGGATGGCCTGCCCCAGATTTCTTTTCCTATAAATAGGCCCCCCCTCACCAACCTCGTACTGTGCCTTTATCGCTTTCTTTCCCTCTCTTCCTGTGCTTTTCCTTTTTCTGCTCGCGTTCTGCCTCCTTCTCCGCGAACATGGGCAAGACCAATCCTGATGCCGACGGCCGCTCCAAGTGTGCGCAGCACTTCACCGATTATTGTTTCTTTGAGGGGCACACCAGCGAAGAAGAGCTTGCGGAGTTCAGGGCCGAGTATGTGCTGCCAGGCTTGGAGGTGCGCGGGCCGAGGTAGGGTGAGGCCATTAACACCTTCTATGGGCACGAGCTCTCCTTCCCAATCTCGCATTTTGAGGTGGGGTTGCGCCTCCCCCTCTGGCCGGAGATCCGGCAAATCCTGAAATACTATGGAGCCGTGCCCGCGCAGTTAAACTCCAACGCCATCGCGATGATGGTGGCGTTCGCGAGCTACCTCCGGTGGGAGAGGATTGAGTTCAACCTGACAGTGTTCAGGAAGCTCTTTTCCTACAAGGCGACGCCGGATGGGGTCGCCTACTTCGGCGGCTCGCTGATCAAGGTTCGTGAGATCGCGAACAAACATCACACCTGGATGACCAAGATCGCCTTCATCAAGGGCAATCTCGACAACATCCCGTACTCGCATCAGCAAAAAGGCGAGGAGGTCTACCGCCCCCCTGCCGTATCCGGCAACGACGCCGAGTTTCACAAGTTCTTTCTCCACAAGGACTTTGAGGTCGTCTTCCTGCGAACGGGCCTCGATGCCCTCCCCCCGTTCTGCCCGACGAAGGTATTGTTCTCTCCTCATCTTGCCGAGCTCGCCTGATCGCCGAGCTCGCCATATTGTTGCTGAATCTCTTCTAATTTTTTCCAAGTATTTTCGTTGCAGGGGAGCGGATAATTTCTGCGAACTCATCGTTTGCGGATCCGGGGTAGCACCCGGACCCTCTCGCTTGCGAGAAGGCGGCGGCGGCCTGCCGATATGAGGCAGCCCTCTCTCAACCCTCTTCCAGCAAGAGGCCACCTGAGTATGCGGGATCAAAACCACCACACTGCCAGCGACCACCAAAGAAGATGCGGAGAGCCCTGCTGGCTCTGTGGGGGCAACAACAACAACAACATCAACAGCCCAGCCCCAAATACATCAGCTCATCGGAGACCCCTCCCGATGCGTCACCGGGGAGCCCGCTGCAGGAGATCACCAGCAAAGGCTGGAAGGGCGGCGGGTCCCCTTCTTCTGCGGCGGCGATCTTGCCACCTACCTCGGCGAAGAGGGCGGCTCGCGAGCGCGGGGCGCCGAAGCAGCACCCCCTCTTCAACTTCGGCGGGCGGTCGAAGGACTCGGCGGGCGAGCCTATGCTGCAGTGGGATGAGCTGGCCCATCGGGTCTCCATCTCTACCCTGCACCCATCCTGGCACGACCGCCAGCCCGCCACCGGCCATGCTTACGCCCGCGGCTTCGGCCTCTATGGCCGCGAGGATGCCGAGGCCTACAAGAACATGACCCTTCGGCAACTCGGCCATGAGGGTCTGCAGGCCCATCTGTGAACCATGGAGCTCCACCACATGCTGACTCGCCGCAGCTTCGCCCTCAGCAATCAACTCCAGAAGGCTGAGCAGGCTCGCGATGTCGCCAAGGATACAGTCGCTGATCAGGCGAGGCGGCTCGGCATCGCGGAGGGTCTACTCGCCCAAGCCGCCGGCGGGCTGGTAAGTGTCAAGCACTACTCTTCTCTTTTACTTAGAACATTCTGCGCTGATACTAAACCGAATTCTCTTTCAGGATGCCAAGGCCGCAGGGGAGCTCCAGGCTCGCAATGCCGAACAAGCGGAGGAGATCAGCCAGCTATGCGCCCGTCTTGACGAGCTGGAGGGGGCGAACACGAAGCTGAAGGAGGAGAACCAACACCTCCTCCGTGAGGTCCGCCGCCAGGCGGAGATCTTCTTCCCACCCCATGACATCGACCCTATCCTCCCCTACAAGAGCCCGCGGATCTTTGGCGAGGCCGACTTCGCCGAGTGACTGCGGATCAACTCCATCCAAGCTGCCGAGTGCACTCTCCAAATGATGAAGGACTCGGGGGTGCTAGTGGAGGGATGCGAGGGGATCTCGGCCCGGGACCTGATGCCGAGCATTTTCCCAGCAACGCCTCCCAGCGAGAAGGAAGATAGATTGGACGCGATGTTCAGGAAGAGCTTCCTGGTTCAGTCGGGTGAAGGCGAGGAGCAGTCCGGCGGGGGGGGGGGGGGGGGGGGAGGCCTGGACTTATAAATCTTCTTTTTTGGTTGACTCGCCGAGGCGAGCCCCTGTAAACATTTTGTAAACACTTTTATTTAATGAATGAAAGATTTTTGATCATACCCGTGCCACTTTTCTCTTCTTCTCTTTTTTTGTACTTTGTTTGTTGTGCTGTATATCCGCGAGTGCTTCCCTAGGCGCCCTCGCGTAGACAGATTCTGCGAGTAGGATAGTCATGTGTATGTGCCCGTGAGAGTACGTTTTGAGTGCTTGCCGAGCTCGAGGCGATTCGGGAGCGGGCTGCTCTCCGCCCTTGTCACGTGATCTTAATTCGCTCGCGAGCCATCCAGGTTGAACTCAGAAAGCAGACTTTCTTCCAAGTAAAACAGGCTAAGGGGTGAAGTGCCCCAGCTTAGTTCGCCTTCCTTCAGCGAGGCCCGGGCTCGCCACCTCTTTGCTGATGCCGAGCTGGGTTTGGCGAGTCAAAACTCGCCTGTACAGAATCCTCTTACTGATGCCGAGCTGGGTTAGGCGAGTCTGAGTTCGCCTATACAGAACCTCTTTCCACTTATCCCTTGGCGTTCGAAACTTCTTGATCTCTTCCTGGAAATTCCAAGACCGATACCATCGAGGGACTTCCAGCCCTGTCAGCTAGGTGAGAGCCTGACAGTGGGATCTGCTCGACGTCCATTAGCAGTACCATCAAGTGACTTCCAACCCTGTCAGCTAGGTGAGAGCCTGACAGCGTGTTCTGCACGGGGTCCACTACTGCCGCCATCGAGTGACTTCCTGCCCTGCCAGCTAGGTGAGAGCCTCACAGCTGGATTTACTTGAGGCCCAGGATGACACCGAGTGACTTCTAGCCCTGCCAGCTAGGTGAGAGCCTAACAGCGGGATCTTCTCAGGGTCCACTACTACCTCCATCGAGTTACTTCCTGCCCTGCCAGCTAGGTGAGAGCCTGGCAGTGGGATCTGCTCGAGGCCTAGGATGACACCGAGTGACTTCCAGCCCTGCCAGCTAGGTGAGATCCTGACAGCAGGATCTGCTCGGGGTCTATTACTAATGCCATCGAGTGACTTCCTGCCCTACCGGCTAGGTGAGAGCCTGACAACGGGATCTGCTCGAGGCCCAGGATGACACCGAGTGACTTCCAGCCCTGCCAGCTAGGTGAAAGCCTGACAGCGGGATCTGCTCGGGGTCTACTACTACCGCCATCGAGTGACTTCCTACCCTGCCAGCTAGGTGAGAGCCTGACAGCGGGATCTGCTTGAGGCCCAGGTTCACTCCCTTCCTTCATACGAACTCACAGCGACAATGTTGGCACGTTAATGAACTTTCATTACAAATCAAGATATGACTTACAAGCTTCAAGGAAAAAAGCGCTTTAGGTCGTTGCCACTCCAGGTGAGACTTAGGGTCTTTCCCTCCACATTTTGGAGTCGATAACCTCCTGATTTTAAAGCTTCCTTTACAATAAACGGTCCCTCCCAGCTGGGGTTGAGCATCCCTACGGATGCCGACCTCCCTGCTGCATCCACCTTGTTCAGCACCAAGTCCTCTTCCACGAACTGCTTGACTCTGACATGCTTGTCAAAGTACTTGGCCATTCTCCTCTTTATCTCTTCTTGTCGGAGGGCGGAGAGGTCCCGTACTTCTTCCACCATGTTGAGGGAGAGCCGCGGCTCCTCCTCGTTCTCTGCCCGCCATTCCTCTCTGCCTTCCTTGGCCGCAATGACTCGAGGTGTTTGGACTTCAAATTATACGGGGAGTACTGCCTCGCACCCATGAGAGTGCTTGAAGGGGGTCTCTCCAGTATCCATGTTGGGGGTGGTTCTTAGGGCCCAAAGAACCGCGGGAAGCTGCTCCACCCAACTCCCCTTCAAATTCTCCACCTTCTTCTTGAGGAGGTTGACAATGATCTTGTTTGCAGCCTCCACCTGCCCGTTACTCCTGGGGTGATGGACCGAGGCGAACCTGAGGTCGATTCCAAGCTGCTCGCAGAAGCTGGTGAATTCGGCGCTGGCGAACTGGGGCCCGTTGTCTGTGACAATGGCTTGGGGCAACCCGTGACGGCAGATTATCTCCCCCCAAACAAAGTTCCTGATAACCTTGGAGGTCACCTTGGCCAGCGCCTTCACCTCCAACCACTTGGAGAAGTAGTCGATCATTACTAGGAGGAACCTCCTCTGCCCACTGGCCTGGGGGAATGGCCCAATCAAATCCATTCCCCAAATTACGAAGGGCCAGGGGGCGTGTTGGAACACCCTATTACTAATTTGGGTCAGGATCACTATGTCTCTAGGAACCCTTGTTTGACCTTCTGTATAGCTTAATAGGTCAATTAGAATTGAGTCTAAGGGTTAGAAGTCTAGGATTGGAAGCTGCCCTGAAGTCCAAGTTTTTCAGACTGGAGAATAAGTCTGATCGTCGAGCTCAGCACGACGATTCGTCAAACTCAGATCGACGATCGTCGAGCTCAACTTCGACAGATCGTCGAGCTCCACTCGACGATCGCTGAGCTCAACTTCACAATATCGTCGAACTCCATTCGACGATCGGTGAGCTCAGGTCGACGATTTTGACTCTGCACTGGATCTTTATCTCTGAGCTCAGTTCGACGATCTTTGAGCTCAGATCGACGATTATTTTGCTGCTTGAGTTTTCCAGTTCGCTGAGCTCAGTTCGACGATAGCAGAGCTCAGTTCGACGATTTCAGATATCTTCCAGAATTCAAATTCAAATCAGACAGGAGTTATTCTGCAATTAATTCAGAGATTTGCTAGCCGTTTTCATTTATTTCTGGACCAAGTTTCAAGGGATCTTTCAAGGAATAATTCTGTGGACTTTCCTCCAGAAGAGCTTTTGCAATTAAGGATGCAATCAATACAGACCAACAGCTATCTTTGACAGAGAATGATATTCTATTCAGGAATAGAGAATAAAAGACAGAATGTTTTTGAATCAATATAGATGAAATACAGAGATTAACAAGAAGAAAACACACAATACAGAGTACAGAGACTCTTTCAAAATCTTCTGTCAAAAAGAATTCTGAAGAACACTCATCAAACAGATCAAGCTTTCAAAATCTCTTCATCTTTCAAAGTGTTCAAGGCCAACATCATTTCAAGACTCCAGACACTCAACATTTTAGTCATTGCTGAAACCATCTATTGCTGGAGTTCTACCTTTGAAGGCCTATCACCCTCAAGCAAAGCTTTTCTTCCTGAAGATTTCAAGGATTCAGGGGGAGCTTTGACATCAATCCATATAGTCTTCTCAGTTGTTTGAGAAAGAAAAGACTGCCATCACTCTCTCACCCCCAGTTTGTAAAGGGTTTCTCAAACTCCCTTCAAAAGTTTGAATCTGGTTTTTGAGCACCTTGTCAAAAGCTCATTGGTGGCAAGACACCTAATCAAAAAATCTGCTTTGGTTTTTGAGCACCTTATCAAAAGCTCATTGGTGCCCAGGACACCTGATCAACTCATCCTGCAGTGGATTCCTACCTAGGGTGGTAGAAGAGTGGATGTACCCAAGTTTGGGGAACCACTATATTTCCTTGTGTCCTCTGGCTCTGCTTGTTTACT
The DNA here is from genome assembly GCA_039583875.1 of Platanthera guangdongensis. Taxonomy (NCBI): domain Eukaryota; kingdom Viridiplantae; phylum Streptophyta; class Magnoliopsida; order Asparagales; family Orchidaceae; genus Platanthera; species Platanthera guangdongensis. The sequence continues at coordinate 281,127 of JBBWWR010000147.1, read as the reverse complement.
TTTTGTTTCTGGCCTTGATTTGTCTGTGCTTAGTTTTTGCATAGCTTAGTTCTGTGATTAGATTTATATTTGCTTCCCTGCTCACACTTATTACAACAATTGTTGTAAAAGTTTTTAAAAGTACTAAAACACCATATACTCTATTCACCCCCTCTAGAGTATATCAGATCTAGTTGCACTTTCAATTGGTATCAAAGCGAGGTTGGTTAAACATACCATACCTGATTGGTTGTACAGGCTAACACCTGACCCCAAGATCCTAAACTAGATCTGCTTTTCTTTTGTATTTTATTATTAGATTTTGCTTGCACAACTCATGGCCCAAAACAAAGATTATGCTAGCACCAAACCTCCAGTGTGCAATCTTTCCAAGTTTGCACTTTGGAAAGCAAGGATTAGACTTTACATGAATTCCATTGACGAAGATATTTTCAATTCTGTTTTGACAGTGTATCCGAGACCCCCAGAGAGCACAAGCACAAATGCTGTTCCACCTCCATCAGGAACAGATGCTGACATCAAAAAATGGAAAGTAGCTGATGCCAAGGCTATGAACATCCTAGCCCAGACAATGTCAGATGACATATTCCAAAAGGTAGCTGAATGCAACTCAGCCAAGGAGATTTGGGACAAGCTCTCAGAAATTGTCTCAGGCTCAGCTGATGAGAGAAAGGACAGAAGATCCCATCTCATCTCCCAATATGAGAACTTCAAGAAGGGAGAGACTGAGTCAGTGGGAGACATGTACAACAGATTGAGTCTAATTATCAGTGAGCTAAGGACATTGGACAAAGAGATTTCTCTGACAGAACTTAATGACAAGATCCTAATGTGCTTCCCCAGCACTTGGGATTCAAGAATCTGGCCAATTAAGGATGCCAGAAGTCTAAATGAGATCACCACTGAAGCCTTGCTGGGCAAGCTCAAATCTTATGAGCTACTCATCAAGAATAGAGATGAAGAACAGAAGGCTGCTTCACCAGCCACAAGGAAAGAGAAAACCATAACATTCAAGGCAACTGAGGATCTGCCTGAAGATAAGAGCACAGGCAATGATGAACTACTCAGCTTGTTGGCCAAAAGATTCTACAAGATGGCCAGAAAGGACTTCAGAAGAAGATCATACAAGGAGCAGGATAAGCCAAGGTATGACAAGTCCATTAGCAATAACAAAGACATTATTTGCTTTGGTTGCAGGAAACCAGGGCATATAGTTCCTGACTGTCCAGAGAACAAGAACAAGGACAGAAGGGACAGAAAAGAAAGAAGAAAGGAGAAGGACCCCAAAAGGAATGGAAATGGCAAACCTTCTTCAAGCAAGAATAAGCATACAAGAAAAGGGTTTGTTGCTGAATCCTGGAGTGAGACAGAAGAGGAGTCAGAAGCCTCATCCAGCTCCGGTGATGATGAGGATGATGCAGAAGAAAAGGAATTCTGCATGATGGCAATTAATGCCTCACAACACAATTCAGAGGATGAAGAGTCAGAGTCAGACTCAGAAACCCAATCTGAATAAGATCAGGTAATTAGTTCTTTTGATTTTACTTCAGAAGATTTTAAATCTGAATTTAAAGCACTGTGTCTAGACCTGCTAAAGTCTGAGAAAGAGATTATCTCTCTCAGAAATCAATTATCTGAACACAATTGTTTAAAGTCAGAAAACCTCAAACTCTCTCAGGAGTTGGAGAACTGTAGGGAACAGATAGCTACACTGAAAAGTGAGCTCTCTGAGGCCAAGAAGCTTGAAGAATCCCTTAATGGGAGAAGCATCAAGCTGATGGACATCACAAGCACAGTGAACTCTAGATTCAACAGTACACTGGGCTTGGGTGCTTCATCCAGCCAACCTATAGTCCTAACAACTCCCATCAAGTTTATTTCTAGCAAGGGAAAGGGAGTTATAGAGGTTGCCAGGAAAAATTCTGATCTGCCTCAGAAAACTGAGTCCCAGCAAAAATCGTCGAACGGAGATCGACGATCGCCGAATGAAGATCGACGATCGCCGAACGCAGCTCGACGATCTCAGGAAAAATCGTCGAACGCAGGTCGACGATCTCAGCCAAAGTCGTCGAATGCAGCTCGACGATCTCATATACCTGACCTCAGCCATAGTCGACCGTCGAACGGAGCTCGACGATCTGACCCAAGATCATCGAACGCAGCTCCAAGATCGTCGAACAGAGGTCAGAACTCTGGAAATTTTTTCAAAGGCAAATCAAAATTGAATCCTAAGGGTTCTTCATCCCAAACCTTTAACCCTTATACTGAATGGATTTTACCTCCAAGGAGATATCATCCTGAAGGATATATAAGTCAGCCAGCGATGTCTTTCATTTCTGAATTTAGAGGTTATCAACCTAGGCCCAAGGTAAACTGGGTCAAAAACAAGTGAATTATTTCATGTGCAGGTGAAGACCTATCCAACATCTAACCAGCAATGGTATTTGGATAGTGGGTGCTCTAAGCACATGACAGGGAATAAGGACAACCTCACATCCTTCAGAGCCAAGCTTGGACACAAAGTTATCTTTGGTGATTCCAACTTTGGACAAACTAAGGGATATGGTGCAGTACAGATTGGATCAGTAACCTTCAAGAAGGTAGCATATGTGGAAGGACTGAAGCACAACCTAATCAGCATCAGTCAGCTATGTGATGAAGGCTACCAGGTGACCTTCAGCAAAACCTTATGCAAAATCAAGTCAGAGGACAACACAACTGTGTTGACAGGTATAAGGAAAGGTAACATCTACTTAGTAGATTTTCTTTCAACTGATATAGATATCTGCTTGTTTAATTCAGTCTGTAGACCAAATGTTTTATGGCATAAGAGACTAGGACACCTAAACCTTAGAACTATTGCTAGGCTATCCAAGGACAACCTTGTTAGAGGACTACCTTCTGGCCCCTACAAGAAGGAAGGACTCTGCAAGGCTTGTCAATTAGGCAAGCAAACTAAAAACAGTTTTAAGTCACTTAATAAGAGTGATTCACCTAGGATATTGTATCTGTTACACATGGATCTATTTGGACCCATCACAGTACAAAGCCTAGGAGGGAAATCCTACACTTTAGTAGTTGTAGATGACTTCTCTAGATTCACTTGGGTGTTCTTTCTAAGGAAGAAGTCTGATAACTTTAAGTGTCTGACAGAGTTTCTCAAATGTATACAGATTGAGTTCAATACTCACATTGCCCTGATCAGAAGTGATCATGGGACAGAGTTTGATTCTCTTCTTATGCAAGAGTTCTGTCAGAGTGAAGGGATCAGGCATACTTTCTCAGCTCCTAGAACTCCTCAACAAAATGGGGTAGCTGAAAGGAAAAATAGAACCCTTATTGAATCTGCCACTACATTGTTGTCAGATGCTCATCTACCTCTATCCTTTTGGGCAGAGGCAGTGAACACCTCCAACTATGTGCTGAACAGAAGTCTGATACATAAACTGAAGGGAAAGACTCCCTATGAATTACTCAAAGGGAAGAAACCTAAAGTTGACTATTTTAGAATTTTTGGTTGCATTTGCTATATTCACAATAATGACAAGAAATACTTAGCAAAATTTCAAGCCAAAGCTGATGAAGGAGTGTTTCTGGGATACTCCATGATCAGCAAGGCCTATAGGGTCTATAATAAATCATCTTTGAAAATTGAGGAATCTGTTCATATTTCTTTTGATGAAACTAACATGTCTTTCAAGGAGAAGATTTCTTCTACCATAGAACCTTTGCAGGAACACTCTCTAGTTGAAGATATGAACAAGCTACAGGTTGCTCAAGAAGAAGAAAGCAGTGAAGATGAAAGCAATACTCAACATATTGAACCACCACTTGAAGAGTCAGTTGTTGTACCATAAGAGGAAACAACAACACAGGTTGGTGAACAATCAACACCCCCTGTTGATTTAGTAACATCAAGAGACCATCCAATTACCCAAATAATTGGAGAAATCTCATCTGGTGTGCAAACCAGAAATCAGGTCAACCAAAACCTGTTGCACACCTGCTTCCTTTCTCAAATTGAACCTCAGTCCATTCAAGATGCAGAGCAAGATCCACACTGGATCATTGCAATGCAAGAGGAGTTGCATCAATTTGAGAGGAACAAAGTATGGGAACTAGTGCCAAAGCCTAAGGATCATTCCATTGTTGGAACAAAATGGGTATTCAGAAATAAACTGGATGATCAAGGAGTAATTATAAGGAACAAGGCAAGGCTAGTTGCCCAGGGATATTCTCAAGAAGAAGGAATTGACTACGACCAGACTTTTGCACCTGTTGCAAGATTAGAAGCCATCAGGATATTTCTAGCTTATGCAGCTCACAAAGGCTTCAAAGTCTATCAGATGGATGTCAAAAGTGCTTTCTTGAATGGAGACATCAAAGAGGAATTTTATGTCAGACAACCTCCAGGTTTTATCTCTCCAACTTATCCTGATTATGTTTTTAGACTGAACAAAGCATTATATGGTCTCAAGCAAGCTCCTAGAGCATGGTATGAGACCCTAGCATGCTTTCTCTTAGAAAATGGTTTTATAAGGGGTAGAGTAGACCAAACTCTTTTTATTAGAACCCATAAGTCCCATACCCTACTACTACAAATTTATGTAGACGATATCATTTTTGGTTCTACTGACTCAAAATTGTGCAGAAGGTTTTCTAACCTGATGCATTCTAAATTTGAGATGAGTAGCATGGGTGAGCTATCCTTCTTCCTAGGATTGCAAGTCAAGAAACATGCTGAAGGTATCTTCATTTCTCAAACCAAATATGCAAATGAGTTGGTTAAGAAATTTGGTATGTCTGAGGCATCTTGTATGAGAACACCCATGCCTACCAATGCTGTATTGGATGCTGATGAACATGGGAAACCTGTTGATCAGACAACATATAGAGCAATGATTGGCTCTTTACTGTATCTTACAGCTAGTAGACCAGATATAATGTTTGCTACATGTATATGTGCTAGGTTCCAAGTAAGCCCTAGAGAGTCACACCTAACATTAGTAAAGAGGATTCTCAGGTATGTTAAAAGTTGTCCAAATCTAGGTCTCTGGTATCCAAAAGATTCAGCATTTGATTTAACTGGATTCTCTGATGTTGATTATGCTGGATGCAGAATTGACAGGAAAAGCACCAGTGGAACTTGTCAGTTCCTTGGTGACAGACTTGTCTCTTGGTTTTGTAAGAAACAAACATCTATATCAACCTCAACTGCTGAAGCTGAATATATGGCTGCAGGCAGTTGTTGTTCACAAATATTGTGGATTCAAAACCAACTCCTAGACTATGCTTACAACTTAGAGAAGTCTAAAATCTTTTGTGACAATACAAGTGCTATTTCTATAGCTCAAAATCCAATTCTCCATAGTAGGACAAAACACATAGAGATAAGACATCATTTCTTAAGGGACAATGTTGAAAAGAATAAAATTGAATTGCAATATATCCCAACTGATTTACAAAGGGGAGATATTTTCACCAAGCCTTTGGATGAAAAGAAACACACCTTCTTCCTAAATCAGTTAGGAATGTTAGATGGAGGAAGCCTTAAATAATCTCCAAGATTTTGAAAGCTAAAAATTGACCAAGACTAGGCAAAAATTCTGATTTTTCTTAGTGTCTAGAATTTTTCTGATCTCTGAACTGGGCTCGACGATTTCCCCTAAGATCGTCGAACGGAGATCGACGATTTCTAAAATCGTCGAACTGAGTTCAGCGGCTCTCAGATAGTATGAACTATCTCTTCCGGTCAACGATCGTCGAACGGCGCTCGACGATTATGTTCACTTAACGATCGTCGAACGGAGCTTGACGCTTTCCAAGATCGTCGAACGGAGATCGACGATGTTGGAGTCTCTTCAGATTCCTTTAGAAGCCTCGATCGTCGAACTGAGTTCAACGATCTTTCCAATTCTCGGTCGAACCCTAATATAAAACTCATTTTTCGCCGTCGTTCTCTCTTGCGCTTTCAATTTCTCTGCAAGAATCTTCTTCCCTCCAAACAGTTCTACACTTGGTCGTTTTGTTTGTTGAATTTTTGCAGTTACAATGGCTGTATCAGTTGCTGTTCTAGCCGCAATGAAGTTCGATGCTGGATTCGACATTGATCTGGAATCCTTCAGCACTACTGACCAAGTTTTCCAAGACATTCTGAGTTTATTCAAGGATCAGAACTTGTCTGCCCTCATGACCACCAGGATAAAGCTGGCCTCAGATGAAATCAAGGAATGGGTTTACACTGCTCATAATCTGGACAACTCTACTATAGTTGGCTCCATTGCTGGAACTCAGGTACCTCTGACCCCCACCATTTTAACAGAGGTTTTTGGACTAAGGACTGGAGATGATACTACTGAGTTATCTGGAGAGGAGTTTGCTGACATACTTGCCAGGATGGGTCATCCAGAGGGAAACCCTAGCAAGTTATTCAAAAGGAACTTGTCTGTTGAGTACAGGTTCCTAGCAGATGTTATAGGAAAAGTGCTGCTGGCAAAGCACTCAGCTCATGATACTATCTCCAGACATCAGCTCTATCTCATGGGAGCTCTGGTGGATAAGAAAAGTTTGAACTGGGGAGAGGTCTTCTTTGACCTAATAAAGAAGAAAATCAACAAAAGCTTTGTTAATTTTGGAAGGATTATTGGAGTCTTTCTGCAAAACAGGTGCCCTGCCTTGTTGGTCTCCTCTGGAGTGCACATTAATGCCTCCAAGAGACTCACCTGTGCCCTCTTTGGCAAGTGGGACAGGCAAATCAGCAAGCCAAGCAGGCCCTCCTCTAGTGCTCCTTCAGGCACCAGGACTCAAAGTGTCACTCTCCCACAGGTCTCTGCTCCTGCAGAAGACCTGGTTGCTGTTGTTGCTGCTTCTTCTCCTCCTCCTATTCCAACCCTACCTCTTCCATCCACCATTCCAGCACCATCCACCATTACCATCTCCAGCCCATCTCCAACATCAATCCCATCTCCAGACCCAATTCTACCTCCACCAGCAGACCATTTCCACCCTCTGTTCTCCTATCCACCACCAGATGTCACTTCTTCTCCATCCATACCATCCTTCACCCTTCTGGATGACTCCTACATGGATGATTCCCCCTCATCTCCTCCAGAATTACCCTCCTCCTCAACATCATTCCAAGATCTCCTCCACCATATCATTGACCAACCAACTTTCACCCCATCCATATCCATCCCCTTATCCCCCATATCCACTATCCCCACTCCTGAGCCATCCATTCCACTATCCAGCACTCCACTTCTAGCATCCTCAGCCATCCCTATTCCATCTACCTCTGCTCCTGCTGTTGAGCATGTAGACCTCTCAGCCCTAGCTGACAAGTTGTATGAGCTAATTTCCCCCAGGCTCTCTCTGCTCTTAGAGACCTCTTTGGCTCCTCTACAACTGTCAGTGGCAGCTCTCTCTGCCAGGCTTTCCTCCCTCCTTCCTCAGGCAGCACCTCCAGCAGTGTGCCTTGATACATATGTATCTGCATCTAGGCAGGGGGAGATGCCATATGAAGCAAGCCTTCATGCTATTACTACTGCTGCTGCTGCTGAGATTTCTGTGTCTACTGCCTCTTCTGATACTGTTGCTGTGCCTCCAGAATGTCAGGCTCCTACTGCAGTTCTGGCAATAGACCTACAGTCTTTGCTTTCTGCCTTTGATCCTGCCTTCTTCAGCCATCTCCCAGAGGTTAATGCTGTCCAGCCCTCAGAAGACCTATCTAAGGCACTGGTGCCTTTCTCTGGCTGTGACCCCAGCATCATCTCTTCTTTTGTACACTCAGTGATTTCTGCTGCTGCTGCTGTTGAAGAAAGGACTGCCTTTGCTTCTGAAATTGTTGATGCTGCTGCTGAAGATGTTCTCACTGCTGCTGAAATCCCAATTGTTTTTGATGAGCCAACATCCAAGGATTTTCTGTTGTCAGAGGCCACTGTTTTTGAGCCTGCTGCAGTTTTTGATGTTACTGAAATTTCTGCTGATAGTGAGACTGTTACAGTTACTTCTGCTGTTGCTGTTATTGTTTCTGCTTCTCCTCCTGTATCTGCTGCTGTATCTGCTCCTGTCTCTGCTGCTGTCCCTGCTGCTACTGGTTCAGCTTCTGCCTCTTCTGCCTCTGTTCAATTAAAGAAAGATCTTATGAAGAAGATAGATGCTATATATGATGACCAGAGTTCTGAGACTAATGAATTCAAAACAGACTCTGATGATTCAGCTGCTACTATTGCAAGGAAAAGGAAAGCTAGGAGCAAGGCAATGAAAAGGGTTCCTCCTGCAAAAGTCAAGGATAATAATGATATTCCTTATTATATTCTGCATAACTGCCAAATTACTGAACATTGGATGCAGTATTCCAAAAACCAGTTGAAAGCCATGAAGAAGAAGAGAAAGTATGAAAAGGGCTCATCCTAGTTCCAGCACCCTCATCCTCCTCCACCACCTCCTCCTGATGCAGGTGCAGGTGGCAGCTCTGCAAGTCAAGCCCCAGCTAGAAGCCAGGCTCCCTATCATCCCCATGCCAGATCCTATCAAAGGGAAAGCCAATCTAGGGGTTCTTATTCTAGGAGAGGAGGATACAGGGGAAGTCAAAGAGATTTTCAGGTTTATTCTAAAGGGTATTCCAGGCAGCACCCATACTCCAGGGGAGGACATGTTTCAGCTGATACTACTTCTGGTCCATTCCCCTACAAGCTCAAAGAGACAGTGTCTGCCAGGCCTCCTCAAGACAATTCTTCCAACAGGTATGAGCCACCTGTAACATTTGAGGACCCTGAAAAGAATCCATCTGCTTGGACTGCTAGGATGAAGGAGTTGGCTGCATTAGATCAGATAAAGAAGGCCAAAGAACAAGGGCTAGACACTTCCAATATTTCTACTATGTCAGAGCAAAGACAAAAGGAGTTAGAGAGATATGCTTCCAGCAAATTATTTGATGCAGATAGATATATGGAATTGCATCCTGCTGCTGTGGTTCCCAGGACTTCAAAGCAAACATACTTGGGTGCAGCAGATGACACCAGATCCAACAAAGAAGCCCTGAATCCAAACAGAGAAATCAAAATGGTTAAAGGCAAAGAGAAGAAGTAACTCTGTAAGGTGACAATCTTTGGATTTTCTGACTGCTATCTGGATGCCATATACACATATATATATATATATATATCTCTGTGATGTTTCTGCATGTCTAGCTGCTGTTGTTTTTATGCTTTTCTGATTGTATGATGTTATTTAAATTTTTCCAAAGTCTGTAAATAGTAATCCTAACCCAAATAGGGGGAGATTGTTGGAACACCCTATTACTAATTTGGGTCAGGATCTCTATGTCTCTAGGAACCCTTGTTTGACCTTCTGTATAACTTAATAGGTCAATTAGAATTGAGTCTAAGGGTTAGAAGTCTAGGATAGGAAGCTGCCCTGAAGTCCAAGTTTTTCAGACTGGAGAATAAGTCTGATCGTCGAGCTCAGCACGACGATTCGTCGAACTCAGATCGACGATCATCGAGCTCAACTTCGACAGATCGTCGAGCTCCACTCAACGATCGCTGAGCTCCACTTCACAATATCGTCGAACTCCATTCGACGATCGGTGAGCTCAGGTCGACGATTTTGACTCTGCACTGGATCTTTATCTCTGAGCTCAGTTCGACGATCTTTGAGCTCAGATCGACGATTATTTTGCTGCTTGAGTTTTCCAGTTCGCTGAGCTCAGCTCGACGATAGCAGAGCTCAGTTCGACGATTTCAGATATCTTCCAGAATTCAAATTCAAATCAGACAGGAGTTATTCTACAATTAATTCAGAGATTTGCTAGCCGTTTTCATTTATTTCTGGACCAAGTTTCAAGGGATCTTTCAAGGAATAATTCTGTGGACTTTCCTCCAGAAGAGCTTTTGCAATTAAGGATGCAATCAATACAGACCAACGGCTATCTTTGACAGAGAATGATATTCTATTCAGGAACAGAGAATAAAAGACAGAATGTTTTTGAATCAATATAGATGAAATACAGAGATTAACAAGAAGAAAACACACAATACAGAGTACAGAGACTTTTTCAAAATCTTCTGTCAAAAAGAATTCTGAAGAACACTCATCAAACAGATCAAGCTTTCAAAATCTCTTCATCTTTCAAAGTGTTCAAGGCCAACATCATTTCAAGACTCCAGACACTCAACATTTCAGCCATTGCTGAAACCATCTATTGCTGGAGTTCTACCTTTGAAGGCCTATCACCCTCAAGCAAAGCTTTTCTTCCTGAAGATTTCAAGGATTCAGGGGGAGCTTTGACATCAATCCACATAGTCTTCTCAGTTGTTTGAGAAAGAGAAGACTGCCATCACTCTCTCACCCCCAGTTTGTAAAGGGTTTCTCAAACTCCCTTCAAAAGTTTGAATCTGGTTTTTGAGCACCTTGTCAAAAGCTCATTGGTGGCAAGACACCTGATCAAAAAATCTGCTTTGGTTTTTGAGCACCTTATCAAAAGCTCATTGGTGCCCAGGACACCTGATCAACTCATCCTGTAGTGGATTCCTACCTAGGGTGGTAGAAGAGTGGATGTACCCAAGTTTGGGGAACCACTATATTTCCTTGTGTCCTCTGGCTCTGCTTGTTTACTTTTTGTTTCTGGCCTTGATTTGTCTGTGCTTAGTTTTTGCATAGCTTAGTTCTGTGATTAGATTTATATTTGCTTCCCTGCTCACACTTATTACAACAATTGTTGTAAAAGATTTTTGAAAGTACTAAAACACCATATACTCTATTCACCCCCCTCTAGAGTATATCAGATCTAGTTGCACTTTCAGGGCGTGATACTTTTGAGTCGCTGGGCAGGCTGTAGCTGGAGGGGGGCAAACAGCTGGCACTTATGGCACCTTCTCGCGAATTTCGTTGCATCATGGCACAGGGTGGGCCAGAAGTACCCTTGCCTGACGATTCTTCCTTCCAGGGTCCGACTCCCGGAATGGCTCCCACACTCTCCGGAGTGGACTTCCTCCAAGATTCTTTGTACCTCCCCTTCGGCCACGCAACGAGCCAACATTCCTGAGAGTGTCTTCCTGTATAGCTGCCCGTCCTAGAGGAGGTAATACGCCGACTTGTGTCTTAGCTTCTTCTTATCTGCCCCCTCCGGATACTCTCCCGTGGAGAGGAAGGTTACAACTGGGTCCATCCACGAAGTTTGTTGGTCAATCTCCATGAGCTCCCTCTCTTCGATGGAGGGGCGGAATAGGTCGGTGATGGTACCCCCCACCTAGGGACCATGCTTCGCTAGTTGGTCGACCTGTTCGTTTTCTTCCCTGGGCACGTGTCAGATAGAGAAGGTCTGGAAAGTGCCTATGACCCCCTTCACTTTGGCTAAGTATAATCGCAGGGTGGGCTCCCTTGCCTCAAACTCCCCGTTGATCTGAGAGGCTACCACCATGGAGTCGGTAAGGACCTCCACGTCCAACACCCCTAGCTCCCTGGCTAGCCGCAGCCCTACTATCACAGCCTCATACTCGGCCTGATTATTTGTAATGGGGAAGTGCACCACTACCGTCTGCTCAATTCTAGTTCCTTGAGGGCTCTCCAAGATTACCCCTACTCCTAGGGAATGCCTCCCCGAGGCGCCGTCCACTTTCACCTTCCAAGGAGTCAGACATGTGAGTTCTTCCTCTACCACTTCAGTCACATAGTCAGCCAAGAAGTCGGCCCTCGCTTGAGCTTTGATCGAGAGCCGCGGAACGAATGAGACGTCGAACTCACTAAACTCCACCGACCACTTGGCCAGCCTGCCTGAATGCTCCACCCCCTCAAAGATGTTGCGGAGAGGATGGTCAGTCACCACTCAGATTGAGTGTGCCTGGAAGTAAGGTCGCAACCTCCGGGCTGAGATGATCAGGGCAAAGGCTAGCTTCTCCAAAATCGGGTACCGGAGCTCGGTCTTCCTTAGGACCCGACTCACGTAATAAATAGGGAGCTGCTTCTTCCCCTCTTCACGAACTAGAATGGAGCTCAAGGCCTCTACCCCGACCCCGAGATATAGAAGAAAATCTTCTCCCTCCTTCGGCCCTTGGAGCAGCGGAGCCTGAGTCAACTACATCTTGAGGGCCCGGAATGCCTCCTCGCACTCCTGGGTCCATTCGAACTTTCGACCACCCCTCAGTGTTTTAAAGAAGGGGGAGCACTTCTCCCATGCCTGGGAGAGGAACCTACTCAACCCTGCCAGCTTCCCCATCAGCCACTGGACCTCCTTAGCATTCCTCAGTGGCCCCTGCTATAAGATAGCCTTGACCTTATCGGGATTTGGCTCGACCCCCGTAGGGGTGAGGAGGTGCCCCAGGAACTTTCCCCTGCTAGCCCCGAAGACACATTTTAGGGAATTCAACCGCATCTTGTACTTGCGCAGGGTGGCGAAGGTCTCCTCTAGGTCCCGGAGGTGGGAGTCCACATCCCGACTTTTGATCATGAGGTCCTCCACGTACACCTCCAAATTCCTCCCCTTTTGCTCCTTGAAGACCCTATCCATCATATTTTGATAAGTCGCCCCTGCATTCTTCAGCCCGAAGGGCATCATCTTGTAATAGTAGCATCCATCCCCCGTGATGAACGAGACATCCTTGATGTCCGGGGGGTGCATCCTGATTTGATGATAACCTGAAAAAACATCTAGAAAACACATTACAGAAAAATCGACGGCTGAGTCAACCAGCGCGTCGATTCGAGGCAAAGGGTAACAATCCTTAGGGCAAGCTTTATTAAGTAAAGAAAAATCGATACACATCCTCCACCGGCCGTCTCCCTTTTTGACCATGACCACATTGGAGACCCAGCCGGGGTATTGAATCTCGGACACGAAGCTGGCCTTCAGGAGCTTTTCCACCTCCTCTCTGATGGGCTCTGCCAGCTTGTCCGCAGTGGACCTCTTCTTCTATTAAACGGGGCGTGTTCCCGGGTTCAGGTTGAGGTGGTGGCAGGCCACATCCGCGTCAACCCCAGACATCTCTGCGGCGTTCCAAGCGAAGATGTCCACGTTCTTCTGGATGCACTCCAGCATCCTGCCCTGGTCTTCCGGGGTCAGCCCCCCGCTGACGCGGATCTTCTCCATCCTACCTTCACGAGTGAGCACTTCCAACTCCGCCACTTCCTCTGCAGCCTCCAACCTGGACTGCTCTCCCCATCCTTCAGCATCCCTCTCTTCCGAGACCATGACCTTTGTAACACCCCCTATCCGTCGCATAGCATATAGCAGTAGGTCCGGCCGGGGCCCGACGCCATATACCACAGACAGACCAGGTGGTTACTCATGGAAACCATCCAACCAATCTCAACGTCCTACACAGAGCATTCTAGCGGAAGCAGTTATAAAAGTTGTAACAAAGAACCCAGCATTAGAGCATGAATGTCCACTAGTACAGAATAGGAATGTTATACAAAATACTCAAAATAAGCCTTAAGGCCTTACAAAAAGTTCCACTTTAAATTACATGTTTTACAAACCACGGCACGCAGGCCGGTCACACATGAATAAAGCAGTAAACACTTCCACTTGGGCCTTCGAGGGCCGGCTTCGCAAAAAGGGCTTTAGCCCACTATTGACCGCTTGGTCCAGCTGCACCTGCGAGCAACAAACCACCACACGGTGGCAAAACAAGGCAACGGTCAGCAATGCTGACCAAATTATAACGATCCCGCCCCCAACTCGGGGCGGCGATTCTCCTTCCCTGCATTTCATTAGCATAAACGAGCAATTATAACAATAGCCATTTCATCACAGACGTTGGCTCGCTCGGCCACACGCCCCGTGCACTCAGGGCACATTCTCGGTGAACCGGTCGATGTCACGTCAATTAAAGCCATTAACATTCCGGACTCACCACCGCCACTTAGGCGGCCAAACCTATGAGCAATTTGTCTTCCTGGCATGGGTCACGTCAATTTAAGCCATTGACCGCCGAAGACCCTAATCTATGCCAACGGTAAGTGCCACGTAACCTTAGGTCTCTTTAACCGAACGACATAGAACGGGTACGGTTCCATCTAACCCGTGCTCACATCGCAACGACAATTTAATCCATTTGCGCGGGTCAAACTTCCACCGAGTCCCATTTCCATCACAAGTCACATAACCCCGTTATGTTCAAGTTGACTCTCAAGCCACCAAGTTGGCAAGATCTCGTATCCGCCCAGTTTTCCGGGTGTACCTTTGGGTTAGTCCCCAAGGCTCCCTGCTGCAATCTACCGCGTAGAAAACCCGAAAAACAACCAATAACACAGAGTCTTCTCCGGCATTATGCAATGCAACATCACCGATCCAGACCAACATGTCCGGGTAGGCTTCACACATCATGCCTATGTCCGTTCTCGCATACGGACTCTAAACAATGGGGACTTCACATATCTACCCGAAGGAACGCCTCCAACTCTCCGCAAACTCGCGAGAGCGGGCTTCCTATGCTAAGAAAGAGAACTATTCATGCTCAAGATGAGGATCGTTACCCTTGCGTTCCTCTTTGGCGCCATTGAAAAGTAATTGGATGAAAATAACCGCACTAGCGTTGCCTCCGTGGATCCGGAGTCGGCTCGCGATTCGGAGCTCCGAAGCTCCTCCAATGGCGGATCTAGCTCCTTCTTCTTCCCTTAGCTCTCCTCTCTCTCCAAGGATTTAGAAAGAGAACACTTAAAAAAAGTGAGGGTTTTCTAAGTCCATCCACGGATATATCCCTTCAGGAACATCCCCCAGCCGTTGGATCTCAAAACAAGGAAACGAACGGCTTTGATTCGGGGCTGAAATGCCCAATCTGGACCGAACACGGCCTGGCACACGCCCGTGTCCAGGGCCGTGTGCCTCATTCGCCGTCAAAATCGAATCACCTGGAACCTCACACGGGTATCGAACACGCCCGTGTTCGAGCTGACACGCCCGTATTCCACCTGACACGGCCGTGTGACCTGCCGTGTACCCCATGAGTCTTCCCCAAAATCAACCCGAGCACTGAACTGGTTCTAGGACACGCCCGTGTCCCTACCCGTGTCACCTTGACACGCCTGGGATCCAAGCCGTGTACACGGTCTCGACACTTCGCGGCTAAGTGTCGACACGGGTCGACACGCCCTGCGACACGCCCGTGTCGCAGGCCGTGTGCTATGTCTCGACACATTGTCGACACCAAAGTGTCGACTTCGCGGGACGAGTGTCGACACGGGCTGACACGCTCTGCGACACACCCGTGTCGCAGGCCGTGTGCCATGTCTCGACACATTGTCAAAGCACAGTGTCGACTTCGCGGCTAAGTGTCGACACGGGTCGACAGGCCCTGCGACACGCCCGTGTCGCAGGCCGTGTGCCCAGACTCGACACAATGTCGAGATCAAAGTGTCGACTTCCCGCCTTAGTGTCGACACAGGCTTGACACGCCCTGGGACACGCCCGTGTCCCAGGCCGTGTGCCTGCAGCCAGAACTCAAACTGGCCCAAAACATCCCCTTTTTCACCTTTGAGTTTCGGGGCGTTACAACTCTACCCCTCTTAAAAGAATTTCGTCCACGAAATTACATAAAGGAAAGACATGTACAAAACCAAAATTTTGTACCTGAGCGGAACAACTCCGGATACTCGTCAAGCATAGTCTGCTCTCGCTCCCAAGAGAGCTCCTCACGACCGCAATTGTCCCACCGGACCTTGACCATCCTGATCTCTTTATTGCGTAGCCGCTTGACCTCCGAGTCCTCAATCCGCACGGGCTTGACCTTTGTCGTTAGCCCACTATCCACCGGCACTTGATCAACTGCGATCACTTGCGTAGGCTCTTGCACCGCCTTCCGAAGCACCGAAATATGGAATACATCATGTAAACCACTTAGCTCCACTGAAAGCTTCAACCTATAGACCGCTTCACCAACTCGCTCCAGAACCTCAAATGGTCCAAGGTACCTCGTGCTTAGTTTTTTCAATCGTCGCACCCGCGAGACACCCTTGAACGGCTTGATCTTTAAGTATACATAATCGCCCACAGCGAACTCCACGTTCCTGTGCTTGGCATTATAGTACTTTGCTTGCCGGTCCTGAGCGATAAGCAACCTCTCCCGAATGGTTCTCACCAAAGAAGTAGCATCCTCCACTTCCGATCGCTTATACAACTTTGACTCACCCGTTTCTAACCAAGACAACGGCGTGCGGCATCTTCTACCATATAGGGCTTCGAAGGGTGCCATCTGAATACTCGCTTGGTAGCTGTTGTTGTATGCGAACTCCACCAAATAAAGGTGGTCTTCCCATTGCTTTCCAAAATCCAAGACACACATGCGAAGCTTGTCTTCCATGGTTCTATTGACCCTGTCGGTCTGCCCATCCGTTTGTGGATGGAAGGCTGTGCTGAATTTCAGCTTTGTTCCCAACATTTGCTGCACCAGCCTCCAATCATTGAACGTGAACCGCCCATCTCGATCACTCACGATGCTGCGGGGCACACCATGAAGCCGTACTATGTTATCCACATAAAACTTTGCCAGCTTCTCCACCGGATCATCCTTCCTATGCGGAATAAAATGCGACACCTTCGTTAATCGATCAACAACCACCCAAATGGCGTCGTTTCCCTTTTTCGACCTTGGCAAACCGTGCACAAAGTCCATAGAGATGTCGTCGAATTTCCACTCCGGAATAGGCAAGGACTTAAGAAATCCTCCCGGCTTTTGGCACTCCGCCTTTACCAAGGCGCAAGTTTGGCACTTCGCTACGTATAGCGCCACATCCTTCTTTAAACCCGGCCACCAAAACAGTTTCTTCACATCACGGTACATCTTCGTGCTCCCCGGGTGAATCGAGTACTTGGTATGGTGCGCCTCGTACAACAACTCCACCCGTAAATTGCCCACACTTGGGACGCACAAACGACCGTCTTTCCATAACAACCCGTCCTCCACGACGAATTGGGAATTTGACCCATCCAGAGCCTCTACCATGAACTGCTTCATATGAGCATCCATATCCAAAGCCTGCCGAATACGATCAGCCAGGTCATATTGGACTTCAGTCCAATTCAGAACTGCTTCAGCACTTGATTGCCTGTCCACACAAACAATCTCCAACGCCTCCAACTCCCGCACCAACCGCTCATCGTGCACCGATAGCCAATTGGCTTGAGCTGGGGCTCGGCGACTCAACGCGTCCGCAACCGCATTCCCTTTGCCAGGCACGTAGTGGATCTTGAATGTATAGTCCCCCAGGAACTCCATCCATCTACGCTGCCGCATATTCAGATCCTTCTGATCTATCAAATATTTCAGGCTCTTATGATCGGTGTAGATATCAATCTTCACACCGTACAAATAGTGTCTCCACAGCTTCAAGGCAAAAATCACGGCCGCTAACTCCAAGTCATGGACCGGATAATTCCTCTCGTGCACTTTTAGCTGTCTCGAGCCATAAGCTATCACGCTTCCGTGCTGCAGTAACACGCAACCCAAACCGCTGCCCGAAGCATCGCTATATATCTCATAGCCTTCGGTCCCAACCGGCGAACTCAGCACAGGCGCCGTGGTCAACCGACACTTCAATTCCTCAAAAGCTCGCGCGCACTCCGGCGTCCAAACGAACTTATGCTCCTTCCTCGTCAAAGTAGTGAGAGGTAACGCTATCCGCGAGAAGTTCTCTATGAAGCGCCTATAATAGCCGGCAAGCCCCAAAAAGCTCCGGACTTCTGCTACCGTAGCAAGCTCAGGCCACTCCCGTATCGCAACAATCTTCGCCGGATCCACAGCAATACCCTCTCCACTCACTATATGCCCGAGGAATGCCACTGAGGATAGCCAGAACTCGCACTTCGAGAACTTGGCATACAACTGATTTCTCCTGAGTGTCTCCAACACCAAATGAAGATGCTTGAAGTGATCTTCCTCACTTTGCGAGTACACCAAAATATCGTCGATGAAGACGATCACGAAATGGTCCAAGTACTCCCTGAAAGTCCTGTTCATCAAATCCATGAACACTGACGGCGCGTTAGTCAGCCCAAACGGCATGACCGTAAACTCATAATGCCCGTACCTCGTACTAAACGCTGTCTTCGGGATATCACTCCCCCTTATCCGCAGCTGATAGTACCCAGCCTTGAGATCCAACTTCGAGTACACCGTCGACCCGACTAACTGATCGAAGAGATCATCAATCCGAGGGATCGGGTACTTGTTCTTCTCAGTTAGCTTGTTTAGCTCCCGATAATCAATACATAGCCTCAAGCTTCCGTCCTTCTTCTTAACAAAGAGGATCGATGCGCTCCAAGGTGAAGAACTTGGGCGCACATACCCTTGCTCCAACAACTCTTGCAGTTGAACTTTCAGCTCCACCATTTCCTTAGGCGCTAGCCGATACAGAGATCGTGACACAGGCTTTGCACCTAGCACTAGCTCGATCGTAAAATCTATCTCCCGTTAAGGCGGGGCTCCAGGAAGATCTGCGGGGAACACATCAGGGTATTTCAATACCACTGAAATACAATCCAACACGGGCTTCGGCTTTGCAACCTCCACTAGTGTAAAGAACAGTTCTGCTCCGGTACGAACCTCCTTCACCACCTGAAGAGCAGACATCAACGTCTTGCTCGACCCCTTTAAGCCCGTAAAAGTCGTCTCACGACTTGCTCCCAGCTTGACTTCCTTGCTACCGCAATCTATATGGGCCTGCTGCTCCAAGAGCCAGTCCATGCCAAATATGACGTCGAACTCCACCAATGGAAGTAAGGACGCCCGCAGGTCAAACTTCTGCTCCCCAATACGAATCTTAACATCACAGATCCTATCCGCTCGCATCGAACACCCATTGGGTAATAACACATCCAACTTATCCTTCGCGATCGAAGAAGGGACTCCGATGCGTGATATAAATCCTGCGGACAAGAAGGAGTGTGAAGCTCCCGTATCGAAGAGTGCTCGTGCCGGATTTTCACAAATCAATACAAATCCTAAACAAGCAGTGGTAAGGTAACATGTGCATAACAAGTATTTAAATAAATTGACTTGCTATAAATTAAACCATACCTGTCACCACATCAGCTTGTTTGATGGCCTACTGTTGGCCAAGATTATAGACCCTTGGTTGGGCCGAAGCATAATGGGATGCGGTCGACTCCACCGCCATTCCCTTCTCTTCATAAGTAGCTCCCGACTTCCTCTCGGACTTAGGACGTCCGCTCCAACAGTCACGGGCAAAATGCCCCGTCTTGCCACAAGTAAAACACGCGCCCGGGGTCCGACTCGTAGTCGCCCCAGAAGCACCAGAAGGAGCTGGACCCGAAGTCCTATGCTTCTTGAAAGCCCTCCGATAGCCGGACTTTGAAGTACTCGTCACTTTAAACTCAGATTTCTTCTCACCCAAGCTTTTCTTTGCTTGTACGTTCTTCATGTCCTTTTCTAAGGACCGGGCAGTATTGACCAAGGTTAAGAAACCCTGCGTCATTGGCCCCGAAAGTAGTAGTCTCAACTCATCTCTCAAGCCTTCATAGAAGCGATTAGTCTTGCGCTCCTCATCCACTATGGTGGAGCTAGCATAACGACTCAGACGAGTAAACTCGTGGAGATATTCATCCACGCTCCTCTCACCCTGTACCAACTGCAGGAACTCATTCTCCAATGCTATCTTCTGCATCAAAGGGAGGTATCTAGCTAAAAATAATCTCGAGAACTCCTCCATCGAGACATCACCAAGTTGCCTACCTCTCAGTAAGTGCAGCTCCAATCCTTCCCACCACATCCTCGCTTCACCGTCCAAAAGGAACGTAGCGATGATGGTTATTTGCCACTCCTCCGTCTCCGTCGCTGTCATGACTCTCTTCACCCTGGAGAGCCAGTCTTCAGCCTGAGATGGGGTTCCCAACCCCGAGAATACCGGAGGGTTAAAGCTCATTACATGCTTAAGCTGCCTCTTAGTTGCCCTCCTCGGCACTACTGGTTCCACAACCACTTGCTCCACCCTCCTCGGCTCAGCCTCTTGAAGAGGTACTTGCTCCAACACAGGAGCGGGATGCTGCGTCTGCATTCCAGGCTGCGCATTAATCACGGCCAACACCGCTTCAGCCACCAATCGAATATTCTCAGCCGACAGAGGTGTTGCAGGTGCAACATCCGGTGCACTATTAGCCTCAGAAACTCGGCATTCTGACGGCCCAACACCACTTCTGGTCACCTATAGTGGTACAAAACACCGTTAAGCGACCAAATAAATTGCAAACAGCAATTATAGGAACACGCAGGTTCCTCAAACACGAGTATTTTCATTCCTAAGTGGACATTCATGGGTTCTTTTTACTGTTATTACGATGACGCACACAATGTGCTCACCACCCCTTAAAGAGAATTCGCCCACAAATTCACTTTAAGCCCGACCAAAACCAGTAGTCTGATACCAAATTGTAACACCCCCTATCCGTCGCATAACATATAACAGTAGGTCCGGACGGGGCCCGACGCCATATACCACAGACAGACCGGGTGGTTACTCATGGAAACCATCCAACCAATCTCAACGTCCTACACAGAGCATTCTAGCGGAAGCAGTTATAAAAGTTGTAACAAAGAACCCAGCATTAGAGCATGAATGTCCACTAGTACAGAATAGGAATGTTATACAAAATACTCAAAATAAGCCTTAAGGCCTTACAAAAAGTTCCACTTTAAATTACATGTTTTACAAACCACGGCACGCAGGCCGGTCACACATGAATAAAGCAGTAAACACTTCCACTTGGGCCTTCGAGGGCCGGCTTCGCAAAAAGGGCTTTAGCTCGCTATTGACCGCTTGGTCCAGCTGCACCTGCGAGCAACAAACCACCGCACGGTGGCAAAACAAGGCAACGGTCAGCAATGCTGACCAAATTATAACGATCCCGCCCCCAACTCGGGGCGGCGATGCTCCTTCCCTGCATTTCATTAGCATAAGCGTGCAATTATAACAATAGCCATTTCATCACAGACGTTGGCTCGCTCGGCCACACGCCCCGTGCACTCAGGGCACATTCTCGGTGAACCGGTCGATGTCACGTCAATTAAAGCCATTAACATTCTGGACTCACCACCGCCACTTAGGCGGCCAAACCTATGAGCAATTTGTCTTCCTGGCATGGGTCACGTCAATTTAAGCATTGACCGCCGAAGACCCTAATCTATGCCAACGGTAAGTGCCACGTAACCTTAGGTCTCTTTAACCGAACGACATAGAACGGGTACGGTTCCATCTAACCCGTGCTCACATCGCAACGACAATTTAAGCCATTTGCGCGGGTCAAACTTCCACCGAGTCCCATTTCCATCACAAGTCACATAACCCCGTTATGTTCAAGTTGGCTCTCAAGCCACCAAGTTGGCAAGATCTCGTATCCGCCCAGTTTTCTGGGTGCACCTTTGGGTTAGTCCCCAAGGCTCCCTGCTCCAATCTACCGCGTAGAAAACCCGAAAAACAACCAATAGCACGGAGTCTTCTCCGGCATTATGCAATGCAACATCACCGATCCAGACCAACATGTCCGGGTAGGCTTCACACATCATGCCTATGTCCGTTCTCGCATACGGACTCTAAACAACGGGGACTTCACATATCTACCCGAAGGAACGCCTCCAACTCTCCGCAAACTCGCGAGAGCGGGCTTCCTATGCTAAGAAAGAGAGCTATTCATGCTCAAGATGAGGATCGTTACCCTTGCGTTCCTCTTTGGCGCCATTGAAAAGTAATCGGATGAAAATAACCGCACTAGCGTTGCCTCCATGGATCCGGAGTCGGCTCGCGATTCGGAGCTCCGAAGCTCCTCCAATGGCGGATCTAGCTCCTTCTTCTTCCCTTAGCTCTCCTCTCTCTCCAAGGATTTAGAAAGAGAACACTTAAGAAAAGTGAGGGTTTTCTATGTCCATCCACGGGTATATCCCTTCAGGAACATCCCCCAGCCGTTGGATCTCAAAACAAGGAAACGAACGGCTTTGATTCGGGGCTGAAATGCCCAATCTGGACCGAACAATGCCTGGCACACGCCCGTGTCCAGGGCCGTGTGCCTCATTCGCCGTCAAAATCGAATCACCTGGAACCTCACACGGGTATCGAACACGCCCGTGTTCGAGCTGACACGCTCGTGTTCCACCTGACACGGCCGTGTGACCGGCCGTGTACCCCATGATTTTTCCCCAAAATCAACCCGAGCACTGCACGGGTTCTAGGACACGCCCGTGTCCCTACCCGTGTCACCTTGACACGCCTGGGCTCCAAGTCGTGTACACGGTCTCGACACTTCACGGCTAAGTGTCGACACAGGTCAACACGCCCTGCGACACGCCCGTGTCGCAGGCCGTGTGCTATGTCTCGACACATTGTCGACACCAAAGTGTCGACTTCGCGGGACGAGTGTCGACACGGGCTGACACGCCCTGCGACACGCCCGTGTCGTAGGCCGTGTGCCATGTCTCGACACATTGTCAAAGCACAGTGTCGACTTTGCGGCTAAGTGTCGACACGGGTCGACATGCCCTGCGACACGCCCGTGTCGCAGGCCGTGTGCCCAGTCTCGACACAATGTCGAGATCAAAGTGTCGACTTCCCGCCTTAGTGTCGACACAGGCTTGACACGCCCTGTGACATGCCCGTGTCCCAGGCCGTGTGCCTGCAGCCAGAACTCAAACTGGCCCAAAACATCCCCCTTTTCACCTTTGAGTTTCGGGGCGTTACAACCTTCACCTCCACCTCTTCTCCCTCGGCCATCACTTCAGCCACCTCCTCCAGGTCTTCTCCTGCCGCCTCCTCTATACAGTTCTCCACCTCCGGCTCCTCCATTCTTGCTTCCTGCTCAGCCTCCTTCATCCTTCGCCCCATCTCCTCGGCTCCTTCCTGCCAAGAGATGGTGTTCACAGCAGTGACATAACCTTCCCATGCCACCTTTGGGTCCCCACTGACCCTGACCTGAATCCCCTCTGCGTTGAACTTTAAGCACTGATGGAATGATGAGCGGACGCAGCGGAAGGCGCTGATAAGGGGCCTCCCGAAGATGGCGCTGTAACTGCTGGGGGCTTCCACGATGACGAACCTGCAGTTTCTAGACAGACCCCCCAAGGTGACATGGAGGCCTACTCCTCCCTCCACTTCCTTCCTCTCCCCTGAAAACCCGAACAAGGGTCCATCCGAGGCCAGTTCCCTTTTTGCCTCCACCTTCATCGCGTCAAACGCCTTTTTAAAGACGACGTTGACGGAGCTCCCATTGTCTACGAGGATCCAAGAGACGGTGAAATTCTCGATGGCTACCTTGATGACTAGCACATCACAGAATGGATCCTCGTGATCTGGCATGTCGCTCCTGGAGAAAGTGATCCTCTCCTCCGGGGGTGGGGTTTGGGATGTGGAGGCAACGCTCCGTCGGTACATGGTGTGGAGGCTCGCCTTGCGGGAAGCCTCGACCCCTATCCCTACGTGGATCACTCCGATCCCTCCTCGGGTTCCAACATTCACCCGGTCTTCGCAACGATCCTCCTCCGCCCGAGGCAGGACCTCTTCAATCCTCACTTCTTGCCTCCCCTGCTGCTGCTGCTCCCTATTCCCTCTCATCTCCAGGAATTCTGGACACGTGGCCGTGACGTGCCCCTCCTCCTGATGGAAGTCGCAATAGGGCAACTCCACCCTAACTTCTCTCCTCCTCCTCCGTACTATTCTCCTCCTCGCCCCCAGGGCTATGGCCATAACCTCCTCTTGATCGGGGAGCCGGGGCCTCTAGGCCTGCCTCCAGCCCGGGGGGTGGAATTGATCTTGCCCCCCTTGATAGCGGTCCCTGCAATGGTATCCTCTTTGTGGCCCCTGCCCTTGCCACTCAGGTCTCCAACCTAGTCGACGGTCGGGCTCCTGACGCCCCCACCTCGGCTGCTGCTGCCACGGGGGCTGCCTCTGCTCCCTCTGCTGGGGTTCTCCTCTCCTTTCTTCCTGCCCTCTTCCTCCTCTTGGCTCCTTCTCCTCCTCCGTGGCCCACCTGGCCAGTTTCCGCGCAAACTCCGGGTTTTGCGCCTCCCCGTCAACTTCTCTTGCTGCTCTCTCCATCAGCTCCTCATAGGAGGGGGGGGGGAACTCTCTTTAGCTCCATCCTGAAGAACCCCTACTGCAGGCCCAGGGTAAAAGCCATCATCAGACTATGGCCCTGCATCTCCTGGACTTGAGTGACCTCCTCCTTGAACCGGTCCATGTAGCTCCCCAGGGTCTCATTCACCCCCTGCTTGATGTGGAACAGGGATTCTGACTCCTTCTTCCTCCTCTTCGAGGTGGTGAACCTCAGCATGAACCCCCGACGCAGGTCCTCAAAGCAGTAGATGGAGCTGGCCGGTAGCTGATGGAACCAATCCCTCGCCTTCTCCCTGAGGGTGATAGCGAAGAGTCGGCACTTGAACCCGTTCGACATCTGTCGGATGGAGACTACATCCTCGAACCATTGGACATGCTGGACCGGGTCTCCCTTCCCATTGTAGTAGGACATCTCGGGTTCCCTTAACCCATCTGGAACTAGCGCAGAGGAAACTAAGTAACTGTAGGGGCTTCCTCCCCCAATGGGCGAGCTGGCGAGTCTCGCGAGCCCAGCTCACCGAACCGGCCTCGGCCTGCCGAACCAGGGAAGGGCTCGGTCCCGGGGAGCTCGCACCCTCGGCCTTCCTCGGCCACTTCCTTCCCAGCTCGCCTGCTGGGGGCGTCCTCACCCAATGAGGGGGCGGCTGCAATCTGGACTGCTGGAGTCGAGCACTCGGCCCGCGTACCGAGTGCGAACTTGACGAGGCTCAGCACCTCATTCCTGAAATCTTCAAACATCCCCACCGTGGCGAGAGGCGGGGGGGGGGGGGGGGGGGGGGGCGGCGATTTCGGTCTATCAGATCCCTGTCCTCCTGTCATCGAACTCGCTGAAGCTTTTCTACACTGACCACGATCCACGCTCACCGCACCAAAATGTTGAAATCGATTGTTCGGTCTCCTGTGGAGTTCGCCCTTGGGGAAGGGGTGATCTTACGCCTACTTTGCTCCTGCAAGTAAAACAACAAAGAAAACAAGGAAAGACCGACCCAAGGTCGCGGAGGGGAGGTCCCACCACACACCTGGAAGATCTCAGAGCGCTTCCCCTCCTTAGTCAGAGTCCGAGCTAAGGTACCCTCAGAAAGAACTTGAAAACTAGAGCAGGAAGGTACATGAAGCATGCTTTCTGGGGTACCCCTTGGGTCCTATTTATAGTTTTTGGAATCTGAACTACCAATAACCAAAAGAACTGACCTGAAATTACCAGAAAACCCTTGGCTGGATCTGCCAACAGCCAAACTCTGCTGTTTTGAAGGGCTATAGGCAGACTAGCTGGGGCAAAACAGTAAAAAGTACGTCATTCATCCGGGCGAGCTGGGGAGCTTGGACACCTCGGCAGGTCCTACTCGCCTGCTGTTGCCGAGTTCCACTGCGACGACGCGAGCTGGGACTAGCTCGGCGAATGCCGAGCTTGGGGTCGACGAATGCCGATCTATGGTCGACGAATGCCGAGCTCGGACTCGGCCTCTCCACTACAGAGCTCGCCTACTGCCCTCAGCGCAATCTGTCTGGACCCTGGCGACCTTGCTCGCCGGACACAGGGTTGTACACTCGGCATCAGGTCCCGGACTGAGATCTCCTCGCAACCCTCCACCAGCACTCCTATATCCTTCATCATCTAGAGGGTACATTCAGTGGTTTGGATCGAGTTGATCCGCAGCCTCTCAGCGACGTCAGCCTCGCCGAATATCCTTGGGATCTTATAGGGGAAGGAGGGATCTACGTCGCGACCGGGAAGAAGATTTCTGCCTGGCGGCGGACCTCGCGGCTGAGGCTTGTGTTCTCCACCATCAACTTCGCGTTCGACCCCTCCAGCTCGGCAAGGCGAGCGCGCAGCTGGCCGATCTCTTCTTCCTGCCCGGCGGCACGTGCCCGGAACTCCCCAGTGGCCCTGACATCCTGATAAGAAAGGAAGTGCATTAATAACAGAGTAAAAAATCCTAAGGGGAAAAGGATAGGCAGTAGCCTGACACTTTCCAGTCCGCCGGTGGCCTGGGTGAGAAGATTCTCAGCAATGCCGAGCTGTCTCGCCAGGTCGACAACCTTGTCCTTGGCAACATTGTGAGCTTGATCGGCCTTCTGGAGGAGGTTGCTGAGGTTGAAGCAATGGCGGACCACCATATGGTAGAGCTCCTTGGCTCGCATATGGGCCTGCATGCCCTCATGGCCCAGCTGTCGCAGGGGGATGCCCTTGTAGGTCTCAACATCCTCGCGGCCATATAGGCCGAATCCTAGTGCATAGGCATGACCGGTGGAGGGCTCACGGTCAGCCCAGGAGTGGTGGAGGGTAGATATGGAGACTCGGTGGGCCAGGTTGTCTCACTGGACCATGGGCTCGCCCGCCGAGTCCTTCCAGCTCCCCCCAAACCCGAAGAGGGGGTGTTCTTTTGGCGCTGCGGGCTCGCGAGCTGCCTTCTTCGCCACGGGGGGAGTAGAGGTCGCCGCGGGAGGAGCAGGGGTATCACCACCTCCCTGCTTCTTGCTGGTGATCTCCTTAAGCGGGCTCTCCGGCGACCCGTCGAGAATGGTCTCGGGCAAACTTATGTATTTGGGGCTTTGTTGATGTTGTTTCGCCCGAGGGACCACCATGGTTGTCCTTATCTTTTTTAGTAATTGTTGGCGATGGGGCGGGCTCAACCCTGAAAGAGCAACTAGATCTGATATACTCTAGAGGGGGGTGAATAGAGTATATGGTGCTTTAAAACTTTTACAAGCTTTTACAACAATTGTTGTAGTAAGTGTAAGCAGGTAAGCAATAAAGACTCTAACCACAATACTAAGGTAAATAAAAACTAATCACAGACAAATCAAGGCCAGAAACAAAAAGTAAACAAGCAGAATCAGAAGACACAAGGAAATATAGTGGTTCCCCAAACTTGGGTACATCCACTCTTCTACCACCCTAGGTAGGAATCCACTGCAGGATGAGTTGATCAGGTGTCCTGGGCACCAATGAGCTTTTGATAAGGTGCTCAAAAACCAAAGCAGATTTTTTGATCAGGTGTCTTGCCACCAATGAGCTTTTGACAAGGTGCTCAAAAACCAGGTTCAAACTTTTGAAGGGAGTTTGAAAAACCCTTTACAGAGTGGGGGTGAGAGAGTGATGGAAGTCTTCTCTTTCTCAAGCAACTGAGAAGACTATGTGGATTGATGTCAAAGCTCCCCCTGAATCCTTGAAATCTTCAGAAAGAAAAGCTTTGCTTGAGGGTGATAGGCCTTCAAATATTGAACTCCAGCAATGGATGATTTCAGCAATGGCTGAAATGTTGAGTGTCTGGAGTCTTGAAATGATGTTGGCCTTGAACACTTTGAAAGATGAAGAGATCTGAAGATTTGAAAACTAGATCTCCTTGGATGAGTGTTCTTCAGAATTCTTTTTAACAGAAGATTTTTGAGTATTTTTCTGTAATCTGTATTATGTGTGCTCTGTCTTGTTCTACTTTTTGATTCAAAAACCATTCTGTCTTTTATTCTCTGTTCCAGAATAGAATATCATTCTATGTCAAGGATAGCCATTGGTCTGCATTGATTGCATCCTTAATTGCATAATCTCTTCTGGAGGAAAGTCTACAGAATTATTCCTTGGAAAATCCCTTGAAACTTGGTCCAGAATTGAATGTAAACGGCTAGCAAATCTCTGAATTAATTGCAGAATAACTCTTAACTGATTTGAATTTGAATTCTAGAAGTTATCTGAAATCGTCGAACTGAGCTCTGCTATCGTCGAGCTGAGCTCAGCGATCAGGAAATCTTAAGCAGCAAAAATATCGTCGATCTGAGCTCAAAGATTGTCGAACTGAGCTAAGAGATAAAGATCCAAAGCAGAGTCAAAATCGTCGAACTGAGCTCACCGATTGTCGAATGGAGTTCGACGATATTATGAAGTTGAGCTCAGCGATCGTCGAATGGAGTTCGACGATCTGTCGAAGTTGAGCTAGACGATCGTCGATCGGAGTTCGACGAATCGTCGTGCTGAGCTCGACGATCAGACTTAGTCTCCAGACAGAAAAACTTGGTCTTCAGGGCAGCTTCCAAACCTAGACTTCTAACCCTTAGACTCAATTCTAATTGACCTTTTAAGCTATACAAGAGGTCAAATAAAGGTTCCTAGAGACATAGTGATCCTGACCCAAATTAGTAATAGGGTGTTCCAACAATCTCCCCCTATTTGGGTTAGGATTACTATTTACAGGCTTTGGAAAATTTAAATAACATCATACAAGTATTAAGCATAAAAACAACAGCTAGACATTGCAGCAACATCACAGATATATATATATATCATCCAGATAAACAGAATTCACAGAAACTGCACCTTACAATGTCACTTCTTCTCTTTGCCTTTAACCATTTTGATTTCTCTGTTAGGGTTCAGGGCTTCTTTGTTGGACCTGGTGTCATCTGCTGCACCCAAGTAAGTTTGCTTTGAAGACCTGGGAACCACAGCAGCAGGATGCAACTCCATGTATCTGTCAGCATCAAAGAATTTACTGGAGGCATATCTTTCTAATTCTTTTTGCCTTTGCTCAGACATTGTAGAAATGTTGGAAGTATCTAGTCCTTGTTCTCTGGCCTTCTTGATCTGGTCTAGTGCAGCCAACTCCTTCATCCTGGCAGTCCAAGCAGCTGGATTCTTTTCAGGGTCCTCAAATGGTACAGGTGGCTCATACCTATTGGAAGAATTGTCTTGAGGAGGCATGGCAGACACTGTCTCTTTTAGCTTGCAGGGGAAGGGACCAGAAGTAGTATCAGCAGGACTATGTCCTCCCCTAGAATATGGGTGCTGCCTGGAGTACCCTTTGGAATAAACCTGAAAATCTCTTTGACTACCCCTGTATCCTCCTCTCCTAGAATATGAACCCCTAGATTGGCCTTCCCTTTGGTAGGATCTGGCATGGGGTTGATAGGGAGCCTGGCTTCTAGCTGGGGCTTGACTTGCAGAGCTTCCACCTGCACTTGCATCAGGAGGAGGTGGTGGAGGAGGATGAGGGTGCTGAAATTGAGATGAGCCCTTCTCATATTTTCTCTTTTTCTTCATGGCTTTCAGCTGGTTCTTGGAATACTGCATCCAATGCTCAGTAATTTGGCAGTTATGAAGGATGTAGTATGGAATGTCATTATTATCCTTGACTTTTGCAGGAGGAACCCTTTTCATTGCCTTGCTCCTTGCCTTCCTTTTTCTGGCAATGGTAGCAGCTGAATCATCAGAGTCTGTTTTGAACTCATCAGTCTAAGAACTCTGGTCATCATATATATCATCTATTTTCTTCATCAATTCTTTCTTCAGCTGAACAGCAGCAGATACAGGAGGTGAAGCAGGAACAACAACAATAGCAGTAGAGGTGACAGCAGCAGATGGAGCAGCAAATGGAGAGGGTGCAACAGAAACAATTACAGCAGCAGCAGCAGATACTGGACTGGTGACAACAGCAGCAACTGTCTCACTATCATCAGCAGAAATTTCACTAACAGCAGAAACAACATCAAAAACTGCAGCATGCTCAAAAACAGTGGCCTCTGACATCAGAAGATCCTTGGATATTGGCTCATCAGAATCAGCAGCAGCAACAACAATCCTTTCTTCAGCATCAGCAGCAACATCTTCAGTAGAAGCAATCACTGAATATACAAAAGAGGAGATAATGTTGGGGTCACAGCAAGAGAAAGGCACCAATGCCTTGGATAAATCTTCTGTGGGCTGGACAGTATTTCTCTCTGGCAAACAGCTGAAGAAGGCAGTGTCAAAGGCAGATAGCAAAGACCTTAGGTCAATTGCAAAAACTGCAGTAGGAGTCTGATATTCTGGAGACACAGCAACAGGAGCAGAAAGAGCAGCAGACACAAAAACATCAGCAGCAGCAGCAGTATCATCAGCAGTAGGAGCAGAGGCAGCAGCAGCAACAGCATGAAAGCTTGCTTCATAGGGCATCTCCCCCTGCCTAGATGCAGATACATCTGTATCAAGGCACACTGCTGGAGGTGCTGCCTGAGGAAGGAGGGAGGAAAGCCTGGCAGAGAGGGCTGCCACTGATAAGTGTAGAGGAGCCAATGAGGTCTCCAAGAGTAGAGATAGCCTGGGGGCAATTAGCTCATACAACCTGTCAGCTAGGGCTGAGAGGTCTACTTGCTCAACTGCTGGAGCAGAGGTAGATGGAATAGGAATAGCTGAAAATGCTGGAAGTGGAGGGCTAGAGAGTGGTGGTATGGATGGCTGAGGTGTTGGGATGGTGGATATGGAGGACAAGGGGATGGAGATGGATGGAGTGAAGGTTGGTTGATCAATGATGTGGTGGAGGAGATTTTGGAATGAAGTGGAGGTGGAGGGTAAATCAGGAAGAGATGAGGGGGAATCATCCATGTAGGATTCATCCAGGAGGGTGAAGGATGGTATGGATGGTGATGATGTGATATCTGGTGGAGGGTTGGAGAATAGTGGTAGGAAGTGGTCTTCTGATGGAGGTAGAATGGGGTCTGGAGATGGAGTTGATGTTTGAGAGGGGATGGATATGGTAATGGTGGATGGAGCTGGAGTGGTGGATGGAAGAGGTAGGGTTGGAATTGGAGGAGGAGGAGAGGCAGCAACAGCAACAGCCAGGTCTTCTGCAGGAGCAGAGACCTGTGGGAGAGTGACTCTTGGAGTCCTTGTGCCTGAAGGAGCACTTGAAGAGGGCCTGCTAGGCTTGCTTATTTGCCTGTCCCACTTGCCAAAGAGGGCACAGGTAAGTCTCTTGGAGGCATTGATGTGAACTCCAGAGGAGACCAGCAAGGCAGGGCACTTGGTCTGCAGGAAAACTCCAAGAATCCTTCCAAAATTAACAAAACCTTTATTTATTTTCTTCTTGATGAGGTCAAAGAACACCTCTCCCCAGTTTAAACTTTTCTTATCCACCAGAGCTCCCATGATACAGAGCTGATGTCTGGATATAGTGTCATGAGCAGAGTGCTTTGCAAGCAGCACTTTCCCTACCACATCTGCTAGGAACCTGTATTCAACAGACAGATTCCTCTTGAATAGCTTGCTAGGGTTTCCCTCTGGATGACCCATCCTGGCAAGCAGGTCAGAAAACTCCTCTCCAGATAACTCAACAGATTCTTCTCCATTTCTCAGTCCAAAAACCTCTGTTAAAATTGTGGGGGTCAAGGGTACCTGAGTTCCAGCAATAGACCCAACTATTGTGTTATTGTCTAGATTATGAGCAGTATAGACCCATTCCTTGATTTCATCTGAGGCCAGCTTTATCCTGGTGGTCATGAGGGCAGACAGATTCTGATCCTTGAATAAACCCAGTATGTCTTGGAAAATCTGATCAGTAGTGTTGAAGGATTCCAGATCAATGTCAAAGCCTGCATCAAACTTCATTGCAGCTAGGACAGCAACTGACACAACAATTGTACCTGCAAAAACTTAACAAACAAAACGACCAAGCGTAGAACTGTTTGGAGGGAAGAGAATTCTTGCAGAGAAATCGAAAGCGCAAAAGAGAACGACGGCGAAAAATGAGTTTTATATTAGGGTTCGACGCAGAATTGGAAAGATCGTTGAACTCAGTTCGACGATCGAGGCTTCTAAAGGAATCTGAAGAGACTCCAACATCGTCGATCTCCGTTCGACGATCTTGGAGAGCGTCGAGCTCCGTTCGACGATCGTTCAGTGAACAAAATCGTCGAGCGTCGTTCGACGATCGTTGACCGGAAGAGATAGTTCATACTATCTGAGAGGCGCTGAACTCAGTTCGACGATTCTGGAAATCGTCGATCTCCGTTCGACGATCTTTGGGAAATCGTCGAGCGCAGTTCAGAGATCAGAAAAATTCTAGACACTAAGAAAAATCAGAATTTTTGCCTAGTCTTGGTCAATTTTTAGCTTTCAAAATCGTGGAGATTATTTAAGGCTTCCTCCATCTAACATTCCTAACTGATTTAGGAAGAAGGTGTGTTTCTTTTCATCCAAAGGCTTGGTGAAAATATCTCCCCTTTGTAAATCAGTTGAGATATATTGTAATTCAATTTTGTTCTTTTCAACATTATCCCTTAAGAAGTGATGCCTAATATCTATGTGTTTTGTCCTACTATGGAGGACTGGATTTTGAGCTATGGAAATAGCACTTGTATTGTCACAAAAGATTTTAGACTTCTCTAAGTTATAAGCATAGTCTAGGAGTTGGTTTTGAATCCACAATATTTGTGAACAACAACTGCCTGCAGCCATATATTCAGCTTCAGCAGTTGAAGTTGACACAGATGTTTGTTTCTTACTAAACCAAGAGACAAGTCTGTCACCAAGGAACTCACAAGTTCCACTGGTGCTTTTCCTGTCAATTCTGCATCCAGCATAATCAGCATCAGAGAATCCAGTTAAATCAAATGCTGAATCTTTTGGATACCAGAGACCTAGATTTGGACAACTTTTAACATACCTGAGAATCCTCTTTACTAAAGTGAGGTGTGACTCTCTAGGGCTTACTTGGAACCTAGCACATATACATGTAGCAAACATTATATCTGGTCTACTAGCTGTAAGGTACAGTAAAGAGCCAATCATTGCTCTATATGTTGTCTGATCAACAGGTTTCCCATGTTCATCAGCATCCAATACAGCATTAGTAGGCATGGGTGTTTTCATACAAGATGCCTCCGACATACCAAATTTCTTAACCAGTTTATTTGCATATTTGGTTTGAGAAATAAAGATGCCTTCAGCATGTTGCTTGACTTGCAATCCTAGGAAGAAGGATAGCTCACCCATGCTACTCATCTCAAATTT
Source organism: Platanthera guangdongensis (assembly GCA_039583875.1). Lineage (NCBI taxonomy): Eukaryota > Viridiplantae > Streptophyta > Magnoliopsida > Asparagales > Orchidaceae > Platanthera > Platanthera guangdongensis. The sequence continues at coordinate 248,312 of JBBWWR010000147.1, read as the reverse complement.
AGAATGCATCAGGTTAGAAAACCTTTTGCACAATTTTGAGTCAGTAGAACCAAAAATGATATCGTCTACATAAATTTGTACTAGTAGGGTATGAGACTTATGGGTTCTAATAAAAAGAGTTTGGTCTACTCTACCCCTTATAAAACCATTTTCCAAGAGAAAGCATGCTAGGGTCTCATACCATGCTCTAGGAGCTTCCTTGAGACCATATAATGCTTTATTTAATCTAAAAACATAATCAGGATAAGTTGGAGAGATAAAACCTGGAGGTTGTCTGACATAAACTTCCTCTTTGATGTCTCCATTTAAGAAGGCACTTTTGACATCCATCTGATATACTTTGAAGCCTTTGTGAGCTGTATAAGCTAGAAAAATCCTGATGGCTTCTAATCTTGCAACTGGTGCAAAGGTCTGGTCGTAGTCGATTCCTTCTTCTTGAGAGTATCCTTGAGCAACTAGCCTTGCCTTGTTCCTTATAATTACTCCTTGATCATCCAGTTTGTTTCTGAATACCCATTTTGTTCCAACAATGGAATGATCCTTAGGCTTTGGCACTAGTTCCCATACTTTGTTCCTCTCAAATTGATGCAACTCCTCTTGCATTGCAATGATCCAGTGTGGATCTTGCTCTGCATCTTGAATGGACTGAGGTTCAATTTGAGATAGGAAGCAGGTGTGCAACAGGTTTTGGTTGACCTGATTTCTGGTTTGCACACCAGCTGAGATTTCTCCAATTATTTGGGAAATTGGATGATCTCTTGATGTTACTAAATCAACAGGGGGTGTTGATTGTTCACCAACCTGTGTTGTTGTTTCCTCTTGTGGTACAACAACTGGCTCTTCAAGTTGAGCTTCAATGTGTTGAGCATTCCCTTCATCTTCACTGCTTTCATCCTCTTGAGTAACCTTTAACCTGTTCATTCTTCAACTAGAGAATGTTCCTGCAACGGTTCTATGGTAGAAGAAATCTTCTCCTTGAAAGACATGTTAGTTTCATCAAAAGAAACATGAACAGATTCCTCAATTTTCAAAGATGATTTATTATAGACCCTATAGGCCTTGCTGATCATGGAGTATCCCAGAAACACTCCTTCATCAGCTTTGGCTTGAAATTTTGCTAAATATTTCTTGTCATTATTGTGAATATAGCAAATACAACCAAAAATTCTAAAATAGTCAACTTTAGGTTTCTTCCCTTTGAGTAATTCATAGGGAGTCTTTCCCTTTAGTTTATGTATCAGACTTCTGTTCAGCACATAGTTGGAGGTGTTCACTGCCTCTGCCCAAAAGGATAGAGGTAGATGAGCATCTGACAACAATGTAGTGACAGATTCAATAAGGGTTCTATTTTTCCTTTCAGCTACCCCATTTTGTTGAGGAGTTCTAGGAGCTGAGAAAGTATGCCTGATCGCTTCACTCTGACAGAACTCTTGCATAAGAAGAGAATCAAACTCTGTCCCATGATCACTTCTGATCAGGGCAATGTGAGTATTGAACTCAATCTGTATACATTTGAGAAACTCTGTCAGACACTTAAAGTTATCAGACTTCTTCCTTAGAAAGAACACCCAAGTGAATCTAGAGAAGTCATCTACGATTACTAAAGTGTAGGATTTCCCTCCTAGGCTTTGTACTGTGATGGGTCCAAATAGATCCATGTGTAACAGATACAATATCCTAGGTGAATCACTCTTATTAAGTGACTTAAAACTGTTTTTAGTTTGCTTGCCTAATTGACAAGCCCTGCAGAGTCCTTCCTTCTTGTAGGGGCCAGAAGGTAGTCCTCTAACAAGGTTGTCCTTGGATAGCCTAGCAATAGTTCTAAGGTTTAGGTGTCCTAATCTCTTATGCCATAAAACATTTGGTCTACAGACTGAATTAAACAAGCAGATATCTACATTCGTTGAAAGAAAGTCTACTAGGTAGATGTTACCTTTCATTTTACCTGTCAACATAGTTGTGTTGTCCTCTGACTTGATTTTGCATAAGGCTTTGCTGAAGGTCACCTGGTAGCCTTCATCACACAGCTGACTGATGCTGATTAGGTTGTGCTTCAGTCCTTCCACATATGCTACCTTCTTAAAGGTTACTGATCCAATCTGGACTGCACCATATCCTTTAGTCTGTCCAAAGTTGGAGTCACCAAAGATAACTTTGGGTCCAAGCTTGGCTCTGAAGGAAGTGAGGTTGACCATATTCCCTATCATGTGCTTAGAGCACCCACTATCCAAGTACCATTGCTGGTTAGATGTTGGATAGGTCTTCACCTGCACATAAAACAATTTACTTGTTTTTGACCCAGTTTACCTTGGGCCTAGGTTGATAGCCTTTAAATTGAGAAATGAAAGACATCCCAGGTTGACTCTTATATCCTTCAGGATGATATCTCCTTGGAGGTATAATCCATTCAGTATAAGGGTTAAAGGTTTGGGATGAAGAACCCTTAGGATTCAATTTCGATTTGCCTTTAAACAAGTTTCCAGAGCTCTGACCTCTATTCAACGATCTTGGAGCTGCGTTCGACGATCTTGGGTCAGTGCGTCGAGCTCCGTTCGACGGTCGACTATGGATGAGGACAGGTATATGAGATCGTCGAGCTGCGTTCGACGACTTTGGCTGAGATCATCGATCTGCGTTCGACGATTTTTCCTGAGATCGTCGAGCTGCGTTCGGCGATCGTCGATCTTCATTCGGCGAGCGTCGATCTACGTTCGACGATTTCTGCTGGGACTTAGTTTTCTGAGGCAGATCAGAATTTTTCCTAGCAACCTCTACAACCCCCTTTCCCTTGTAGAAATAAACTTGATGGGAGTTGTTAGAACAATAGGTTGGCTGGATGAGGCACCCAAGCCCAGTGTACTGTTAAATCTAGAGTTCACTGTGCTTGTGATGTCCATCAGCTTGATGCTTCTCCCATTAAGGGATTCTTCAAGCTTCTTGGCCTCAGAGAGCTCACTTTTCAGTGTAGCTATCTGTTCCCTACAGTTCTCCAACTCCTGAGAGAGTTTGAGGTTTTCTGACTTTAAACCATTGTGTTCAGATAATTGATTTCTGAGAGAGATAATCTCTTTCTCAGACTTTAGCAGGTCTAAACACAGTGCTTTAAATTCAGATTTAAAATCTTCTGAACTAAAATCAAAAGAACTAATTACCTGATCTTCTTCAGGTTGAGTCTCTGAGTCTGACTTTGACTCCTCTTCCTCTGAGTTGTGCTGTGAGGCATTGATTGCCATCATGTAGAACTCCTTTTCTTCTGCATCATCCTCATCATCACTTGAGCTAGAAGAGGCTTCTGACTCCTCTTCTGTCACACTCCAGGATTCAGCAACAAACCCTTTTCTTGTATGCTTATTTTTGCTTGAAGAAGGTTTGCCACTTCCATTCCTTTTGGAGTCTTTCTCCTTTCTTCTTTCTTTTCTGTCCCTTCTGTCCTTGATCTTGTTCTCTGGACAGTCAGGAACTATGTGCCCTGGTTTCCTGCAACCAAAGCAGATAATATCTTTATTGTTGCTAATGGACTTGTCATACCTTGGCTTGTCCTGCTCCTTGTATGATCTTCTTCTGAAGTCCTTTCTGGCCATCTTGTAGAATCTTTTGGCCAACAAGCTGAGTAGTTCATCATTATCTATGCTCTTATCTTCAGGCAGATCCTCAGTTGCCTTAAAGGCTATGGTCTTCTCTTTCCTTGTGGCTGGTGAAGCAGCCTTCTGTTCTTCCTCTCTATTCTTGATCAGTAGCTCATAAGATTTGAGCTTACCCAACAAGGCTTCAGTGGTGATTTCATTCAGACTTCTGGCATCCTTAATTGGCCAGATTCTTGAATCCCAAGTGCTGGGGAAGCACATTAGGATCTTGTCATTAAGTTCTGTCAGAGAAATCTCTTTGTCCAATATCCTTAGTTCACTGACAATTAGACTCAATCTGTTGTACATGTCTCCCACTGACTCAGTCTCTCCCTTCTTGAAGTTCTCATATTGGGAGATGAGATGGGATCTTCTGTCCTTTCTCTCATCAGCTGAGCCTGAGACTATTTCTGAGAGCTTGTCCCAAATCTCCTTGCCTGAATTGTATTCAGCTACCTTTTGAAATATGTCATCTGTCATTGTCTGGGCTAGAATGTTCATATCCTTGGCATCAGCTACTTTCCATTTTTTGATGTCAGCATCTGTTCCTGATGGAGGTGGAACAGCATTTGTGCTTGTGCTCTCTGGGGGTCTTGGACACACTGTCAAAACAGAATTAAAAATATCTTCGTCAATGGAATTCATGTAAAGTCTAATCCTTGCTTTCCAAAGTGCAAACTTGGAAAGATTGCACACTGGAGGTCTGGTGCTAGCATAATCTTTGTTTTGGGCCATGATTTGTGCAAACAAAACTGATAATAATATACAGAAGAAAAAAAGATCTAGTTGGGATCTTGGGTTCAGGTGTTAGCCTGTACAACCAATCAGATATGGTATGTTTAACCAACCTGGCTCTGATACCAATTGAAAGAGCAACTAGATCTGATATACTCTAGAGGGGGGTGAATAGAGTATATGGTGCTTTAAAACTTTTACAAGCTTTTACAACAATTATTGTAGTAAGTGTAAGCAAGGAAGCAATAAAGACTCTAACCACAATACTAAGGTAAACAAAAACTAATCACAGACAAATCAAGGCCAGAAACAAAAAGTAAACAAGCAGAACCAGAAGACACAAGGAAATATAGTGGTTCCCCAAACTTGGTACATCCACTCTTCTACCACCCTAGGTAGGAATCCACTGCAGGATGAGTTGATCAGGTGTCCTGGGCACCAATGAGCTTTTGATAAGGTGCTCAAAAACCAAAGCAGATTTTTGATCAGGTGTCTTGCCACCAATGAGCTTTTGACAAGGTGCTCAAAAACCAGGTTCAAACTTTTGAAGGGAGTTTGAAAAACCCTTTACAGAGTGGGGGTGAGAGAGTGATGGAAGTCTTCTCTTTCTCAAGCAATTGAGAAGACTATGTGGATTGATGTCAAAGCTCCCCTGAATCCTTGAAATCTTCAGAAAGAAAAGCTTTGCTTGAGGGTGATAGGCCTTCAAATATGAACTCCAGCAATGGATGATTTCAGCAATGGCTGAAATGTTGAGTGTCTGGAGTCTTGAAATGATGTTGGCCTGAACACTTTGAAAGATGAAGAGAACTGAAGATTTGAAAACTAGATCTCCTTGGATGAGTGTTCTTCAGAATTCTTTTTGACAGAAGATTTTGAGTATTTTTCTGTAATCTGTATTGTGTGTGCTCTGTCTTGTTCTATTTTGATTCAAAAACCATTCTTTCTTATTCTTTGTTCCAGAATAGAATATCATTCTCTGTCAAGGATAGCCGTTGGTCTGCATTGATTGCATCCTTAATTGCATAATCTCTTCTGGAGGAAAGTCTACAGAATTATTCTTGGAAAATCCTTGAAACTTGGTCCAGAATTGAATGTAAACGGCTAGCAAATCTCTGAATTAATTGCAGAATAACTCTTAACTGATTTGAATTTGAATTCTGGAAGTTATCTGAAATCGTCGAACTGAGCTCTGCTATCGTCGAGCTGAGCTCAGCGATCAGGAAATCTTAAGCAGCAAAAATATCGTCGATCTGAGCTCAAAGATCGTCGAACTGAGCTCAGAGATAAAGATCCAAAGCAGAGTCAAAATCGTCGAACTGAGCTCACCGATCGTCGAATGGAGTTCGACGATATTATGAAGTTGAGCTCAGCGATCGTCGAATGGAGTTCGATGATCTGTCGAAGTTGAGCTAGACGATCGTCGATCGGAGTTCGACGAATCGTCGTGCTGAGCTCGACGATCAGACTTAGTCTCCAGACAGAAAAACTTGGTCTTCAGGGAAGCTTCCAAACCTAGACTTCTAACCCTTTGACTCAATTCTAATTGACCTTTTAAGCTATACAGGAGATCAAATAAAGGTTCCTAGAGACATAGTGATCCTGACCCAAATTAGTAATAGGGTGTTCCAACAAACCCCACATCCTCAGGTCGCCTCTTACTGGAGGAGGGTTTGGAGAAAGCCTCCTCATCTCGGCAGGCCGCCACCGCAGCCTTCTCGTGAGCGAGACGGTCCACATGCAACCCCGAGTCCGCAAACGGCGGGTTCTCGGGGATTAGCCACTCCCATGCATGAAATAACTTGGAAAAATGAGAGGATTTCCATGATAATGTGGCGAGCTCGGCAATGGGGAGAGAACAATATCTTCGCCAGGCAGAACGGGGCGGAGCGAGTCGAGGTCCCTTCGTAGGAGGCTACCTCGAAGTCCTTGTGGAGGAAGAACTTATGGAGGTCGGCATCGTTGCCGGTCACGGCAGGCGGGCGGTAGACCTCCTCGGCCTTCTCCTGAGGCGAGAAAGGTATGTTGCCGAGATCGCCCTTGATGAAGATGATCTTGGTTATCCAATTGTGGTGCTTGTTCGTGATCTCGCGAACCTTGATCAGCGAGCCCATGAAATAGGCAACGCCATCAGACATCGCCTTGTAAGAAAAGAGTTTCCTGAACACCGTCAGGTTAAACTCTATCCTCTCTCGCCGGAGGTAGCTCGCGAACGCCACAATCATGATGATGGCGTTCGAGTTCAGCTGCGCGGGTACCGCACCGTAGTACTTCAAGATTTGGCAGATTTCCGGCCAGAGGGGGAGTCGCAGCCCCACCTCAAAGTGCGAGATGGGGAAGGCAAGTTCGTCATCATAGAAGGAGTTGATGGCCTCCCCCTCCCTGGGCCTGCGCGCCTCAAAGCCGGGCGGCACATGGTCGTCGACAAATTCAGCGAGCTCGACCTCGCTGGTGCTTCCCTCAAAGAAGCAGTAGTCTCTGAAATGCTGGGCACATTTGGTACGGCCGTCGGTGTCACGATTGGTCTTGCCCATGCTTGCAAGAAGGGGTGGAGTGCGATTGCGAAAGAGAAGGGGCATGGGAAGAGAGAGAAAAAGCAGGCAGTTAAGGCGGCAGTACGCGGTTGGTGAGGGGGGCCTATTTATAGAAAATGAAATCTGGTGTCAAGATGTCCAATCGGCCCAGCTCGCCATCCCAGCTCTCCAACCCCCAGCTCGTAGACTTTCGGTGCGCTCCATCCTGTCCCAAGTTAAATAAAAATCAATATACTTATTATTTGTATACCACTCATCTAAGAATGTTTTTGAGTTATTTATTACAGTAGCCAAGTGCAGGAATAAGAAAGTAGGGCGCGCAGGCAGGGGGGAACCAGTAGGCGAGTGCAAGTCGGCTCGGCAAGAGAGCCGCCTTCTATCTACCCCGACCTTGCATCCCCCGCCCCCCAGATTGCCGCGCATGGAGAAGCTCGCGGATCCTCCCTGAATTCCTCTGCGCCACCGAGAGGCCGTCGTCAATCTCATCCAGAAGCCGGGAAGGAGACATCATCTCGCCAACTTGGCCGCTTCGCACCACGTCAGCGAGATGCACATAGTCGTGTTGTAACTCCTCGTTGAATTCCTGCACCTCGTGCAGCCCGGGAACAAGTTTCTTGAAAAGCTTGACCCCCCTCTTTGTCAGCTTGTCTTGCTCTACTTCAGTGCCTAGGTAAGAGTCCAACGAGCTCGGGGAGGGGAGGGGAGAGTAATGAGCTACCTGCGAAGACTCCTCGGCCACAGATTAGCTGGGGGGAGCTGTGAAGACATAAATATCAGCAAGGGGAGGTGTGCCAGAAAATTGCACAAGAATTCAAGGCCAAATTTACCTGACGAGCTTGGCATCTCCAAGGAGGTGCGGGGAAGGACAAACCTCAGGTCCTTCCCGTGGCCTGGGCCGCGCGTTCCCAGGGAGAGGAGCTCGAATCCCGGGATGGGGATGGTTTCCATACCCGCCCCTGTATTCACGACAGCTTGCTAAGGGGAGGGGGCACACACCGGCGAGTTCGGCTTCTGCGAGTACATCCCCAAGGTCGCAAAGGGTGGGGAACGGGTCCCGGGGACGGTTCTCCGGAGTTATGAATCATGAGTCACCAAGTGTGTTCTTGGCTCGCGGGGTGGAGTCTCGCGGCGTGGCACCCCCCATACCATCAAGCTGTCTATCCTGGCCGTCGTAGAGGATAACAATATTCTTGCCCTTTTCAGGGGCAGGCAGAGTGGAGGAGCCGGTCCCATGCTCTAAGGTGGTTCTCAGGTCATCATAAATGGGCTCGACCGCTTGGGGAAACGGCTTCACCCTCTTGGAGTTGGGCTCGGCCGAGCCACCCTGCTTTATACTGGGTGGAACCGCAGTTAGGGAAGCTACGCGAGCAGCTAAGTTCTGGCGAGCCCGGGCGAGTCGATCTTGAATCTCCTTTGGGATCGGCATCTCAGTAGGGCTAAAGCAAACATAATGGCAAAAGTCAGGAAGGTATGCATGTGTATGTATATAGCGGTAGGTGGACCCCACCCGAAGATTCTCTCTGGTACACCCCGCACTTGCCGAACACTTGGGGTTGGATGTTTCTTTCCGAGCTTTGCCAAGTTAAAAAAGAGCGACAATTGTGTACAACCCTGTATCCGGCGAGTGAGGTCCCCAGGAACCAGACCAGCTGGTTCAGATCACCCAGGCAATAGGCGAGCTCGACAGGGAAATCTGAAGGCAACAGGCGAGATCGGTAGGGAAATCTAAAGGCCGAGCTCGGCATTCATCGACCCCGAGCTCGGCATTCGCCGAGCTAAGCCCGTGCTTCGTTGAGCTGAGCTCGAATAATGAAGACAGATCGAAGAGCGAGCACAGTAGCCATCTCGCACTCGCCCTATGGAGCTCGACAAACAACATACGAGCAAGATCTTCAGGGGCAGCCGAGCTCGACCCGGTCTCTGAGGTTCTTTTTACTATTTTCCCCCACTGGCCTGCCCGTAGCCTTTCAGAACAGCGGAGTTACGCTGTTGGCAGGCCAACCTGGACTGCACATAGTCGTTCAGGACATCAGAGGTTGGCTATTTGCAGGCCATTTTCAGAAATCTATAAATAGGACCCAAGGGGTACCTCAGAAAGCAAGCTTCCTATGCTCTCTTGCTCCGTCTCTCAAGCACTTTCTGAGGATACCTTAGCTCGGCCTTTGGCTAAGGAGGGGAAGCGCTCTAAGATCTTCCGGGTGTGTGGTGAGTCCTCCCCGCCGAGCCCTTGGGTCAGTTTTTCCTTATTTCCCTTGTTATTTTGCTTGTAGGAGCGAAGTAGGTGCGCGATCACCCCTTCCCCAAGGGTGAACTCCACAGGAGACCATTTTTTTGGTTTCAACACTTGGATCATGTGCTTTCACCCCACTAGTGGAGCACACATTTGATTGATCCTTCTGGAGTGGTGCATACTTGATAGTTTTAGAAGGTGAATTTTCCTTTTGAAACACTATCCTCTTATCAGGGAATTCAGATTTGAAATGATGATTGATGTGATTAATACCCAGTTTCCTAGGGACTGGGCAAGTTGCAGCTTTTGGCAACTAACCCTGTGACAGAGAAGGGTTAATCACAATCCCCAATTTCTCTATGAACTTTTGTTCCAGATATCTAATATGCTTTTTCTTCTCTTCCAAAAGCAAAGTCTGACACTCAAGGCTTCTCTTGAGTTCAGACACCTCGTGACTTTCTTATAGAACTCAATGGATTTATTGTTATAAAGAGTTTTATAAGACTTTAAGACTTCTATCTCCTTGGCTTGCCTTTTGGCAAGAGTTTTGCTCTTCTTTAAAGCATCTAGGAGTAGCCCACCCTTGTCAATCAATTGATTGACATCAGTCTCAGATTCTGAGCAATCTTTATCATAGGATGAAGATGCACCAGTATCTAGACTGGTATCATAGTTAGAGTAAGATGCAGAATTGAAAATAAGTTGTACCTTGATTGATTCTGAATCTGGCCGACTTCTTTTTTCTTCAGTCATTGCCATCAAATCATGGCATCCATAGTCTTCTTCATCCTCCTCATTGTCACTGTCTGAGTGTGACAGAGGGGCCCTGATTCCTATCCTGCCTGCAAAATATTCCTCCTCTTCTTCTGGATCAGCAACAACAGATATCAGCCCTATATAAGCTTCTTCCTCTTCATCTTCAGATTCTGAGGAGGAAGAATCTATCCACCTTCTCTCCTTCTTAGCCACAAAGAACTTCTCGTACTTCTTATCCTTGTTGCGATGGTGATGCTTTTTATTCTTCTTCTCATCTTCTTCCTTTCATTTGACTGAGCAGTCGGCAATGACATGCCCAGCCTTACTGCAACAATAATAGATAATATTAGAAGAAATCTGTTTATTAGTTTTAGGGACATACCAGTCATTCTCGGATGTCTTCCTGTGATAAGAGGATGAAGATGGCCTACTCCTCCAGTCCTTCTTATTTATGAACTTCTGAAATTGCCTGGAGAAGGCAGTTAGATCTTTATCAGACATGTGGTTGTCTGATGAGCTTGGCTCAGAATTTTCTGGGCTAGATTTAGCTTCCCTCCTTAGTGGCGAGGGAGTCTTTCTTCTGCTTCTTCTTGGGGCTTCTGCCTTGAATGCCACAGACTTGTCCTTGGACTTGAATGGCTGCTCTTCTCCTCTTCTTGTCTAGCAGCCAACTAAATTTCATAGGATTGCAACTTTCCAAAGAGTGTTGGTGGAGGTGTGTCTGCTAGCTTAGCCATTTCCCTAATGACACAAATCTTGGTGTCCCAATCTCTTGTGAGAGATCTAAGGAACTTTTCATTCAGCTCATAGTTGCTGAAGACCCTACCATAGGTTCTTAGTTCATGACTATCCTAAAGAACCTTCCAAAATAATCAGCAACCTTTTCAGACTTACTTTGTCTGAAGGCCTCATATTCTAGATTGAGCATGGACATTCTATCATATCTAACTTCCTCAGAGCATTCCATGTAGACCATAAGGGTATCCCACATTTCCTTGGAGGTTTTGTAGTGTACAAGATTTTGGAAGGTTGAGTCATCAATGACACTAACTATAATATTTTGTGTCCTTTTGTCCATGGTGGACAGAATCACTTCATCTCTGTCCATTTTTGAATATGCCATAAACACTCTCATAGTTGGATCTATGGTGGAAGCCTTTGTGGGGACAAAAATACCTTCCACTAATGTTACATAGATCCTAGGGTCAGATGCTTCCATGAATAGTCTGACCCTTTGCTTCCATAGGCCAAATCCTTCCTTCATGCAGATGGGAAGCTTCATGGTCCCTAGCTCCTTATAGTTCATTCCTGACCCCATAATTTGATCTTATAGCTAACCTTGGAGGTATACTCATATTGTTAAATCCTTTTTGAGAAACCTCCCTCTGATACCACTTGAAAGTTGTTTAAATACAGGTTAGCTAATCACCTAGAGGGGGGGGGGGGGTGAATAGGTCTTTGAAAATTTTATTGGTTCTTTGTTGATTTCAACTTAAACTATCTAGAGCTTGTCCTTAGATCCTGCAATAAGAAAGAAAATAAGCAACACAACAAACACAAAGATTTATAGCGGTTCTATAATTGGGTACATCCACTTTCCCTCCCACCTATCCAACTGATTTGTTGGACTAGGAACAAACTCTACCAATATGCTCTTCAGAGCTTACACCTCAGGCCCTCAGCCTATTACACAGATTCTTCACAGAATCCAAACTCAGAACTATAAGGGTTCCTACCTCAGAGCCCTGCAGGGCTCCTAGAGCTCAGTGGTCCACTTATCACCTACCTCAGCCTTTTTTTTAAGGCCTACAACTCAGGCTCTTCAGCCATATAGCTTCAGACACACAACCCTACTCTCAGAGTGCTGCAACACTCCTATAACTTGGTGGGCCAAAACCCGAACAGGCAAGCGTACCTGTCGAATCGTAGTACCAAGGTCGTATTTAAACACGGGGCTGTAAATTACTTCTACTCACGCTCTAACTATTATCCTACCGGAAGAAAGTGGGTTTTGAGAATTTTAAAATCAAACTGAAATGAAATCTGAAATGGAACTATGGATTAAAAGATAGCACTTGATCGATGATTCACCATGAAAAGAGATAGGAGAAATAAAAATAATATTTTATAATTGCGACTTAACTCGACCGTGACGGATCCGAAAATAAGACAAAATCTTGCTAGAGCATTAAGTCTCCTAACTTATAGACGCCTTAATCGAAATCTCTTTACAAATCAAAGGGGCCTAAAGTTGCATTATCGAGGTGATCCGCACTATTGGATTTGACTCCAATCCGGAGGATTTACGTCGTCCTATCTCTAGGATGTGTTCAACTCCTTCCCTCTTTGGGTGATCTTTCAAATCAACAAGTCTCTCGACTATTATGAAATGAGATCAAAGGCCTACTACCGTATACCGGAAATACGGAGTCGGCTCGAAATAAATCAAAGAGGGATCGAGCGAAAGTTAGCAAAAATAAAATACTATACTAAAAAAAATAATTCCTATCTCAAATCATGGATCCTCATGATCAATGCTAAAAGAAGATTAGCTACACATAGTTAAGAAAGAAAGCACAGAAGATAAGAGAATTCATTTTCATTGATATATAAAAACGGAGAAGTACAAAATAATAAGGAGACAAGTTTATGCTACCTAAGAAAAGATTAACTATCAAAAGCAAAGATTACACTAATAAAGACTTAACAACATGTAAGCAACATAAAAGAAAGCACTCTCTTGAACTAGTACTTCACTTGCTCTCCAAAATCCAACTCCTCAAAGCATGGGATATGGGTTCTTTTTATAGATGAGGGAGAAGGTTCTAGAATGAAATGAAGAAGAGGGGGAAAGGGGGGGGGGGGGTGGGTGGCGGCCAAGTAGTATGGATAAGGTGCATGAACATTATTTAATGAGGGAGAGAGAAAAAAGGGTCAAATGCATGCACTTTCTTTTGGGAAATAAAAAGAGAGAATAATTAAAAAAACAGAAAGGGGAATGTATGAGTTTAAATGAGAATGAGAGAGAGGGAAAAAGGGATGAATGAGAAATATGAAAGGAGAGAAAATAATAAAGGGGAGAGAGAGTGGAGGGGCCGGCCATGTGGAAGGAATACATGGTAACGATGTCTCTAATGTGCATGTTCATGCATTGCATTAAATTGAGGAGAGAGGGGTGGATATGCATGAATATCATTGAAAGGTGGCCGGCCATGTGGGATGTATTCATGCATGGTAAAATATGAAAGAGGGGCTGCAGCATGGGTCGGGTAGAGGCTAGGTGGGCTGCTTTGGGCTTTAAATAGGCTGGTAGAGGCTAGGGGCTGTATGGGCTCAGGTAGAGGCTAGGGGCTGCAGGGCTCGGGCTCCACATGTAATGGGTTGGACTTGAGCTTGAGGCTGCACAAATTGAAAGCTCGGGCTGCTCCAAGGAGAAGGCTGCATCATGTGGGTGCACCATATTGAAGAAGTGGGCTGCACATGTTGAAGAATTTGAACCTATAAATAAAACAAAACAAAATATTAGTTAATACAAATGAAACTAAACATTACAAACATAATATATCATACTATTAATTAACTATATTCATAACAAAACACAAGTAAACATAAGATATAAAAAATATACTAAAAATATATTTTTTTTATATCAAAACATAACAAAATAAAATTGCAACATAACAAGCAAATAAAACTATAATAAAACTAGGAATTATAATATCCTAACACAAAAAAGACTTTAAGAAGAAATAAAACAAAAACATGCATAAAAATACATAAAAACATATAATTAAACTAGGAATTTTGCATACTAAACTACCCCAAAAATGATGACTAAAACAAGTCATCAAATTCCCCCATGCTTAGACATTTGCTTGCCCTCAAGCAAATAAAACTTAAAGAACTAGGGAATGAAAACAAAGAAGATTTAGGTTGCATAATTAAGAAAAACAAAACATGAAAAATTAAACTATCCTAATTCTATGTTAACAACTAGTGGGGTGAGAAGTGCACAATAGAAAACTTGAAAGTGAAGACCTAAAAATATCATTAGAACATAAAGAAGATTTACACATTTCTAAATCTTAAAACAAGGCATCCAAAATAAATGAAAATAAGGAAAACAAAAGTAGAGGTTCTAAAATAAACGGAGCATTAACAAACTACTCGGTTGCTAGATAAACATTAACCCTAAAACACTCCAAGATAACCTCCAAAGAAATCCATCAATGATGGTGGCCATAGGCTTGTACGTTCACACTTTCTCCACTACGCGAATTTACGTTCTAAGATCAATAGGGCTTCTACTAGGCATTAAAACTTGGCTTAGGTAAATGATTAGGAAGTGGAATCAAAGATAAACATGAATGTTTTAGGCACTAAACCAAGGTGAGCTCAAAAATAAACATAGCATAAAGTGAGAAATAACGAGTATGTCATTTTTCCAATATGAAACTACAAAAACAAGGCCATGAAAATTTTTTTTATAACTTGGCAAACATAAACTTTTTGCATTCATTTTTTTGATTTTGTATTGATATTATTTTTTTTCTTCTTTCTCAATTTTTTTTTTTGAATAGCATTTGATAAGAAAGCTCCAAAAATAGGCTTGAGAATTTCCTATTCATTTCAAAAATAATATCCTTCCCACAAAAATATTTTTTAAGCTCAATTTATAGTGCAAAATAGGAAAGATTTTTGGCTTTGGTGAATATATAAAATGAAAGGTGGAGCTGAAACAAGGAAAAAAGGAAAAGGCCCAAAATTGTTTTGCAAGGGTTTTGTTTTTGGTGGGCAAGAAAAGTTCAAACTATTCAAATGGTGGCCTAAATCATTTCTAAAAAACGTAAAAACGGCGCAAATGCTTCGAGAGTAGCTTGGTACAAGTTCTAGACACCAAGAAAGACTACCTCGCAAGTGAAAAAGAGATACATTACCTAGCAACCATTCGTAAGCAACTAACCGAATAAAAAGACATAACTACAAATTGCTAACTTAAACGTAAAATTGGATGCCTATATTTAAGGAAAAAGAAACTAGTAAAACTAAGCTATGTTAAACTGATAAATTTAGAAAACCAATTCAAAGAAATCTAAATAGAACTACAAAAACCGCACGGGCCTACACTTCACTAGAAGAAACATGAAAATAAAGATAGAAATAATTTTAGATTTTGTTTTCAAATCGATTTAAGCACAATTTTTTTAATTTTTGTTTATCATTTTTTTGGGTTTTATATTTTATAATTTTTTTTGGATTTTGATAACATGAAATAAAATACTATACTAATATAAAACATAATATTAAATTTTTTTTTTCTGTTGAAAGAAGAAAAACAGAAAGAAAAGACCAAAAGCAACTAGACCCCCCCATGCTTAAATTCTTCATTGCCCTCAATGAAGAAAACATAAAGAAAAAGAGAAGGGGACTGAGAAGAAGAGAAAAAGAAAAATGCGGAAAAATAAATAAATAAGAACAGGACTCCCCGGGTTCGTGAGATGAAGGCGGATGTCGCTCCCCCATGCTTGCTTTTAGAGTACTTGATCGTCAGCAGGTATGACTTGATCCATCTGATATCAGCAGCGGCGGAGCGGCGACCACGATCATGGACTTGATTGGCCTCCGTAGAAAGAGCAAAGTAAAAGAAAAATAGATAGAGTCCATGGGCAGGATGCCCAATAATGTTTTTTATTACAACAGTCCAAATAAAGGAGTTTCATAAAATAGTAGTCCAAAAATAAAAATGTCCATCAGAAAATAAAAAACTAAGAATCAAAAAGAAGATTCTCCTTTGCAGGAGTCACAGAATCATTAGAGAAATAGAGTTTAAGTCTATGGCATTAACTTTAAAGTCCCCCTTATGGGTGTGAAAGTAGCACAGTGCCGTAAGGAAAAACATCCTTGACCGTGAACGGTCCGGACCATCTAGATTTAAGCTTTCCGGAAGAGACGTAAACGTGAATTAAAAAGAAGAACTTGATCGCCTGGTTAAAAGTTTTAGGGTGGCGCAGGTTCTTATCGTGATACAATTTCGTGCATTCTTTATAAATTTATTATTTTCATATGCGTACGCTCGCCACTCGTCAAGCTCATTTAGTTGGTTTTTTCTAAGCTCGCCGACCGAGTGTGGATCGAATTAAAAAACTTTAACGCCCAGTACGCACGGTGTTCTACTTCTACCGAAAGATGACATGATTTTCCATAGACTAATCGGAAAGGAGTAGAACCGATGGCGGTCTTGTACGCTGTCCGATAGGGCCCACAGAGCATCGACCAATTTTAAAGACCAATCCTTACGAGAAGTAGAAACATTTTTTTCCAAAATTCGTTTAAGTTCGCGATTGACTACCTCGACCTGACCGTTAGTTTGGGGGTGATAAGCAGTGGATAATTTATGTGTAACGCCATATTTGGCCAAAGCCTTAGTGAGTTGAGCGTTGCAAAAATGACTTCCCCTATCACTAACGATTGCTCGAGGAAATCAAAGCGAGAAAATAATTTTTTTTAAAAAATTGACAACAACGCGAGCATCATTATTTGGTAGAGCTTGGGCCTCTGCCCACCTAGAAACATAATCGACTGCGACTAAAATATATTTATTTCCTAAGCTGGAGGGAAATGGGCCGACAAAGTCTATGCCCATAGATCAAAAACTTCGCATTCGAGAAAGTAGTTTTGATCCATTTCATTTTTATTTGAGAGATTTCCAGTCCGCTGGCATCGATCGCACCCGCCCACAAAGATTTGTGCATCTTTAAATATGCTTGGCAATAGAAGCCAGCACTAAGTACTTTGTGTGTGGTGCGGTTAGCTTGATAGTGCCCGCCAGTCGGACCTTCATGAACATGTTTTAAATTTGGTGACCCTCTTCCCGCGAAACACATCTCCTTACCACCTGGTCCGCACAAATGCGAAATAGAAATGGGTCTTCCCAAAATAATACTTCAACTCCGAAAGAATTTCTTTTTGGTGAGTGGGAGTATTCTTTTGGAAGGACCCGGGCCACAAGATAATTGGCCAGATCGGCAAACCAGGTGGTAGGAGATGAAGAAGAAATAGTAAAAAGACGCTCATCCGAAAAAGAATCATTAATAAAAGTTTCATTTAAAAGATCTAGATTGGGATTTTTCAAGACGAGAGAGATGATCAGCTGCTAAGTTTTCCGCTCCTTTCTTATCCCGAATCTCCAAGTCGAATTCTAGAAGTAAGCGGATCCAACGGATAAGACGCGGCTTGGCATCCGGTTTAGAAGGAGGTACTTCAGAGCGGAATGATCCGTGAAACAATAACCTTAGAAAGAGTAACATACGGTCGGAATTTATCAAAAGCAAAAATAACCGCTAAGAGCTCTTTCTCCGTCGTGTGTGTAATTTTCTTGTGCAGAAGTGAGAGTTTTACTAGCGTAGAAAATCGGATGAAAGTTCTTAGCGATTCGTTGACCTAAAACCGCACCTACCACATGATTACTCGCATCACACATGATTTCGAAAGGTAAATCCCAAACGGGTGGCGATCAAAATAGGAGCATTTATAAGTTTGATTTAATTAATTCAAATGCCGCGAGACATGATTCATCAAAAACGAAAGGAGTGTCTTTTTTGAGAAGGTGGGTGAGAGGCTTAGTAATTTTAGTTTTTAATGAATCGTCGATAAAAACCCGCATGCCCTAAAAAACTTCTAATCGCTTTATATTTGTAGGCGGCGGTAACTTTTCAATTACTTCAATTTTTGCCTTGTCCACTTCAATTCCCCTAGAGGAAATGTTGTGGCCAAGGACTAAGCCTTCGCGTACCATAAAGTGGCACTTCTCCCAATTTAAAACTAGATTCGTTTCCTCGCAGCGTTGTAAAACTTTTTCCAAATTTTCTAAACATAAATTAAAGGAGTCGCCAAAACAGAAAAATCGTCCATAAATATTTCCATAATATTCTCGACGTATTTGTCAAAAATGGCAAGCATACACCGCTGAAAGGTGGCGGGTGCGTTGCATAATCCGAAAGGCATTCTACGATAAGCAAAAGTTCCGAAGGGGCAGTGAATGTCGTCTTCTCTTGGTCCTCGGGTGCGATAGGGATTTGAAAGTATCCCGAGAGACCGTCGAGGAAGCAATAAAAATTGTGCCCGGACAACGTTCTAGAATTTGATCGATAGAGGGGAGGGGGAAGTGATCTTTTCGAGTGGCATCGTTTAGCTTACGGTAATCGATGCACATCCTCCATCCCGTTATCGTCCTAGTTGGAATTAAGTTGTTATTTTCATTTGGTACTACCGTACTCCATCCCTCCCTTCTTAGGAACAACCTGTACCGGACTCACCCACTGACTATCGGAAATCGGATAAATTATCCCCGCATCTAATAACTTAAGCACCTCTTCCTTCACAACCTCTTTCATATTTGATTAAGACGACGTTGTGGTTGAACTACACCCTTAGGATTATTGTCAAAAAATATTTTGTGTGTGCAGAAGAGGGGAGGGCTTATGCCAGGAATATCACAAATTTGCCACGCTATAGCTCGGCGATGCTTTTGTAGTACTTCGATCAACTGATCGTTTTTCGGATTGAGATAAATAGGACGAGATTATAACGGGCAACTTAGAATTTTTTTCAAGAAAGGCATATTTTAGATGATCAGGGAGCGGTTTTAAATCAAGATGGGGCGGCTCATTATAAGAGTTTTCAAATTCTTTTCTTTTTCAAAAATAAGATTTTCATACTTGTTTCTACCAAAGACAGAATCATTTTCAAAAATTTGCTTGTGCTGACATAACCGTGTTTTCAAAATCATGTGAAGAAATTTCAGAAAAAGAAGAGGAAAATTCATTTGAAGAGATGTTTAGAAAGAGGAAGAGAACAATCTTCATTTAAAACATCAAGAAAGTAGCATGAATCATCATTTTGTAAAGAGTTTTTCATTGATTGATTGATAGAAAATGTGATTCATCATCTCCCACACGCAAAAAAAACTTCCCGTTACTAACATCGATGACCGCTCGAGAGGTGGCTAGGAAGGGTCATCCGAGGATAAGAGGGACCTCGACGTCCTCTTCAATATCGAGAATGACAAAATCCACCGGGAAGATGAATTTGTCGACCTTTACTAGCACCTCCTCAACAATACCTAACGGATATTTGATCGACCTATCGGCTAACTGGATACTCATTCTTGTAGGGCTAAGAGTGCCCAATCCTAGCTTTTTGAATAAAGAAAAGGGCATCAAATTTATGCTCGCTCCTAGATCCGCTAACGCATGTTTAACAAACAGATCACCAAAAATGCACGGAATGGAAAAACTACCCGGATCGTTTATCTTTTTAGGAAGATTAGAGTTTTTAACGGCCGCCGAACATTCTTCATTTAAGGTTACATGCGATAAATTTTCCAATTTCGTCTTGTTTGTTAATAAATCCTTAAGATATTTTGCATACTTAGGCATTTGACTAATCGCTTCATGAAATGGTAAATTAATATGAATTTGTTTGAACATTTCAAGGAAGCGTTGGTATTGATCATCGAGTTTTTTCTTTCCTAAGTCGGGCCGGATAAGGGGGTGGCGGAAATTCCTTTATGATAAGCGGAGCATCATTTTGAATGTTATCATTAGAAAAAACAGAAATATCTTTTTCTTTATCTAAAGTAGATTTTTCATTTTCAAAAATTGTTTTATCATTTTCTGTAGGGGTAATTGCTTCCACAACAGGAGGGACAATCACCTTTGGCTCTTCCCTGGTGGTGGGCTCGTTAATAATCTTACCGCTCCGAAGGGAAATCGCATTTGCGTGCTCCCTTTGGGTTAGGTTCAGTGTTCGAGGGAAGAGTTCCAGGTGGTCTCTCGGAAAAAGCCTTGGTAAGTTGGCCGACTTGATTTTCTAAGTTTTTCATTGATCCTGTTAAATTTCTAATAGTGGCATCGTTCGAGCTTATATATTTAGCGAGGATCTCTTCCAAAGAGGAAGGTTTTTGAAAATTTTGTTGCGGTGGTGGTGGTGGTGTAAAATCGTGCGGTGGGCGTATGGTGTTAGCGTTATTACTCCACGAGAAATTTGGATGGTTACGCCATCCGGGGTGATAAGAGTTCGAAGAAGAATTAAAACTAGGAGGTGCAGAAAATTTGAAAAAGCAGAAAAATTAGAAAAAGCAGAAAAATTATTGGAAGAATTATTTTGAGCAGGCCTGGGTATGTTCCCCAGATAATCCACCTGCTCGGCTGCAGCAGCATTCGCATTTTCATATACCTTAGCGGCGGAGGAAGCAGTCATCTCCGAAATCTTCTTGTTCAGCAGCATTTCCACTTGTAGCGCCAGTTGCGAAACCGAATCCACTTCATAGATACCTGCAGGTTTAGATGGGCGAGTCCTAGACAAATTCCACTGATAAGTGTTCATCGCCATGTCCTCGATAAGCTCAAGAGCGGCTTCCAGAGTTTTGCGGTCCAAGGAACCAGCGGAAGCGGCATCTATCATTTGCTTAGTTTCTTGATTTAGCCCATTGTAAAATGTCTGAACCTGTAACCATACAGGCAGAGCATGATGAGGGCATCTTCTCAAAAGTTCTTTGAACCTCTCCCAAGTGTCATAGAGGGTCTCAGAAGTAATTTGAGAATAAGAAGTTATATCATTTCTTAACTTAGCAGTTTTAGCGGGAGGAAAATATCTAGCAAGAAATTTATCGACTAAAATGTTCCAAGTAGTGATTGATCCTCTTGGATGAGAACTCAACCACTATTTGGCTTTAGTTCTTAAGGAGAAAGGGAAGAGTCTTAGCCTTATAGCATCATCTGAGACACCATTTATTTTGAAGGTGTCACAGATTTCAAGAAAAGTGGCAATATGCAAGTTCGGATCTTCATCTTGTAATCTGTCGAACTGTACATATTGCTGCACCATTTGTATGATGCTAGGCTTAAGCTCGAAGTTATTGTTCGCAATTGCAGGTCGAACAATACTTGTTTCAGTCCCCTCTAGGTTGGGTCGAGCATAATCGGACATAGTCCTTTGCTGAGCCATTCCTGGGTTGGGATCTCCCATTTCGGAATAATTACAATCCTCGAAGGAATCCTCAACCGCTGTTTGAGAAGTGGAAGCCCCGAATCGTAGTTGTCTCCGAAAGGAGCGTTCGATTTCTGGGTCCAAATCAACAAGTAGCGACAGATTCGCTCGGGTCATGCACTAGTAAAGAAAACGAGGGAAGATGAGAATGAAAGCTTGGAAAAGAAAGAAAAAGAGGAAAAGAAAGGAAAAAATTTTTTTGTTTTGTTTTTTTTTTGAAAAAAAAAGATTTTTTTTTAGACGGCTTGGCTCGCGAACTTCCCGAGGACTACCCGGTGAAGGGTTCGCCCGTACTAGGTAAAATGGTGGCGCTTAAAGCCCTTACCCTTTTAGAGAGATTTTAGGTGGGGGTAGAAATAAGGTGAAGTGGGTTGATTATAAATATTTAAATATATAAATTATAATTTTTTTGATTTTTGGAGAAGTAATAGCGCAAGCGTTTTCAAAATATTGACGAAGAAAAGTCCCCGGCAACGGCGCCAAAAACTTGGTGGGCCAAAACCCGAACATGCAAGCGTACCTGTCGAATCGTAGTACCAAGGTCGTATTTAAACACGGGGCTGTCAATTACTTCTACTCACGCTCTAAACTATTATCCTACCGGAAGAAAGTGGGTTTTGAGAATTTTAAAATCAAACTGAAATGAAATCTGAAACGGAACTATGGATTAAAAGATAGCACTTGATCGATGATTCACCATGAAAAGAGATAGGAGAAATAAAAATAATTTTATAATTGCGACTTAACTAACTACCGTGACGGATCCGAAAATAAGACAAAATCTCGCTAGAGCATTAAGTCTCCTAACTTATAGACGCTTGATCGAAATCTCTTTACAAATTCAAAGGGGCCTAAAGTTGCATTATCGAGGTGATCCGCACTATTGGATTTGACTCCAATCCGGAGGATTTACGTCGTCCTTCTATCTCTAGGATTGCGTTCAACTCCTTCCCTCTTTGGGTGATCTTTCAAATTCAACAAGTCTCTCGACTATTATGAAATGAGATCAAAGGCCTACTACCGTATACCGGAAATACGGAGTCGGCTCGAAATAATCAAAGAGGGATCGAGCGAAAGTTAGCAAAAATAAAATACTATACTAAAAAAATAATTCCTATCTCAAATCATGGATCCTCATGATCAAATGCTAAAAGAAGATTAGCTACGCATAGTTAAGAAAGAAAGCACGGAAAGATAAGAGAAATTCATTTTCATTGATATATAAAAACGTAGAAGTACAAAATAATAGGAGACAAGTTTATGCTACCTAAGAAAAGATTACACTATCAAAGCAAAGATTACACTAATAAGACTTAACAAAATGTAAGCAACATAAAAGAAGAGCACTCTCTTGAACTAGTACTTCACTTGCTCTCCAAAATCCAACTCCTCAAAAAGCATGGGATATGGGTTCTTTTTATAGATGAGGGAGAAGGTTCTAGAATGAAATGAAGAAGAGGGGGCAAGGGCGGGTGGCCGGCCAAGTAGTATGGAGAAGGTGCATGAACATTATTTAATGAGGAGAGAGAAAAAGGGTCAATGCATGCACTTTCTTTTGGGAAAATAAAAAGGAGAATAATTAAAAAAAAGAAAGGGGAATGTATGAGTTTAATGAGAATGAGAGAGAGGGAAAAAGGGATGAATGAGAAATATGAAAGGAGAGAAAATAATAAAGGGGAGAGAGAGTGGAGGGGCCGCCATGTGGAAGGAATGCATGGTAATGATGTCTCTAATGTGCATGTTCATGCATTGCATTAAATGGAGGAGAGAGGGGTGGATATGCATGAATGTCATTGAAAAGGTGGCCGACCATGTGGGATGTGTTCATGCATGGTAAAAATGAAAGTGGGGGCTGCAGCATGGGCTCGGGTAGAGGCTAGGGCTGCATGGGCTCAGGTAGAGGCTAGGGCTGCATGGGCTCGGGCTCCACATGTAATGGGTTGGACTTGAGCTTGAGGGCTGCACCAAATTGAAAGCTCGGGCTGCTCCAAGGAGAAGGCTGCATCATGTGGGCTGCACCATGTTGAAGAAGTGGCTGCACATGTTGAAGAATTTTGAACCTATAAATAAAAACAAAACAAAACATTAGTTAATACAAATGAAACTAAACATTACAAACATAATATATCATACTATAAATTAACTATATTCATAACAAAAACACAGTAACACTAAGATATAAAACATATACTAAAACTATATATTTTTATATCAAAACATAACAAAATAAAATTGCAACATAACAAGCAAATAAAACTATAATAAAACTAGGAATTATAATATCCTAACACAAAAGACTTTAAGAAGAATAAAACAAAACATGCATAAAAATACATAAAACATATAATTAAACTAGGAATTTTGCATACTAAACTTCCCCAAAAATGATGACTAAAACAAGTCATCATAACTCAGTACCCTTCCAGGTACCTACAGCTCGGCCTCCTACAAGGCCTCTGACTTAGTGACATACTTGTCACATATAGCTCAATGACTCTCTAGATCCACACATGGATCCTACCTCAGAGATCAACACTCTCCTACCTTAGGAAATAAAGCCCTACAGCTCAGATCCACACTTAGATCCTACCTCAGTACCTCAATAGGGCACCTACCTTAGTGACTAATTAGCCACCTACCTCAGGCACAAAGTGCCCTACACTCAGATTTAGATATAATGAATCCTACATGAAGAGAATACATAATAATTAAGACAAATGAACAATTGACTCAGAGATAAATCTCTGAGTCTACCTTGCTGGACTGAGTAGATATCAGTCTAGCACAATTGCTGTAGAAGGAATTAGTCCTCTTCTATAACTAACACTTTTCTGCAGCACAGATGAGCAGCTACCAGCTTGCTGAATGTATGAATTAGCTTCTCTATTCTAGAGAGAACTATCTCGCTGAGCTTGAAGAGCTTCAGCTAACTTCCTTTGCCTTTCAGTCTATCTCTGCTGGACTTGAGCTTTCAAGCTTGATGGAGAAGAAGATGTCCAGCCGCCTCTAATTTTCTTTCTGTATTTTCTGCGTTTGTTCCTTTTTCCGTTCGATCTATTTCGTTGCCCTAATCCCTTTTCTTTTTCCTTTTTATATGCATTGATTTGAGTCAACGACACACTTGTATGTGGGCCCAACCAAGGATTGGTGAGCCCCACCTTCTTCAGAAAAGAACAAAGCAGCTTTTGGCGCCACTGCAACTTTCCCACAATGGCTACATGTAAGTTGACTTTGATGACATCAGCAATGGTCATCACTATCTGGACTTAGAAAATATTCCAGAAATCCATGAAGCGTTGAGTGATGTTAAGTCAATCAACGCCATCTGTCTTGGCTCTCAACGCTTTTGGACTTGTGAATTTTCTCTAGATTTGTCTTAGCGGTTCTGTCTTAGCAGTCTCAGCGATTTCTTCTTAACAGCTGTGACAGACCTTTGTCTCAATTCTTTTTTCTTATCAGCTGAGACAAGTTTCTGTCTCAGCGGTATCTTCACAGCGGTCTCAGTAGTTTTTTCTTCACAGCTGAGACCATCTTCTGTCTCAGCAGTTTTCCACTTAACTGTCTAATTGCTTCCTTCTTCATTAGAAGCGTTGAGTGAACCTGATTCACTCAACGCTTCTGGACTTAGAGAAATCCAACTAGTTTTGTCTCAGCGGTTAAGCTGACACATTCTTCTCAGTTGTCTAAGCTGTCTCAGCGGTCTCAATGCCTTCTTATCAGCTATCTCAGCTGTCTC
The DNA here is from genome assembly GCA_039583875.1 of Platanthera guangdongensis. Lineage (NCBI taxonomy): Eukaryota > Viridiplantae > Streptophyta > Magnoliopsida > Asparagales > Orchidaceae > Platanthera > Platanthera guangdongensis. The sequence goes on along the minus strand of JBBWWR010000147.1, from coordinate 223,649 downwards.
AGTGCTTTTTGCCTTAGTTAGGTTTTTTGGCTTTAGCTGCGTTTGGCGATCTGTGGGCTGAGTTCGACGAACTCTGATCTTCTCAGCGGTCTCAGCTCTTTTGCCTTAGTTAATTTTTCTAGCTTTAGCTTGACAAATGTCGAGCAGAGCTCGATGATCTGCAAGCTGAGCTCGATGAACTACGAGTTGAGCTCAACGAATTTTGAGTTTAACACCAAACTCATTTTCTTCACATGTCTAACCATGGACTACCTGCATGTAAGAACTAGAGCACACATCAAATACATTATGCTCCTTAGCATGATTGGTGATGTCTCTTCAAATCCTGAGGAACATTATAGGGCATGATTCCCAACAAATGTGTGGATAGGTGCTGTATCCGCGGGTGGCACGAACTCATTCCGTGTTCACGGATGTTGGGTCTATTGATCACAATATCCCAGATTTTTAAGAATTCAAACGGGTCAATGACATACACACATAATGTATTTGATGTATGCTTTAGTTCATGTGTGTAGGTAGTCCATAATTGGACAAGTAAGGAAAAATGAGTTGGGCAGTACACTCAAATTTCATCGAACTCAGCTCAGAGTTTGTCGAAATTAGCTTGTTGATCATTGAGATCAACTCAGCATAAGCTTAAGAATTCAGGATACAAAATTCATCGAACTTAGCTCGAAGTTCGTCGAGCCCTGCCGAACGCTTGTCAAGATGAAGCAAGAGAAAAAGTGACTTAGGCAAAACACACTGAGTGCGCTGAGAAGATCAAAGTTCGTAGATCTCAGGTTGCGATTAGTCGAGCTGAGCTCAAAGCTTATCAAGTTAAAGCCAGAAAATCTGTCTAAGGCATAAGTGTTGTGTCTGCTGAGAAGAAGGCGTTGAGACCACTAAGACAGCTGAGATAGCTGGGAAGATAGTGTTGAGATAGCAGAGACAGCTGAGTGGATGATATTGAGACAACTGAGACAGCTGAGAAGATGGTGTTGAGATAGCTGAGATAACATAGACAAAGTGAGCTGAAAATTTTCTAAGTCCAGAAGCATTGAGTGAAGCAAGCTCGCTCAATGCTTTTAAATAAAGTAGGAAGTGCTGAGACAGTCAAGAGGTAAATAGCTAAGAACTACATTAGCTGGAATTTTTCAAAGTCCAAAAGCGTTGAGTGAAGCAGGTTCACTCAATGCTTCCAATGAAGAGGAAAGCACTGAAACAAAGAATGTCTCAGCTGATAAATGAAAAACTGCTGAGACAGCTGAGACAAATCCACTAAGATAGTTAGAGTGCAGAAACTGCTGAGACAACAGATAAGAGGAAATCACTGAGACAAAGGCTTGTCTCACCTAATAATGGAAAACCGCTGAGACCGCTGAGACAAAACTGCTGAGACAAAGCCAGGAAATTTTCTAAGTCCAGACGCCCTGAGAGCCAAGGCTGATGACATTAAGTGTCTAAACATCACTCAACGCTTGATGGGATTCAGGAAATTTTCTAAGTCCAGATGTTGATAACAACTGCTGACGTCATCAAAGTTAACTCTGCAAAAAGCCGTTCCAGGAAAACTGCTACAGCACCGAAAGATGTCTTGTCCCTTTCTAATGGAGTTGACGCTCACCAATCATGGTGGGCCCACATACTATTTTGTCGTTGATTCAAATCAATGCATATAAAGGGGGAAACAGTAAAGTGTTAGGGTTATTGAATCCAAGGAATAAAAAGAGAAACTGAAAGAGGCGGCTGGACATTTATTCCGATCAAGCTTGAAGCCGAAGTCCAGCCAAGATAGCCTAAAGGCAAGAAGATAGCTGGAGCACTTCCTGCTATGCAAGTTAGTTCTCTCAAGAACAAAGCAGGCTGGTTGATCCACTCAACAGCAGATAGCTGCTCACCTGTGCAGTAAGAGAGAAAATAGCTATATAAGACGACTCATCCCTTTTACAACAAGTCAGTTGACTAATATCCGCTCAGTCCAATAGAGCAAACTCAGAGATTTAATCTCTGAGTTATTTTTGTTTTCTTTTTCATCTTATAATTTGTAACCATTTTACTGTAGGATTCAGGTTTCCTGCATCTGAGTTGCTGGAAGGCTTAGTATCCTGAGGCTGGAGAGTTTATCTCTCTATGGTAAGATCCAAGTGGATCTGAGCTGCTGGAAGGCTTAATAGCCCGAGGCTAGAGAGTTTATCTCTCTGTGATAGGATCCAAGTGGATCTGAGTTGCTGGAAGGCTTAATAGCCTGAGGCTGGAGAGTTTATCTCTCTGTGGTAGGATCTAAGTGGATCTGAGCTGCTGGAAGGCTTAATAGCCTAAGGCTGGATAATTTATCTCTTTGTTGTAGGATGCAAGTGGATCTGAGTTGCTGAAAGGCTTAATAGCTTGAGGCTGGAGAGTTTATCTGTCTATGGTAGGATCCAAGTGGATCTGAGTTGTTAGAAGCCTTAATTGCCTGAGGCTGGAGAGTTTATCTCTCTGTCATAGGATCCAAGTGTGGATCTGAGATAGGTACCTGAAGGGGTACTGAGTGTAGGTGTGCTACTGCACACTGAGAGTAAGGCTGTGGGCCTGATGTATAAGCTCTAAAGATCATAGTGATGGAGTTTGTGCCTTGTCCAGTAAGTAAGTTAGGAAGGTGGGAGGGAAAGTGGATGTACCCAATAGGGGAACCACTATAAATACTTGTGTGCTTGTTGTGTGTGTTTATTTTACTTTCTTATTGCAGGACATAAGGACAAGCCCTAGATAGAGTAGTAAGAAAACAATAAAAGAAGCTATAAATTTCAAAGACCTATTCACCCCCCTCTAAGTGATTTGCTAACCTTAAATTAAATAACTTTCAAGTTTTATCAGAGGGAGGTTTCTCAAAAAGGATTTAACAATCTGAGTATACCTCCAAGGTTAGCTAAAAGATAAGAAATGGGGTCTGGTGTAAATTATAAGGAATTAGGATCCATGAAGTTGCCAATCTGCAGAAAGGAAAGGTTTGGGCTTTGGAAGGAAAGGGTCAGAATGTTCATGGAAGCTACTGACCCTACGATCTTCATCACAGTCAAAGAGGGACCCTTCATCCCCATAAAGATCTCAGTTCTGGATGCCAGCATCCAGACTCCTAAATCATATTAATAAATGAACAAGGATGAGCTCGTCCTTGCCTCCATGGACAAGAGAGCTCAAAACATCATTGTTAGTGCAGTAGATGATCTTACATTCCAGAATCTGGTGCACTGCAAGACCTACAAGGATATGTGTGACATCCTAGTGGTGTTCATGGAGGGTTCAGAAGAGGTGATGGATGACAAGAAATCCATGCTCAACCAGGAGTATGAGGCCTTCAGACAAGGAAAGTCTGAGGGCATTGCTGAAAGTTTTGAAATATTTTTCAGATCTGTTAATGACCTGAGAACTTATGAAAGAGTGCTCAGCACCTATGAGCTGAATGACAAGTTTCTCAGGTCCCTCACCAAGGATTGGGACACAAAGATCTGTGCCATCGGGGAGATGGGAAGACTAGTAGACACACCACCTCCAACCCTGTTTGGAAAGCTACAGTCCTATGAGTTCTAGCTTGCTACAAGGAAGAAAGAAGAAGAGAAGAGCAGTAAGTCACAGAGCAAGGAGAAATCTGTGGCTTTCAAAGCTGATGGTTCAACCAGGAGTAGAAGGAAGATCTCTCCAGTGAGGAGAACTGCTGTATCAGAATCTGAGAGCTCCAGGTCCAACTCATCTGACAGCCATACATCAGATGAGTACCTTGCTGCCTTCTCCAGGAAGTTTCAGAAATTTATGAAGAAGGGGCATTGGAAGAACAAAAGGGATTCTTCCTCCTCTCAGCACAGAAGGAAATCCTCTAAGGAGGACATGTATGCTTCTAACTCTAATAAATAATCTTCCTCTAACATTATTTATTTTTCCTGCAGTAAACATGGGCATGTAATTGCTGACTGCCGAGTAAAGAGGAAGGAAGAAAGAGTGAAGAAGCACCACAGGGGAAATAAGAAAGAGAATTCCGTAGTGGTCAAGAAAGAGAAGACCTGGTCTGACACTTCCTCTGAGTCAGATAGTGAAGAAGATGAAGCCTACATTAGGCTTATTGCTATTGCTGAAGAAGAGTTCCCTGCTGCTAGAATAAGGATCAGGGCCCCTCTGTCACACCCAGATAGTGACTCAGAGGTGGATGAAGATGAAGAAGGAGATGCTCAGTGTCATGGACTAATGGCAAAGATAGATGAAGGAAGCAGCCAGGATCAGCCTGGTCAGTCTCAGGTACATGCTAAACCACATTCTTTTATTTCTAGTTATGAGGCTGACTCAGTCTCTGGAGCTCAATCATCAAGATATGAAGCAGATTCAGACTCTGAGGATGATGTAAACTCCATAATTGACAAGTATGGAGAACTTCTTGAGGCCTTAAAGAAATGCAAGCTACTTGCAAAGAGGCAGGTAAAGGAGATTCTTAGTCTTAAAGGCATGTGTGAAGTCCAAGAAAAGGCCCTCACTGACATGGCTGCACATACATGCTATCTCAAGGAAATCATTGACAGTGAGTCTGTTGTAAGAGTCTCAAATGAGAAACTTATATAGAAACTTGAAAATGATCTCTTAAATGAGATATTATTGGTGATAAAATTTTCTAAGCCAAGCACTGTGCTACCCTTAATTGATAGCCACCTTACCCAAGCTGGTAAGAAAGGGTTGGTATTTAAGGGACCTTCTAGACCTTCCAATCCAAGAGGAAAGGGAAAAGGGAAGGCACCCGTTGTGCCTCTAGCCTCACTGTCTCAATTTTTTTTTCAAAGAGTATTGTTGCCTTCTAACAGGTATGACCATGAAAGTTATTATGGTCACTGGGAGAACAGCAGATCCACTAGTATGGACAAATGTGGCCCCAGCCATGGTGGAAGGTACAACCATGTGAAAGCCTTTAAGGCTGCCCATGAGGAAATCTAAATGGCCCAACCTGGACCATTTCCTTTTGGTGCCACAGCCCTAAAACTCAAAGATATTGCTGCTGCTAAAAATCTAAATCATACAGCAAAAGTTATGAGTCAAGGAGAGTTTTCTGGTAGGGCTTGAATGACCATCTTAGATGCTATCAGATGCATGTTAGCTGAAAAGAGACATGCAGCTGGTGGTTCTCAGAGAAGGCCAAAACAGCCAGCTAAAAGACTATCATTTAGTCAAATTGCTGCTGAAACAAGGCAGAAGTTTAGTGCAGCACATCTTCCCATTGTTCAGGAAGCAGTACAGTCAAATGCTGGTCACAAACAGAAAAGGAGATATAATATCTATGAGTGCTGGTGTTGTGCCAAAGTGGGCCACTATACTGTGGATTGTTGGCACAATCCCTCAGTGTTCAGAGGTTGCCAACCTGTCAGGAATTCTGCAGGAAGGCATTGTTATTTCAAGGCTAATGTGAAGCTAGTACCCCACAAAAATTGGGGTCCTAAGATAAGGTGACTTGCATTCTTTTCAGGTTAGTTCAAGTACCAAATCCCCTAAATGGTACTTGGACAGTGGATGTTCCAGGCACCTGACTGTAACCAAGGAGCTATTGAAGGAGTACACTCCAGTAAAGAATGGACCCAAGGTCATTTTTGGAGGCTCAGACATATGGATAACCAGAGGCTATGGTAACAGCTCAAATGGCATAATCGCCATCACAAAGGTGGCTTATGTGGAGGGGTTGCAACACAACCTCATAAGCCTAAGCCAACTATATGATCTTGGTTATGATATTTTCTTCCACAAGGATAAGTGTCACATCAAGAGGTTAAGTGACAATGTGTCATCTTAACAGGCACTAGGAGTGGGAATGTTTCTTGCTTGAATTATTCTTTCCTAGAAAATAGTTCCCCTATATGTATTATTGTAGATGAGAAAGTGTCATATTGTGTCCAGTGGCACAAGAGACTGGCTCATCTGATTTATAAGACCATTGGTCAGCTCTTCAGTGATGAGCTTGTTAGGAATGATCCCAAAATAAAATTCTTCAAGAAGGGTATCTGTGCTGCTTGCCACAAGGGTAAGCAGACTAAGAACTCTTTCAAGAGCATTAGGGCCAATGACTCTGTGAGATGCTTGTATCTCCTGCATATGGACTTATTTGGTCCTATGCCTGTTCATAGTCTAAGTAGGAAGGTTTACACCCTTGTAGTGGTTGATGACTATTCCAGATTTACTTTAGTGTTCTTCCTTAGAAAAAAAGATGAAACCATTGAAGTCTTCACAAATTTTGTCAAGCAAATTCAGAATGAGCTTGCATGCTCTGTGGTTAGAATGAGAAGTGACCGTGGAACTGAGTTTTAGTCTGCTGCTATGACTACATTCTGTGAAGAGTAAGAGATTCATCAAGAGTTATCCTCTCCATGAACACCCTAGCAAAATGGATTAGCTGAGAGGAAAAGCAAGACTCTCATAGAAGCTGGGGGAACACTATTGAGTGACACTTCTCTCCCTGAGTATTTCTGGGCTGAGCCAGTTAACACTGCTTGTCATGTGCTCAATAGGGCTTCTATGACCAAAGGCCACAAGAAGACTCACTATAAGATCCTGAAGGGCAGAAAACCAAATATTTCCTACTTCAGGATCTTTTGTTGCAAGTGTTACATCCTGGACAATGGTAAGTCAAGAATGACTAAGTTTGCTCCCAAATCCCATGAAGGGATATTTGTTGGGTACATCAACAATAGTAGGATATATAGAGTCTATAACTTGACAACTCAAGTTGTAGAAGAGTCTGTCCATATAGTATTTGATGAGTCATGTATAATTAATAGTGGGGTGTCAAGCTCTTTGCCTAGCTTTGCAGGAACAGAAATCATGATGGAAAAGCTCTTTATCAAAGATAAAGACCCAGCTTTACATGAAGATTGTGGTGAGGGATGTTGTCTAGAGGAAGTATAGGGTAGTCAAGCTGGAAATGAAGACCAACTTACAATAGAAGATGATAATCAGCAGGAAGCAGTCAGACTGCCCCCTGCAGTCAAATATCTTAGAGATCATCCTCCAGAGCAGATAATAGGTGAGGCTAGCCAAGGTGTACAGATCAGAAGCAGGAGTCTCAACACAACACTCTATTCCAACTTTTTGTCACAAGAAGAGCCCAAGAAATTTGAAGAAGCAAATCAAGATCCACTCTGGATTGATGCAATGCAGGAAGAACTGGACCAATTGAAAAGGTGCAAGGTCTAGAATCTAGTTTCCAGACCAAATAGACTCAATGTAATTGAGGTCTAGTGGATTTTCAGGAATAAACTTGATGAAAATGTCATTGTAATCAAGAATAAAGCCAGAATGGTGTCCAAAGGGTATAGACAGGAAGAAGGAATTGATTATGATTAAACCTTTGCCCCAGTTGTAAGGTTGGAAGCACTTGCATTTGTAGCCTTCCTGGGATTCAAGGTATTTCAGATGGATGTCAAGTCAGCTTTCCTGAATGGAGACTTGAAGGAGGAAGTTTATGTAGAGCAGCCTCCAGGTTTTATTGACTCTAACTCTCCTACTATTGTATATAGACTTAGGAAAGCTCTTTATGGGCTTAAGCAAGCCCCAAGATCATGGTATAGGATATTGTCTACCTTCCTCATTGAGAACAAGTTCTAAAGGGAGAAGATAGACAAGACCCTATTCCTAAGGAAATCTAAGGGCAAGATCATCTTAGTCTAGATTTATGTTGATGACATAATATTTGGCACTACTGATGACAACCTCTGCAGGAAGTTTGTAAAACTTATACAGGGGAAGTTTGAGATGAGTAGTATGGGTGAATTGAAGTTTTTCATGGGACTCTAAGTAAAACAGACTGATGATGGACTATCCATATCCCAGTCAAAATTCACCAGGGAGTTAATCAAGAAATATGACATGGAGAATGCTTCCAGCATAAGAACTCCCATGAGCTCAAGTATGCTTATAGGCAAAGATGATCTAGGGAAGCCTGTTGATCAAACTCTATATAGAGGTATAGTTGGCTCTCTTCTCTACCTTACAGCATGTAGGCCTGACATTATGTATGCAACATATGTCTATGCTAGGTATCAGGCCTGCCCTTTAGAGTCTAATTATACTTCTATGAAAAGAATCTTGAGATATCTTAAGGGCACCCCAGATCTTGGCATATGGTACCCCAGGAATGGGGAATTTGAACTAACTGGCTATTCAGATGCAGATTTTATAGGCTGCAAGGAGGACATGAAGAGCAGTTCAGGCTCCTGTCAATTTCTAGGTGGAAGGCTTGTCTTTTGGAGCAGCAAGAAATAGACAAGTGTAGTAATCTCAATAGCAGAGTCAGAGTATATTTTAGCTAGAAGCTGCTGTGCTCAGTTGCTGTGGATTTAGCATCAACTTCAAGACTACAATGTTCAGATAAGTAGAACTCCACTCTTTTGTGATTCTATTAGTGCAATTTCTATAGCTAGGAATCTTGTCTCCCATAGCATGACTAACTATATAGAAATTAGGTATCATTTCATTAGAGAACATGTTGAAAGGGAAGACATATCCCTTGAATTTGTCTCCATAGACAAGCAAGTGGCTGATATCTTCACTAAGCCACTAGATGAAGCTAAGTTCAACACCTTCAAATTTGAATTGGGCATGTTGAATCTTTTGTAGCTTTAATTCTCTGATCTACCATATGCTGCATTGCCTATTTTGCAGGTAGAACAAGCTCTTCCTCCAGATACTGAAGATGGTGTGCAACTGTTGAGGGTGAGCTAGCCTAACGCTGAGATAGATAGGGGGAGAACATCCTATCAGTATGCTCCCTATTGCAGAAGTCAAAAATGGGGAGGAAAGAAGGGAGGAAAGAAGTCAAGGGATGAGAAACACAACCAAGTGAAACTATAAGGATGGCAACATGCCAGGGGGAGTAAGTAATTCTCCACGTGCTGGAGAAATGGTAATAGTTATACACTGTTAAATTTTGTTATGATGAAATGTTGTGTTGTCAATGACCTGTATTGTTTTGACTTCTTCAAATATGGGGAGATTGTTGGGTCTATTGATCCAAATATCCCAGATTTGCAAGAGGTCAAACTGGTCAATGACATACACACATAATGTATTTGATGTATGATTTAGTTCATGCATGCAAGTAGTCCTGATTGGATAAGTAAGGAAAAATGAGTTGAGCAGTAAACTCAAATTTCGTCGAACTCAGCTCAGAGTTCATTGAAATCAACTTGCTGATCATCGAGCTCAACTCAGCATAAGCTTAAGAATTCAGGATACAAAATTCATCGAACTTAGCTCGAAGTTCGTCGAGCTTATGTTATAGTTCGTCGAGCCCAGCCCAACGCTTGTCAAGCAGAAGCAAGAGAAAAAGTAACTAAGGCAAAAAATGCTGAGTTCGCTGAGAAGATCAAAGTTTGTCTAGCACAAGTTGCGGTTCGTCGTGCTGAGCTCAAAACTTATCAAGTTAAAGCCAGAAAATCTGTCTAAGGCATAAGCATTGAGTCCGCTGAGAAGAAGGCGTTGAGACCACTAAGATATCTGAGATAGCTGGGAAGATAGCGTTGAGACAGCAGAGACAGCCAAGAGGATGGCGTTGAGACAACTGAGATAACTGTGAAGATGGCGTTGAGATAACTGAGACAACATAGACAAAGTGAGCTGGAAACTTTCTAAGTATAGGAGCATTGAGTGAAGCAAGCTCACTCAACGCTTCTAAATAAAGCAGGAAGCGCTGAGACAGTCAAGTGGTAAACAGCTGAGAACTACATTAGCTGGAATTTTTCTAAGTCCAGAAGAATTGAGTGAAGCAGGTTCACTCAACGCTTCCAATGAAGAGGAAAGCACTGAAATAAAGAATATCTCAGCTGATAAATGAAAAACCACTGAGACCGCTAAGATAAATCCACTGAGATAGTTAAAGTACAGAAACCGTTGAGATAGTAGATAAGAGGAAAGCACTGAGACAAAGGCTTGTCTCAGCTAATAATGGAAAACCGCTGAGACCATTGAGACAAAACCGCTGAGATAAAGCCAGGAAATTTTCTAAGTTTAGAAGCACTGAGAGCCAAGGCTAATGGCGTTGAGTGTCTCAACATCACTCACCGCTTGATGGAATTCAGGAAATTTTCTAAGTCCAGATATTGATGACCATTGATAACGTCATCAAAGTCAACTCTGTAGAAAGCCATTGCGAGAAAGCTGCTACAGTGCTGAAAGATGTCTTGTCCCTTTCTGATGGAGTTCGCGCTCACCAATCCTTGGTGGGCCCATAGACTATGTTGTCGTTAATTCAAATCAACGCATATAAAAGGGGAAACAGTAAAGGGTTAGGGTTAACAAATCCAAGGAACAGAAAGAGAAACTGAAAGAGGCGGCTGGACATTTATTCCGATCAAGCTTGAAAGTTGAAGTCCAGCCAACATAGCTTGAAGGCAAGAAGATAGCTGGAGCACTTCCTGCTTAGCAAGTTGGTTCTCTCAAGAATAAAGAAAGCTGGCAGATCCACTCAATAGTAGATAGCTGCTCAACTGTGCAACAAGAGAGAAAATAGCTGTAAAAGAAGACTCATCCCATCTACAGCAAGTTAGCTGACTGATATCTGCTCAGTCCAGCAGAGCAAAGTCAGAGATTTAATCTCTGAGCTATTTTTGTTTTCTTTTTCATCTTAAAACTTGTAACTATTTTACAGTAGGATTCAGGTTTCCTGGATCTGAGTTGCTGGAATTCTTAATAGCCTGTGGCTGGAGAGTTTATCCCTCTGTGGTAGGATCCAAGTGGATCTGAGTTGCTAGAAGGCTTAATAGCCTGAGGCTGGAGAGTTTATCTCTCTGTGGTAGGATGCAAGTGGATCTGAGCTGCTGGAATGCTTAATAGCCTGAGGCTAGAGAGTTTATCTCTCTATGGTAGGATCCAAGTCGATCTGAGCTGTTGGAAGGCTTAATAGCCTAAGGCTGGAGAGTTTATCTCTCTATGGTAGGATCCAAGTGGATCTGAGTTGCTGGAAGGATTAATAGCATGAGGCTGGAGAGTTTATCTGTCTGTGGTAGGATCCAAGTTGATCTGAGTTGCTGGAAGGCTTAATTGCCTGAGGCTGGAGAGGTTATCTCTCTATGGTCGGATCCAAGTGTGGATCTGAGGTAGGTACCTGGAGGGGCACTGAGTATAGGCGTGCTGCTGCACACTGAGAGTAAGGTTATGGGCCTGAGGTGTAAGCTCTAAAGAGCATAGTGTACAACCTTGGGCTCACAAGAGGTGGTCCAGCAAGCAAGAAGGGGGGACTGGCGAGATGAGAGGATGCCCACCTGTAAGAGGCGAGAGGTATGGACAGCCCTCTGAAGTAGGCAAGACCTCCTAGAAGGCGAGACCTCCTAGAAGGCGAGATGGCCCACAAGCCGAGAGGCCAGCGAGACAGAAAGGGAGGTCGTCTCGCCCGGCAGTACCTTCCCCACTTGCCGCACGGGAGAAAAGAGGTCTTTACCTTTTTACCCCCAAGAGGGATTTTACCTTTGTGTCCCAGATAGTTTTACATCTTTACCCCTGGAGGTCTGCATATAGCTCTCCAGAACAGCGGAGTCTGGCTGTTCGTAGACCCTGTCCAGGGTGTTTTGGTCTTTTCAGGTTAATTCAGAAGTCTTATTTGTAGATCAGATTCAAAGGCCTATAAATAGACCGATAAGGTGCCTGAGATGGTTGTTGAACCTTTCCACTATCTTCCTCACGGGCACCTAGCCCAACACTGGCTAGGGAGGGGAAGACCTTCAGTTCTTCCGGGTAAGAGGTGGGACCTCCGAGCTGAGCCCCCTCGGTCTGTTTTCAGGCTTTTAACTCTCATCGGGAGGGTAGCACAGGGAGAGTACGTGTGGGCTGCATCCTGTTTCGAACTTTAAGAGGGACCAGAAAGCTGGTTCCAACATTTTTGGTGCGGTGAGCGTGGAGCGCAGCCCTCAGGGAAGAACCTTGAGAAATCACATGGCGGGAGGTCAGGGAGAAGGAGAAGGAGAGGTGTCAGACAACCCGGGAGGATTTGTCAGAAGAGAAGAATTCATGGCCTCAATCAAGGGGATCATTGATTTGCTATAAGGGATCTTGCGACAAGGAGATTGTTCAACACCACTGCCTCAAGTGTCGGCTCTCGCAATGCAGGAAGAACTCGTCTCGGCGCGAGTAGGAGAAGATGGCCCGGGGAGAAGGCCGAGAAAGGAGGTGATGGTGGAAGGGAGCGGGAGAGACATGGCGGGAAGGGAGCTGTTCCCAAGTCCGGCGAGTACCATCTCGCTAGGAGAAGTCGTCGCGCGAGTAGGGGCGGCGAGACCGGAGGCGAGAGGATCCCCTTTTTGCGAGCTAATCCTGTCAGCTCCCGTACCAAAAGGCTTCCGAGAACCCGAGATGAACTACTATGTGGGGAAGGATGATCCCCTCCATCACTTGCAGTGGTTCGAGGACGCAGTTTCGATCAGGCCCATGATGGACGCGTTCAAGTGCCGCCTCTTTGCAATCACTCTGAAGGACAAAGCTAGAGACTGGTTCCATCAGCTCCCGACGGGCTCGATATACTGCTTCGAGGACCTAAGTAGGAGTTTCTAGCTACGGTTCTCCGCGTCTAAGAAGAGGAAGAGGAACCCGGAGTCGATCTTTTTGATTAAGCAGAAGGCGGATGAGTTGCTGGCTCAGTACGTGGATAGGTTCCAAGAAGAGATTTTGGATATAAATGAGGTGCCAGGGTTTGCCCTCCAGATGGCCTTTACTGTGGGATTACGGGAAGGTTTCTTCAAAATGAGCCTCACCCGGAAGGTGCCATTGTCTTTTGAAGGCTTGATGGAGAGGGCGGTGAAGGAAATAGTGATGGAGGTGGCGAACCCTGCTTTTGCGAAGAAATTGGAAAGGCTTACTGAGATGGAGTCGAGGGAGTCAGGGGGGAGACAGCAGGAGGCAAGGAGAAGAGAGGAGCTGAGGGTGCCGACGTATCAAGAGCTGGGATGTTGGGTATTACATCCACACTAACCCAGATTTGATGAAGTCACCCTGGAACTAAGATGAATTAAGTTGTATTTGATGCTTGGTTTGAGTTATATGTTTGCAAGAATTTCACTGGGAAGTGTAGACCAATGTCAGTCCACAGTGGGTCACCAAACACAGGAACTGTGCAATGTAATCCCTCATTGCATATTCCAAAGTGTTGACTCATGTGTGGTCTCTCTATTGGGATACACTTCATATTCAAGCTACTGGACCTTGGGAAAAGGATTGGAAGTTGACTGCATTAGAAGAAAGGGTTTTACAACAACAACAATTCTCTAAGTCTTTTACTCGAGTAGGTCCATAACTACTCGAGTAGATTGGGCATAATTTACTCGAGTAAAGAAACCTTGTACTTGAGTACTTAAGTGTACCTCTCGTGTAGCTAATTCATGTACTCGAGTAGACTTAGTCATATACTCGAGTAGCATGTTTATATACTCGAATAGATCACTCATTATACCCGAGTAGTTAAGGCTTCTCTCATCAAAATTATTCTAAGTCATGGACTCGAGTATAAACACTCATATACTCGAGTAAGTATATTCACATACTCGAGTAGATAGAGACATACTCGAGTAGTTCATTATAACTACTCGAGTAGATCGTGTTTCACTCATGTACTTTGAAATTTTCCTAACCCCAGAATTTTCTAAGTCTTTTACTCGAGTAGAACTTTCACCTACTCGAGTAGATCACTTCCTCTCGATTAGTTTAGTTCAACTACTCGAGTAGTTGCTTGCTGACATCTTCAGAATTTATTCTAAGTATTCCACTCGAGTACTCCTTCATGTACTCGAGTAGTTCCTTTATGTACTCGAGTAGTTCCTTTATGTACTCGAGTAGTTCTCTATACACACTCGAGTAGTTCTTTTTGCTTACTCGAGTAGTTGGTTTCTGCCTACTCGAGTAGCCCATCTTTATATACCCGAGTATGTTCTCCTTCATGTACTCGAGTAGTTATTCAACTACTCGAGTAGATCTTCTCCTACTCGTGTATATGGCTGAACTTTCCTGAAATTTGTCTAAGTCTTTTCTGACGGGATTTTCAAATCACGCGACATGATTGGTCCACGTGTACATCATTATGACCGATTATGACCGTTATTCTCTCCTATATAGTCTTATCAGAAAATGACAAACCCTAAGTTTTCTCCAAGCCTTCTTGTCATTTCATTTTGAGAAAGTTTTCAACCGACTCCTCTATCCTTTTTCATGAAACGGAAGCCGCCGTCGCCGCCCTCTTTTCCGGCCACTGCTTCTAATTTTAGAGGACTCATTCTGAAGAGAGTTACAGATCGAGATCGACATCACTGTTCATCTTTTCTCTCTGATTCTGTAAAGGCAAAGAAGATCCAGATCTTGGCCGAGATTCTCTTCACTGATTTCTGATAGTGCTACAAAGTCCATAAGAAGAAGTTTCTGGTCGTTTCATCAGATCTAATTGGATTTACTATTTGTATAATTTTTCAAAATGTTATTAATCTTGTAGGAGAAATTTCTCCGAGTGTAGGAGTTTTTCACTCCGAGTTTGTAGGAAGTGTTATCTTCCGAGGTGTAGATCCCGTTGTTTGGATCGAGTTTGTAGGAACTTTGTTCTGAGGGTAGGATCGATTTTTGATACGAGATAGTGGATTAGCCGAGTCTAGTTGATTACTAGATCGGTGACGGAAAGTGGATGTACCCAAGATCGGGGAACCACTATAAATCATGTATCGTCTGTGATATTGGTAGATAGTTCTGTGCTGTGCTCTAAATATTTTTTTATTCCGCAAAAGACGCACAACTCACCTATTCACCCCCCTCTAGGTGATTTAGGTTTACAACCGTTTTCTTTCAATTAGTATCAGAGGGAGGTTGTTCGTCAAAAGGTTAACACCTTGATTAGATCCAAATCTGTTGTCTGAAAGATTCTACCATAAAATGGACAAGGGCAAAGATTTCGCCAAGCTCCCACTGTGCAACAAAAATAACTTTTCCATGTGGAAAGAAAGGATAAAATTTTTCATGAAAGCTGTGGATCCAAGGATCTTCATGATCGTTGAAGAAGGCCCTTACGTTCCCATGACTGTGTCCACTATCGACCCTACCAAGAAAGGTCCCAAAAAGTTAATGGATCTCGACAAAGACGAGATTTCACTTGTCTCCCTCGACAAGAAAGCTAAGAACATTATAACAAGTGCAGTCGATGACTCGATGCTGCAAAATTCGATTCACTGTCAATCGGCTAAGAAGATGTGGCATTTCTTAGTCACTTTGATGGAAGGAACTGAAGAAGTAAGGGATGATCGGAGATCCCTTCTCAACCAAAAATATGAAGCGTTCCGACAAGGGAACAAGGAAACAATTGCCGACACATTTGAAAACTTCTTCAAAATTGTGAATGGCCTAAGGGTGTATGGCCGTGTCTTCACCAACGGAGAACTGAACGACAAGTTCTTGAGATCCCTAACCAAGGAATGGGATAACAAGGTATGCGCCATCAGGGAGTTCGGGAAGCTAGCTGAAACGGACCCGCAAAATCTCTTTGGAAAGCTTATGTCTTATGAACTCCAAATCAATATAAGAAAAGCTGAAGAAGAGATAGGCAGGTCTGCACTCAAGGAGAAATCTGTCGCTTTGAAGGCGGACACCTCCAGAAAGACTAAGGCTGCCTCCCCCACTCCAGCTCCAGAAGTTGATGAAGAAGAAGAAACATCAGAACCTAGCACTTCAGGCTCTGAACTATCTGAAGGAGAGTTTTCCTTACTCTCGAGGCAATTCAAGAAGTTTCTTAATAAAAAGAAACAATGGAAAGGCAAGGATGCCTCATACAGAAGATCGCAGTGCGATGGCGATCGACAAAGAAAAGGCTCAAGCAGCCACGAAAGGTATAATACTAAACAGAACAAATATGTTTCAACTAACATCATTTGCTACTGCTGTAATAAGCCTAGTCACGTCATTGCTGACTGCCCTCATAAGAAGAAGGAGGGTGGTAGAAGAGAAGACAAGAAATCTTCACACAACAAGAAGATGAAAGAGAAGAGCCTCATAGCCAAAAGGAGCAAGACTCTTAGCGACTCCGACTCATCTGAGTCAAGCGAAGAAGAAGAAGCTTACTTTGGGCTAATGACTCAAACAAATGATGAACAAGAGCCCCAGTTCACTGGGAAGGTAAACTCTCATACCCCTCTTTCAGATTCTGAAGTCTCTGAACATGATTGCGAGGGTAGCTCCTCCGACGATGAGTCAGAATTAATGGCCCAGTACAAGGAGTTAATCATGGCTTACGACAAATGTCGTCGAGTCGTGAAGACCCAGGTTAAAGAGATCAAATCTCTAAAAGCCGAAGAGAGCATCTTGAGAGAGAAAGTCGCAAAGACTGACTCCCTCGAAGAAAACTTCAATAATGCTATTGAAGAATACAACAAGGCTCTTGCGCACCTTGACCTTAAGGAGAAGATCATCAAGGGATTGGAAACCGAACTTGCGGCTGAAAGGAAACTTGTTGAGAGTTTCTCGAAGCCCAAGACAGTTGTTCCATTCGTTGCAGAATTCTCAGCAAAGGCCAAGGGAGCTAGACTAGGCCATGAAGAAGCTCCTAGTAAATCCTCTAGGAGAAACAAGAATCAACGGAAAAATAAGGCCGCCAAAAAGGCCTCAGCCAAAGAAAAGGGAAAAGCCCCTTAAAATCAAACTACATTCAAAAAGGTCATCTTTCCATCAAATGAGTTTGATTTTGATTCATCCTACGGGCACTTTGCTAGGCCTACCCATGTAGAGCAAAAGTCTCGCTATCAAGGATGGGCTCGACCCCGAAACTTTGGCGAGAGTGTCTTTAAGGCACCTTATGAAGAAGTTATTCTTCAGAGCTACGGCCCTTTCAGTTATGGGCATAACTTCAAGAAGGCACCAAAGACAAAACCTGTTGTAGAGAAGCCCATAAAGGAGAAGAAGCCATGTGATTGCCATCATCATGAGGCATCTTCCTCCAAGAATGCTACCCCTGCTAGACCAAAATTCCAAAAATTCAAGGAGGAAATCTTGAGGCAAAGGTACAACAGATTTGACTGTTGGTGTTGTGGCAAGGTTGGTCACTTCGCCATAGATTGCTGGTTCAATTCCAGAAATGCTGCAACCCCTCATGTCAGCAACATGAGAAAGACCGCTCACAATGCTAACACTCGTATGGGGAGCACTCTAACCCGAGACCAAGGACCCAAACGTGTTTGGGTTCCTAAGGCAAATTGATCATGATTGCAGGTATGTCCAAAGGCCAACAAAATGCCGATCTGGTACTTGGACAGCGGATGCTCTCGACATATGACCGGGACTAGAAGCCTCATTCAGAACTTTACTCCAGTCATGAACGGACCAAAGGTCATCTTTGGAGGTTCAGACCGTGGAATTACTAGAGGCTATGATATGATTACTAACGGCAATGTATCCTTCTCGAATGTGGCTTATGTCGAAAGATTGGAACACAATCTCATAAGCATAAGCCAACTCTGTGATAAAGGATACATAGTTAAATTCCATGCTAATAAGTGCCTAATAAAATCTGTTGACAATATGGAAACGATTCTATCCGGCACTCGAAGAAGGAATATTTTCTGTTTAAATTTCATTTGTATTGATTTCTCTACACTAGTGTGTCTTTTAGCAAAAGATAGTGCGTCTCTTGGTGACCAATGGCACAAGAGAGTAGCACATATTAATTTCAAAACTATTAATAAACTATTTTCAATGAACTTAGTACGTGATGCCCCGAATGTCAAATACGTCAAAGATAGACCTTGTCATGCATGCGTAAAAGGCAAGCAAACAAGGGCTACCTTTAAAAGCATTATTTTCAAAGACTCTAACAGATGTCTCCATCTACTGCACATGGACTTGTTTGGTCCACTGTAAATTAGAAGTTTGGGAGGTAAGGACTATACATTGGTAATTGTTGATGACTACTCGCACTTTGCGTGGGTGTTCTTTCTGAAACACAAGTCAGATACCTTCGACATCTTTACTAATTTTGTCAGGCAAGTCCAGAATGAGTACAACTGCTCCATAGTCAAAATCAGAAGTGACAACGGAACAAAGTTCAAATCTGGGGCCATGATAGAATTCTGTTAAAGCTTAGGTATATTTCATGAGTTTTCCTCTCCTCGTACTCCACAACAGAATGGGGTGGCTGAGAGAAGGAACAGAACACTCATAGAGGCCTGTAGGACCATGCTGAGTGATGCTTCACTACCAGAGTACTTCTGGGCTGAAGCCGTCAACACTGCATGCCACGTGCAAAATCGGGCACTCATAAACAAAGACCACAATAAGACACCTTACGAACTTCTGAAAGGCAGGAAACCAACAGTCTCATACTTTAGAATCCTTGGTTGTAAATGCTTCGTACTTAACAACGGTAAGTATCATACCACCAAGTTCAGCAAAAAGAGCTTTGAAGGTATTTTTGTAGGCTATAGTAGCCATAGTAAGGCATATAGGATATTTAATAGAAAAACCCTGGCGGTGGAAGAATCGATACATGTTGTATTTGATGAGACGAGCATGCTGCAAAGCAATCCGTCTAGTGTGCTCTTTGGAGATGCAGGTGAAAAGTTGAAAGAAACTAGCTTGGATGATCCGTCCGAAGACAAATGCGAGAAGTTCATTAAGATCACCACTACAACTCCTATTGGAGAGGCTGATGATCAAAATGAAGAAATCATCCAGGATGAAGAAATCACTCTAGTGATTGAAGATAATCCAGATGCAAGAACTTTAGAGCTCAGACATCTGAAGGATCACCTCATGGACCAGATCATAGGAGATCCCCGGGATGGTGTCAGAACTCGAAGAGGTACAACTAATGAGAATCTTCATTTGAGTTTTCTCTCACAGGTTGAATGATGAGTCCACATTTTACACTGATTTTTGGACTCATCTGGGCTAGTTTTATCGTCTTAGCACTACACTTGAGAGCCTTTATTGCTTATTTGTGCTTATGTACCTATTTCACGATTAAGTGCACTGTAGGCTCGCTTCTGTGTGCTTTCTGGGTTTCCATTTTGTTGTTATTCTATAGCCCTATCTCGGGGATGTGGTGTACAAGTTCTGGTGGCCTTTCTGCCCCTTCTGCTGGTACAGTGGTCATGTGCGTGCTCCGGAACTGCTCGGGAGACTCCGATGATACAGGAATACTACGCACGACCACTGGACTTACTGCGCACGACCACTGGTCGTGCGCCACTGTTCGTGCGCATTACACCCCCTTTTTCATAACCCTGTCTAGGTAATCGCACGAGCACTGGACATAGTGCGCACGACCACTGGTCGTGCGCCACTGCTCGTGCGCTTTTATGCTGATGCTTCTTGTCCAGGTTGCAGGTTTGTTTGGAAAAGCCGCACGATCATCGACCTACAGTGCGCACGACCACTGGTTGTGCGCCACTGATCGTGCGCACTTCTTCTGCTGCCTCCGTATATAAGGCCCTGCTCCGCGTTTTAGGTCAACGCCTGTCATTTATTGCGATCGGAGAGTGCGCGGGAATCGCCTTTTCACTTCCCCAGCTGCTCCATCACTTCCACCTTCGTCGGGAAGCCATTTCCAACTACTCCGAAGCTTTTCAACACTCCCGCGAAGCCCTCGGCCATTGATGACTTCAACTCCAAGCTTTCCTGCAGAGTTGGTGAAGTAGATAACCTAGAGAATGGACTTAAAGGCCTTCGAGGTGACAGATCGTTGGTACCGGAAGCCTCCTTGGACTGAGCCCGGAAGCGGATTGATAACTTGCTACTCCGGCCACGACCCGCAGTGGATCTTCATTCTCTTTTGGTTTACTCCTCTTCCCCTTCCTATGTGTTATGAATGTTTTGAGCAGTGTAATGAACATTTCCATCCCTGAACATCAAGTTTACTTTATAGATAATGGAATGTTAGTCTCTTCTTATGCTTGTGAGTTCTGTATGTGAATGCGCCTCGCTCACCCCACATCCACTTCATTCCTGTGCCTTGTCCGATTGCAATCCACACAAGAACGCTGCAATCCATTAGCTTCCCTTCCACTCGCTCAACTGAAGTTCGACATAGCGGCCGACAAACCCACTTCACCTTGCGAAGCGGTGCCTTCGACCCGCATAGCTTTTACTAGTTCAGTAGATCAAACATCCACAATCTCCCTAGTCCGCTATTCCCTTTTTGTTCTATTTTTAACTCTCATAACGATATTCTCGGTACTGTTGCCGTTCTACGCTAATTGCATTCCTCAAGAGACCGACACTTGGGGATTTATTCCCAAAAACTTTATTACTTGTGCGACCGGTGCGCTTGCCGAATTACATGCATCAAGGTTTTGGCGCCGTTGCCGGGGAATGCAACTGTAGAGCGACTTCGGATGACTTCCAATATTGTTATAAGAGTTAGTATTGTTTTGTTTTGACTGCTGTTTTCTTCTAGTGTGTAGTGTTTGCCGCAGTGAATACAGGGTCGAGGAACAGGAGATATAGTAGCTTACTACCCCTTTTTCATTCAAGCCTCTTTTAATGACTACAATTCAGCAGCAGAGTTATAAAGAAAGCCTTATCAACCTCACATACCGAGCAGAAACGGGAAATAACAGTTTCGAGATCTCGCCTGACATCATCGAATACATCATCGAAAACTGTCAATTCAGCGGAGACGGAAAAATTGATGCACTATGCCACGTGCAGCGGTTCTTAGAAATTTACAACACTTGTACGCCAAATGCTGCCAACAACGAGCAGCAGAGGATCCGACTCTTCTCCTTCTCCCTGAAAGACGAAGCAAAGCGATGGTATCAAGATATTCAGAAGGGAATATCCTCATCCTGGAAACAACTCGAAAGGAAATTTTTGGCCAAATTCCGACAACCGATGCTAGCAATAGACAATTACAAGGAGCTAATCACCTTCACCCAAAGAAATGAAGAGACCTTGTTCGATACATGGGAGCGTTTCCAGTCCCTGCGAAGGGAATGCTGCAGAGTGGAAATGTCAGACATCCTCCTAATCCAAACTTTCTACTTCGACATTGCAGACAGATTCCGGCCATTACTTGACATCGCAGTTGGTGGAACCCTGTTTAACAAATCCAGTGAGGATGCCTGGGAAGTTATAGATAACATTGCCCAAACTAGTAGGCAATGGAACTACCCGCCTTCTTCCGACTTTCCGATAGAGATAAATTCAGTAGTCTCTGATGAAGCCACCGACCACAATCTCTCGTCAAAGATAGAGCAATTTTTTTCTTATGCGTGCAAAATGATGGAGATGTTCAATGACCAAGCCACCACCATTCAGCGCCTACAAATCGCCATAGGGATTCTCACGGAAATGTTACTATGTTCAGTCAATCCGAAACAAGAAACGGTACATACTATGAGATTGAGAAGCGGAAAAAGCCTAGAGAGGGCCTCGCCTCCTTACCCTCCCACACAATCACTCCGCGAGCCCATCGTCGATTTGATAAAGGAACCCCCGTCCTCACCTACCACACAAGAACCCATGACAGTACTACAACCTGTGAAGAACGCCGTGAAGCCGCCATTTCCCCACCGATTGCAAAACGAAAAGGCTGAAAAACAATTTCTTAAATTCCTTGCGATCATGAAAGGAGTGCAAATAAGTATACCTCTGACAGAAGCTATCACTCAGATCCCAGGATATTCGAAGTTCCTAAAGAAACTCATCATACAGCGTAAATCTTTAGAAGGACTGAAAACGATCAATCTCATTGAAGAATGCTTAACTCTCCTCGCCAACTATTCCCCAACCAAACGAAGAGATCCGGGCAGTTTTACCATTCCCTGCAGAATTGGCCTCCACCGATTCGGACGCGCATTATGTGATTTGGGAGCTTCAATAAATCTAATGCCGCTCTCCGTCTTCCACGAGCTAGGAGTTGGGATTCTACAGCCAACCCACCTGAGATTGCAATTAGCTGACAGATCGGTAAAACAACCGGCCGGAATAGTCGAAGATCTTACTTTCATGGTCAACAACCTCGCCTTCCCAGCAGATTTCGTCATTCTTGACATGATGGCCGATCCCAAAGTGCCTATAATACTAGGACGGCCCTTCCTTTCCACGGCCCGTGCCATTATCAATGTTGACCAAGGAGAGCTCACCCTAAGCCTGGGGGACGAAATGATTTCTTTCAACATCCACGAACCTTCCCAACATCTCAGAATCACTAATTGGGACGAAGCAGATTTGATCGACGAACCGGACTTGTACAGCGAAATGATTCTTGACCCAGCCGAGCCAGTGTGGGAAGAGGAGGATGCCACTAATGTTCCGAGCACCCCGCATCCAACCAAAGAACCATTCATCACATCTACCATCACAACCACTGCCACAACTCTGAAGACACTGCCTGAATCCCTGAAATATGCTTTCTTAGAGGAAGGCACAGCGTGCCCAGTCATTATCTCTGCATCTCTCTCCGTCGCCAACGAACTCGCCTTGGTCAATGTCATATATACATATATACAATTCTAAATTTCTGTCTAATTATCTTTTTCATTGTATATTGCTTACCTGCTCATGTTCTTCTACCTAGTTTATTTTACGTCTATAATTCACCTTAGTGTAAAGGGTTCTGACTTCAACAAATAGGGGGAGATTGTTGGGTATTACATCCACACTAACCCAGATTTGATGAAGTCACCCTGGAACTAAGATGAATTAAGTTGTATTTGATGCTTGGTTTGAGTTATATGTTTGCAGGAATTTCACTGGGAAGTGTAAACCAATGTCAGTCCACAGTGGGTCACCAAACACAGGAACTTTGCAATGTAATCCCTCATTGCATATTCCAAAGTGTTGACTCATGTGTGGTCTCTCTATTGGGATACACTTCATATTCAAGCTATTGGACCTTGGGAAAATGATTGGAAGTTGACTGCATTAGAAGAAAGAGTTTTCAAACAACAAAAATTCTCTAAGTCTTTTACTCGAGTAGTTCCATAACTACTCGAGTGATTGGGCATAATTTACTCGAGTAAAGAAACCTTGTACTCGAGTACTTAAGTGTACCTCTCGTGTAGCTAAGTCATGTACTCGAGTAGACTAAGTCATATACTCGAGTAGCATGTTTATATACTCGAATAGATCACTCATTATACCCGAGTAGTTAAGGCTTCTCTCATCAAAATTATTCTAAGTCATGGACTCGAGTATAAACACTCATATACTCGAGTAAGTATATTCACATACTCGAGTAGATAGAGACATACTCGAGTAGTTCATTATAACTACTCGAGTAGATCGTGTTTCACTCATGTACTTTGAAATTTTCCTAACTCTAGAATTTTCTAAGTCTTTTACTCGAGTAGAACTTTCACCTACTCGAGTAGATCACTTCCTCTCGAGTAGTTTAGTTAACCTACTCGAGTAGTTGCTTGCTGACATCTTCAGAATTTATTCTAAGTATTCCACTCGAGTACTCCTTCATGTACTCGAGTAGTTCCTTTATGTACTCGAGTAGTTCCTTTATGTACTCGAGTAGTTCTCTATACACACTCGAGTAGTTCTTTCTACTTACTCGAGTAGTTGGTTTCTGCCTACTCGAGTAGCCCATCTTTATATACCCGAGTATGTTCTCCTTCATGTACTCGAGTAGTTATTCAACTACTCGAGTAGATCTTCTCTTACTCGTGTATATGACTGAACTTTCCTGAAATTTGTCAAAGTCTTTTCTGACGGGATTTTCAAATCACGCGACATGATTGGTCCACGTGTACATCATTATGATCGATTATGACCGTTATTCTCTCCAATATAAAGTCTTATCAGAAAATGACAAACCCTAAGTTTTCTCCAAGCCTTCTTGTCATTTCATTTTGAGAAAGTTTTCAGCCGACTCCTCTGTCCTTTTTCACGAAACGGAAGCCGCCGCCGCCGCCCTCTTTTCCAGCCACCGCTTCTAATTTTTGAGGACTCATTCTGAAGAAAGTTACAGATCGAGATCGACATCACTGTTCATCTTCTCTCTCTGATTCTGTAAAGGCAAAGAAGATCCAGATCTGGGCCGAGATTCTCTTCACCCATTTCTGATAGTGTTACATAGTCCATAAGAAGAAGTTTCTGGCTGTTTCATCAGATCTGATTGGATTTACTGTTTGTATAATTTTTCAAAACGTTATTAATCTTGTAGGAGAAAGTTCTCCGACTGTAGAAGTTTTTCACTCCGAGTTTGTAGGAAGTGTTATCTTCCGAGGTGTAGATCTCGTTGTTTGGATCGAGTTTGTAGGAACTTTGTTCCGAGGGTAGGATCGATTTTTGATCCGAGATAGTGGAGTAGCCGTGTTTAGTTGATTGCTAGATCGGTGAAGGAAAGGGGATGTACCCATGGTCGGGGAACCACTATAAATCTTGTGTCATCTATGATATTGGTAGATAGTTCTGTGCTGTGCTCTAAATATTTTTTTATTCCGCAAAAGACGCACAACTCACCTATTCATCCCCCTCTAGGTGATTTAGGTTGATAACCGTTTTCTTTCATGGGATGGAGGAAACAGGGAGGCCTTGTCCCGGGGCAAGGTAGAGGATTTCCCCAAGTGGGGAGGAATCAACAGGGAGGACCGGGAAGGTTTCACCAGCAAGGGTGGGGATATGGTCATAGACCCCCCCTGCCCCTTCCGCAGCAGGCTATGGCCATCGGGCGAGGCAGAGGAGAAGAAGGAACCCGCAGAAAGGAAGGCAAGGGGGGGGGGGAGGAGGTGTTGCCATATTGTGACTTCCACGAGGAGGAAGGTCACACAACGGCCACCTGCCCGGATTTCTTGGAAATAAGGAGTACTCGAGGGGAGGGAGAACAACAAAGACCGGTGCGGATAGAAGAAGTGACAGCTACAGGGGAAGAGGAACGATGTGTGGATCGAACGGATGAAGGAGATCGCGGAGGAATTGGAGTGATCCATGGGGGGGTGGGGTGGGGGGGGGTGGGGGTGGGTATAGAGGCGGCCCGAAAGGCGAGCCTTCACACCATATACCGCCGAAGCGTATCCTCGACGTCACAATCCCCTCCCCAGACGAAAAGATTACCTTTTCAAGGAGAGACATGCCAGATCATGAATACCCCTTTTGTGACGCGCTGGTGATACGGATAGCCATCGAGAACTTCACGGTATCACGGATCTTAGTAGACAATGGGAGTTCGGTGAACGTGATTTTCAAAAAAGCATTCAATGTGATGAGGGTGGAGGCCCGGAGGGTGCTGGAGGCAGATGGACCACTGTTTGGGTTCTCAGGAGAGAGGAAAGAAGTCATGGGGGGAGTGGGACTTCAGGTAACCCTAGGAGGGCTGTCCCGAAACTGCAGCTTCGTCATAGTAGACGCCCCCAGTAGTTACAACGCAATCTTTGGACTCCCCTTGATTAGCGCTTTCAGATGCGTTCCATCATCATTTCACCAGTGCTTGAAGCTGAATTCAGGAGGTACCCAAATCAGGGTACGGGGGGATCCAAAGGCCGCAAGGGAATGCTACGTGATGGTAGTAAACACCATCTCCTGGCAGAGAGACGCGGAGGAGTTAGAAAAGAGGATGGAGCAATTACAACAGGAACTGGGAGGCAAAGAAGGGAGAGGAGAGGAAGGTGCTGGAGGAGAAAGAGAAGTAGTGGTGGTTGGAGGCATTACCGGGGACCAGAAATGGTAGGAGAGGTGTTCGGGGAGATAGGGATGGTAGAAGGAAGAGGGGAAGAAGGTGTTGGAGGAGAAAGAGAAGTAGTGGTGGTTGGAGGCATTGCGGGGGAGCCCGAAATGGCAGGAGATGTGTTCGGTGAGATAGGGATGATAGAAGGAAGAGGAGAGGAAGATGTTGGAGGAAGGGGAGAAATTGTGAGGAACAGGGGCATGGCAGAGGAGCTAGAAGTGTCTGGAAAGGAGGGAGAAGAGGCAGAGGCGGCAGAGGAGGAGGAGCCAAGAGAAGAGGAAGGGAAGAAAGAGAAGAGGAAGATGGAAGAAGCAGGAGGGTCGCCCAGGGAGGGGGCCCGGCCAGAAAAAAAGAAGGGCCTCATGATAAGAAGAGGAGGACACAAACAAATGGGAGATGGAACAACTGGGGGAAGAGATGATGATGGCCAACGTGGAAGGCAAAGCCAAGGAACAGTGCACGCAGGCAGAGCAGGAAGGGGAGGAAGAGTCATCGAGGCTGAAAGCGACCATGGAGGTCCTCGAGATGGAGATCCATACCAAGGAAGGCAGAGAGGAGAAGATAAAATTCAGCGGCGAGCTCAGCCCGAAAGACCGTGAGAAGATCAAGGCCTGCGTGCATAAAAATATTGACGTCTTTGCATGGAGCTCCGCAGACATGCCGGGGGTCGATGCCGATGTCACTTGTCACCGCCTGAATCTCGACCCCAACACTCGCCCCATACAGCAGAAAAAGAGGGCCATCGCCTCTAAGATGGCCGGACCTATTAGAGAGGAAGTGGAAAAATTACTTAAGGCAGGGTTCGTGTCCGCCTGTAAGTATTCAGGGTGGGTGAGTAATGTTGTAATGGTCAAAAAGGGGGAGGGTAGGTGGAGAATGTGTGTAGAAGTTTCTCTTTTAAATAAAGCATGCCCCAAGGATTGTTACCCGCTTCGCCGAATCGACGCGCTGGTTGACTCAGCCGTCGGTTTCCCTTTTATGAGTTTCTTGGATGCGTTTTCTGGATATCATCAAATACGCATGCACCCTCCGGATGTTAAGGACGTCACCTTCGTCATGGAGGATGGATGCTTCTATTTTAATATGATGCCTTTCGGTTTGAAAAATGAGGGAGCAACCTATCAAAGAATGATGGATTGGATCTTCCGAGAACAGAAAGGGAGGAACCTCAAAGTGTACGTGGATGACTTGATGATCAAAAGCAAGAGCCTCGAAGCTCATGTCCTAGATCTGGAGGAGACCTTTGAGACCCTAAGAAAGTATAAGATGAGACTCAACCCCCTGAAATGTGTTTTTGGAGCCAGCAGGGGAAGGTTCCTAGGACATCTTCTCACTCCATCTGGAGTGGAAGCCAACCCCAAAAAGTGAGAGCAATCCTGGAGTTGGAGTCCCCTAAGAATGCTAAGGAAGTTCAGCGTCTCGCAGGCAAGTTGGCGGGGTTAAGTAGGTTTCTCTCTCGAGCCGGAGAGAGATGCTCGCCCTTCTTTCGGACGCTGTGGGGGGGGGGGGCGAGGCAAGAAGTTCGAGTGGACCTCAGAATGTGAGAGGGCTTTCTAGGCTATAAAACAGCAGCTTACCCAGACGCACTTACTCCAGGGACCAAGGCAAGGGGAGGTCTTGTTTTTATATTTGGGGGTAGGGACTGTGGCAGTGAGCTCAGTTCTTATGCGTGAAGAAGGGAAGAAGCAATTTCCAATCTATTACATGAGTAGGGTCCTGAAGAAAGCGGAGCTCGGATACCCCATTCTTGAGAAGTTAGCATTTGCCCTCATCATCTCGGCCCGAAAGCTCAGGCCGTATTTTCAGGCTCATTCTATTCAGGTGGTAACAAATCAACCCCTCTGTCGCATCTTGGAGGGGGTAGAGCATTCCGGGAGGCTAGCTAAATGGTCAATAGAGCTCAGTGAATTCGACCTCGCCTTCATTCCCCGGCTCGCCATTAAGGCACATGCGGTAGCCGATTTTATGGTGGATTATGTAGTTGATGTCCAGGTGACAATACTGTCCCCTCGAGCAACCTGTAGGATGTTAATGGATGGAGCATCGGGAAGAAATTCCGTTGGAGGAGGAATGGTCTTGATCAGCCCGGAGGGGACCCGGATCGAACAAGCCTTGAAGATCCATTTCACAATCACCAACAACCAAGCGGAATATGAGGCGATCATTGCGGGACTCAGGTTAGCTCGGGAGCTGGGCATACAAGACATTGAGGCCTCGACAGATTCCATGGTGGTGGCAGGCCAGATCAAAGGGGAGTTCGAGGCAATGGAGCCCACCCTCCAGTTGTATCTAGGAAAGGTCAAGGGCATCATAGGGCAGTTCCAAAATTTTTCAATCCAACACATCCCGAGGGAGGAGAGCGCTCAGGCTGATCAGCTCGCCAAGCACGGCCCTCGAGCCAGGGGAACAATGACGGAGCTCTTCAGACCATCCATAGAAGAAGGGGAACTCATAGATATATGCCAGCAAAAGTCTTGGGTGGACCCCTTCATCACCTTTTTAACGTCAGGACAATTACCTGAGAGAGAACTCGACAAGAGGCATACTAGATACAAATCGACATACTACCTGCTGAGGGATGGGGTTTTATATCGCAAGACACTGTCAGGATTGCTGGCCAGATGTGTGTCAGAGGAGGAGGTTCCCAAGGTTCTACAAGAGATTCACTCGGGCGAATGTGGGAGTCATTCGGGGAGCCGGACATTAGAAGCGAGGGTGCTGCGGCAGGGGTATTTCTGGCCTACCCTCAGGAAAGATGCGGAAGAATTCGCGAGAAGGTGTCAGAAATGCCAGGAGTTTGCCCACCTCCAACTCCTTCCGGCCCAGAGGTTGTAGACAATCACAACTCCCTGGCCTTTCGTTATATGGGGGCTAGATCTGGTGGGTCCCTTTCCCCAAGCAAGTGGCCAAAGGAAATTCCTGCTAGTCATGGTGGACTACTTTTTGAAATGGCTGGAGGTAAAGGCATTGGCTAAAGTGACCTTGCAGGTGGTCAAGAATTTCGTATGGGGGGAGATCATTTGCCGGCATGGGCTGCCTCTAGCCATTGTGACAGATAACGGACCACAATTCGCAAGTAGAGAATTCGTGGATTTCTGCATTCGTTTGGGAATAGATCTCCGCTTCGCCTCTGTTCATCATCCACGGAGTAATGGACAGGTGGAAGCAGCTAATAAGGTCATTGTCAATCTATTGAAGAAGAAAGTGGAGAATTTAAGGGGGAACTGGGTGGAGCAGCTACCTTCAGTCCTTTGGGCCCTGAGGACCACACCAAACACCGCCAAAGGAGAAACCCCATTTAAGCTCTATCATGGCTCAGAGGTAGTTATACATGTCGAGTTTGAGATTACATCACCGAGAGTGGCAGTCGTGAGGGAAGGAGCTGAAGGATGGAGAGCAGAGAATGAGGAAGAACAGAGACTCTCTTTGGATCTCGTGGAGTAGGTCAGGGATTTGGCGATGGTCCGGCAGGAGGAGGTCAAGCGCCGGATGGCAAGGTAATTCGACAAGAATATAAGGATCAGGCAGTTCGAGAAGGGAGATTTGGTCCTAAAAAAGGTAGATGCAGCAGGTAGAAGGGCCTCTGTCGGGAAGATCAATCCCTAATTGGGAGGGTCCTTTTGTAGTAAAGGAAGTTCAAAAGTCGGGAGGTTACCACCTCCAGGATGTGGACTGGGTATCCCTCGAGCGAACCCGAAGTGGTGATGATTTAAAGAGATTTTACCCGTAGCACTCTCTGTCCATTGCACTTTTTATTATTGTATATTACTTACTATTTTGATGTGTTCTTTTGATGTGATGAAAGCGTGGGTGACCTTTTTAGGATGCCGAGGTTGGAGATAGTTTGGAGAGCAGACCCCGAGCAGACCTGCTGACAAGGCTCCCATTTAGCTGGCAGGGCTGTAGGCTCACTCGGTGGTTGGAGATGGTTTGGAGAGGAGACCCCGAGCAGACCCGCTGACCAGGCTCTCATCTCGCTGGCAGGGCTGTAGGCTCACTCAGTGGTAGGGGATGGTTTGGAGAGGAGACCCCGAGCAGACTCGCTGACCAGGCTCCCATCTAGCTGGCAGGGTTGTAGGCTCACTCGGTGGTTGGAGATGGTTTGGAGAGGAGACCCCGAGCAGAACCGCTGACCAGGCTCCTATCTAGCTGGCAGAGCTATAGGCTCACTCGGTGGTTGGAGATGGTTTGGAGAGGACACCATGAGCAGACCTGCTGACCAGTCTCCCATTTAGCTGGCAGGGCTGTAGGCTCACTCGGTAGTTGGAGATGGTTTGGAGAGGAGACCCCTAGCAGACCCGCTGACCACGCTCCCATCTAGCTGGCAGGGCTGTAGGCTCACTCGGTGGTTGGAGATGGTTTGGAGAGGAGACCCCGAGCAGACCCGCTGACTAGGCTCTCATCTCGCTAGCAGGGCTGTAGGCTCACTCGATGGTTGGGGATTGTTTGGAGAGGAGACCCCGAGCAGACCCGCTGACCAGACTCCCATCTAGCTGGCAGGGCTGTATGCTCACTCGGTGGTTGGAGATGGTCAGGAGAGGAGACCCCGAGCAGACCCGCTGACCAGGCTCCCATCTAGCTGGCAGGGCTGTATGCTCACTCGGTGGTTGGAGATGGTTTTGAAAGGAGACCCCGAGCAGACCATCTGACCTGGCTCCCATCTAGCTGGCAGGGCTGTAGGCTCACTCGGTGGTTGGAAATGGTTTGGAGAGGAGACCCCGAGCAGACCCGCTGACCAGGTTCCCATCTAGCTGGCAGGGATGTAGGCTCACTCGGTGGTTGGAGATGGTTTGGAGAGGAGACCCCGAGCAGACCCGCTAACCAGGCTCCCATCTAGCTGGCAGGGCTGTAGGCTCACTCGGTGGTTGGAGTTGTTTTGGAGAGGAGACCCCGAGCAGACCCGCTGACCAGGCTCCCATCTAGCTGGCAGGGCGGTAGGATCACTCGGTGGTTGGAGATGGTTTGGAGAGGAGACCCCGAGTAGACCCGTTGACCAGGCTCTCATCTAGCTGGCAGGGCTGTAGGCTCACTCGGTGGTTGGAGATGGTTTGGAGAGGAGACCCCGAGCAGACCCGTTGACCAGGCTCCCATCTAGCTGGCAGGGATGTAGGCTCACTCGGTGGTTGGAGATGGTTTGGAGAGGAGACCCCGAGCATACCCGCTGACCAGGCTCTCACCTAGCTGGCAGGATGGTAGGCTCACTTGAGGGCAAGTCTAAGGGTAAGAGTTCACGGGGGAAAAGGTCCATGTTCGTCAGAAAGTTTGGGGAAAATACCTAAAAAAGAGAAGGGTCAGGAATTAGGCCAGAGAAGGGGGTCTTTGGCCGACACTCGGCATGGGTGGTCTCGCCCGTGGCGAGGGGGCCTTCCTTATTCAAGGCACAAAACTGGCGTAAGAAGGCGGAACCTGTCAAGCGAGATGGCTGGTCTCCAAGGACTTCGGCGCAGGAAAATCTTGGGCCGAGACGAGCATTAACAGTGAGCTGATCTCACGCGTAGCATGGGCGGAGAGAGATCAAAAGTTTGTCTCGCGCTTTTAACTAGCTATTAAGCGAGATGGCAGGAGATAAAAGCAGCAATTAAATAACATCTAAAATATTGTCTCGCGTTCTTGACTAACTATTAAGCAAGATGCCCGAAGATGGAAGCAACAATCAATGCGAAAGGTTTAAACAAAATATCCATAGAGCAAGAACACCTCGCTTTCCTTTTTTAGAGAAGTGTCCATCAGAACTACAAGTACTAGACAAAAAAAGAAAGAAGGGAAGAGAAGCCACTGCAGTTGATGGGGTGCTACTCGCTGTCAGAAAAAGAGCTGCCGTCCGTCTTGCCGTACAAGCGGGGGACCAGGTCGCGGACGGTTACCGTCTCTGCATCCTAGCCCACCACTCCCAGCTCCTTCATCATTTTAAGAACAACCTCCGCCGTCTTGACATTGGAGTTTCGGCAGATGGCATCCACATCATCCACAGAGTAGCGAGAAGGAACGTGAAACTGGTCTGAGGGGGGTGCCGCGCTGTTCCGGAGGCGAAGATTTTCAGCTTTCAATTTCTTGTTCTCCCCCTCCAACTCCTCAATGCGCGAGCGCATTCGGTTGGCCGTCTCGGCATCCTGCGGGAAGAGAGCGAGTGAGGGACTGAAAAGTGGAGAATGAGCGAGGCAACGGTAATAGTACTAACCACGCCACCCTGGCTATGCGCGAGGAGGTTGTCGACAACAATCAATCGCTTCTCCATGTCGATGGACTTCTCTCGCTCCGCGGCGAGACCGGCCTCTGCCTCCTTCCACTTTCTGTTGTTGTAAACAAGGCATCACAAGACTCGGTGCGCGAGCTCCAGGGAGCTAAATTGAAAATGGGCGCTTTTCAGAATAAGATCCCGCGATGCCTCATTATCGGCGGGCTCAGAGCCAAGGCCACCGTAGATCCCAAACCCTAAGGAGAAGGCATGACTGGTGGGGGGGGGGGTCCTGCTCTTTCCAGGAAGGGAGAAGGGTAGACACCGACACGCAGTTGGCGTCCTTGTCCCATAAGAGAACCGGCTCGCTGGCGTCATCATCCGTCACAGGCCCCATATTGTAATTGGGGTGCGAGGCGGGGGTCGGGCGGCTGGAGGAGCCAGTCTCGCCGGGAGGAAGCTTAGAAGACTGAACATTACTTGGGGCAGCTGGCTCTTAAGAGATCATCTCGCAGGCGGGCGAGACGGGTAGTTGTGGAGGCGAGGGAGACGATAGAGAGATGGGGGACAGGGACCCCGCTAGCTCTTTCCTCTCTTTAACAGATCTTTCCTTTTTTAAGGACATGGACTTTTTCTTCTTCTTGGGGCTGTGGCGAGAAGTGCACTCGCCCATGGGCCTCTTCTTGGGGGCAGGTGTCAGCGTGTCCTTCGCAGCCTCCGCCGCCATACTCGCCAAGGTGAGGGCTCGGTTACTTTGGTAGGGGGGATGGACGGGGACGGTCCTCTCTCCTAGGTAAGATGACAGTCAGTAGGGAATGAAAATTTACAAAGGGGGAAATAGAAGGGTACCTTCGCCGGGGAAGACGGGTGGAAGCGAGTCGAGGTCCTGCCGAAGGTACTGGACCTCGAAATTCTTCCCTGCGAAGAAATCGCAG
The DNA here is from genome assembly GCA_039583875.1 of Platanthera guangdongensis. Classification (NCBI taxonomy): domain Eukaryota; kingdom Viridiplantae; phylum Streptophyta; class Magnoliopsida; order Asparagales; family Orchidaceae; genus Platanthera; species Platanthera guangdongensis. The sequence continues at coordinate 190,930 of JBBWWR010000147.1, read as the reverse complement.
AGATCTTTCTCGGCACCCCCCACCTTGGGGGTGTCATAATAACATTCGGCAGGAGACACGGGGGCGAGAGGGATACCTCCCAGATCCGCGCGGATGAAGACAAATCGAGTCAGCCAGTGGTGGTTCTTATTCGGCGTCTCGCACACCTTCAGGCCTTGGCCTGTGAAATAAGAGACGCCGTCGTCCTTTGTGTGGAAAACAAACAGCTTGCGGAAGGCAGTTAAACTAAATTCAATGCGCTCTCGCCGTAGGTAGCAGGAGAAAGTGATCAGCATGGAGATGGCGTTGGGGTTGAAGGTGTTGATACATTCGCCAACTTTGGGCGTGCAACACCCCCTATCCGTCGCATAGCATATAGCAGTAGGTCCGGCCGGGGCCCGACGCCATATACCACAGATAGACCGGGTGGTTACTTATGGAAACCATCCAACTAATCTCAACGTCCTACACAGAGCATTCTAGCGGAAGCAGTTTATAAAAGTTGTACACAAGAACCCAGCATTGAAGCACGAATGTCCACTAATACAAAACAGGAATGTTATACAAAATACCCAAAACAAGCCTTAAGGCCTTACAAAATGTTTCACTTGAATATTACATGTTTTACAAACCACGGCACGCAGGACAGTCATACATGAATAAAACAGTAAACACTTCCATTTGGGACTTCGAGGGCTGGCTTCGCAAAAAGGGCTTTAGCCCGCTATTGACCGCTTGGTCCAGCTGCACTTGCAAGCAACAAACCACCGCACGGTGGCAAAACAAGGCAACAGTCAGCAATGCTGACCAAATTATAACGATCCCGCCCCCAACTCGGGGCGGCGATGCTCCTTCCCTGCATTTCATTAGCATAAGCGAGCAATTTATAACAATAGCCATTTCATCACAGACGTTGGCTCGCTCGGCCACACGCCCCGTGCACTCAGGGCACATTCTCGGTAAACCGGTCGATGTCACATCAATTAATGCCATTAACATTCCGGACTCACCACCGCCACTTGGACGGCCAAACCTATGAGCAATTTGTCTTCCTGGCCTGGGTCATGACAATTTAAGCCATTGACCGCCGAAGACCCTACTCTATGCCAACGGTAAGTGCCACGTGCCTTTAGGTCTCTTTAACCGAACGACATAGAATGGGTACGGTTCCATCTAACCCGTGCTCACATCGCAACGACAATTTAAGCCATTTGCGCGGGTCAAACTTCCGCCGAGTCTCATTTCCATCACAAGTCACATAACCCGGTTATGTTCAAGTTGGCTCTCAAGCCACCAAGTTGGCAAGATCTCGTATCTGCCCAGTTTTCTGGGTGCACCTTTGGGTTAGTCCCCAAGGCTCCCTGCTGCAATCTACCGCGTAGAAAACCCGAAAAACAACCAATAGCACGGAGTCTTCTCCGGCATTATGCAATGCAACAACACCGATCCAGACCAACATGTCCGGATAGGCTTCACACATCATGCCTATGTCCGTTCTCTCATACGGACTCTAAACAACGGGGACTTCACATATCTACCCGAAGGAACGCCTCCAACTCTCCGTAAACTCGCGAGAGCGGGCTTCCTATGCTAAGAAAGAGAGCTATTCATGCTCAAGATGAGGATCGTTACCCTTGAGTTCCTCTTTGGCGCCATTGAAAAGTAATCGGATGGAAATCACCGCACTAGCGTTGCCTCCGTGGATCTGGAGTCGGCTTGCGATTCGGAGCTCCGAAGCTCCTCCAATGGCGGATCTAGCTCCTTCTTCCTCCCTTGGCTCTCCTCTCTCTCCAAGGATTTAGAAAGATGATAAGGTATGAAAAGTGAGGGTTTTCCAAGTCCACTCACGGGTATATCCCCTCAGGAACAACCCCCAGCCGTTGGATCTTCAGTTAAAGAAATGAACGGCTTCGATTCGGGGCTGAAATGCCCAATCTGGACCGAACACGGCCTGGCACACGCCCGTGTCCAGGGCCGTGTGCCGCATTCGCCGTCAAAATCGAATCACCTGGAACCTCACACGGGTATCGAACACGCCCGTGTTCGAGCTGACACGCCCGTGTTCCACCTAACACGGCCGTGTGACCGGCCGTGTACCCCATGATTTTTCCCCATTTTCAACCCGAGCACTGCACGGGTTCTAGGACACGCCCGTGTCCTTACCCGTGTCACATTGACACGCCTGGGCCCCAGGCCATGTACACGGGACACTTCGTCGAGTGAAGATCGACGACTTGATGACACGGCCTTGGAAACGCCCGTGTCCTAGGCCGTGTGCCTTGTCTCGACGATCGTCGAGCGAATCTCGACGACTCCCCGGGACGATCGTCGACACGGGTCGACACGCCCTGCGACACGCCCGTGTCGCAGGCCGTGTGCCCACTCCCGACAAATCGTCGAGTAAATCTCGACGACTTCGCGGCTAAGTGTCGACACGGGTCGACACGCCCTGCGACACGCCCGTGTCGCAGGCCGTGTGCCCACTCTCGATGAATCGTCGAGTAAATCTCAACGTCTTCGCGGCTAAGTGTCGACACACGCTTGACACGCCCTGGGACACGCCCATGTCCCAGACCGTGTGCCTGCTGCCAGAACCCAAACTGGCCCAAAACGTCCCCCTTTTGCTCCTTTGAGTTTCGGGGCGTTACAGGGCGGGCGAGAGAGATAACCGTCGGCGAGATACTCGCTGGTGAAACGAGTGTGGTCTTCCTCTGGCAGTCTGCCGAGAGGGAAGTCGTGGTCCACGAACCGCTTTCCGCAACGGCTGCGCCCCTCGCCCTCTTCGATCTTTTTCTTTCCCATGGCGGGCGAAAAGGCAATAAAAGAGGGAGAGGACGGTTCAGAGAGAGCGGAACACGAGAAGAGGAGAGAGACTGGAGCCGCGACCAGAGAAACGGCTTAGAGTAACAAAAGCAGAGAAAGGCCTGGGTTGGAGATATTTATATGGGATAAGGGAGAGAGGGGATTGAGTGGGAAAGTCAAGCGGCGGGAAATGAGGAGGCACCCCGATGCTTCGTCTCTCTCTCTCTCTCTCTCTAGAACTCAAGAGGCGGGGGCACCGCAGCAATCTTTTCGAGGCAAAAGCCATCATTATAAAACTAATCGAAAAAATAGATAATCATGATAATGATGAAAAGACGGTATGATATGACTAGTACAGTACCAAAAGTTTAAAATAGATCATCCCGCAGAAGGGGACATCTCGCCCAAATATGTTTTATACAACGCATCAACAATCAAATAGCTAAATTGACAGAAATACAAGGAGGACCTGGAGAGGGCGAGACGGGACCGCGACAGTTTAGTTCCGCACCCACTACCAGCGGCCATCTTTACCTCCCGCGCATGGAGGGCGGCCAGGAAGATGAAAGGCGCGAGCAGCGATCACGCCGCAGCGCGCGAGACAAAGATGTTCGTCCGTCTCATTTAAGATGGCTTGGGGGTCGGTCCCATCTAGTACCCCATCCGCTTCCATCCTGGCGGAAAGGCGGTGATAATCTGTTTCTATCCACTCCATGCGCCGGTCGGAGGCCTGCTTCTCCAGCTCCATCTCGCGGATTATGTGCGTGTATTTACGGAACATCCTGGCGGTCCTCCGCTTCAATTCCAGGGGGTCCGTGGGATCACCCAAGTAGTCCTCGATCTCGCCAGGATGGGGAAGAGGCGAGAGGGGGGGAGACGCGGGAGCTTCTTCCGTATCGGAATCAAATTGGATGCCTGCGAAAAGAGCGAGAAATCACAAGCAAGGATGAGCTCGCGCGAATCGAATAAAAGAAGACGAATCGAAGGAAAGGCGAGAAGGGAGAAGATCTTACTGGGGATACGAGGGTTCCCCACAACTCGCGAGAGGTTCTCTCTCCGCGAGGGGGGTGGGGAGGATGCCTTGGGCGAGTTAGTGCTCTGATGAGCTTGGTTTATATTATCAGGAGGATTGGCGGGCACAGGTGAATCAGCAAAACTTCCCTGAAAAAGCGTAGTCAGCAGGCGAGACCAAAGAAGGGAAAGAGTAATGAGATTACCTGCTTCTCTCCAGAAGAAGCGAACGGGTTGTCTGTTGAAGGGGCAGAGGAGGTTGCGCCCGCCGAGAGAGGGGGGCAGGAGGCTTTCATCTTTTTTAGGCGAGGGGCGGAGAGCCTAAGGGAGGAATGCGCCCCAGGTCCGTGAATAGGGCGTCCGTGTTGGCTTTGTTTCGCCTTCGCACCATCGCGAGGTGCTCGCGGAAGTTTTGGCTGTGAGACATTCTGAAGGAGGAAGAAATGAAGGCTAAAGGGACCCTAATGAAAGCTGGGAACTCATATTTATAGGCCCCATGGGGGGGGCACCAAAGATTCTCATAAAGGAATCCTAGCATCGCGAGCCACGATTGGACTATCTTTCCGAGGTTAGGGCAACATCGAAAAGACCGGGGATTGTGTACAACCTTGGGCTCGCGAGAGGTGGTCCAGCAAGCGAGAAGGGGGGACTGGCGAGATGAGAGGAAGCCCACCTGCAAGAGGCGAGAGGTATGGACAACCCTCTGAAGTAGGCGAGACCTCCTAGAAGGCGAGACCTCATAGAAGGCGAGATGGCCCACAAGCCGAGAGGCCAGCGAGACAGACAGGGCGATCGTCTCGCCCGGCAGTACCTTCCCCACTCGCTGCATGGGAGAAAAGAGGTCTTTATCTTTTTACCCCCAAGGGGATTTTACCTTTGTGTCCCGGATAGTTTTACATCTTTACCCCTGGAGGTCTGCATATAGCTCTCCAGAACAGCGGAGTCTGGCTGTTCGCAGACCCTGTCCAGGGTGATTTGGTCTTTTCAGGTTAATTCAGAAGTGTTATTTGCAGATCAGATTCAAAGGCCTATAAATAGACCGATAAGGTGCTTGAGATGGTTGTAGAACCTTTCCACTATCTTCCTCACAGGCAGCTAGCTCAGCACTGGCTAGGGAGGGGGAAGACCTTCAGTTCTTTTGGGTAAGATGTGGGACCTCCGAGCTGAGCCCCCTCGGTCTGTTTTTAGGCTTTCGACTCTCGTCGGGAGTGTAGCACAGGGAGAGTACGTGTGGGCTGCATCCTGTTTCGAACTTTAGGAGGGACCGGAAAGCTAGTTCCAACACATAGTGTTGGAGATTGTGCCTTGTCCAATAAGTAAGTTGGAAAGGTGGGAGGGAAAGTGGATGTACCCAATTGGGGAACCACTATAAATACGTGTGTGCTTACTGTGTGTATTTGTTTTACTTTCTTATTGCAGGAAATAAAGACAAGCTCTGAATAGAGTAGCAAGAAAACATCAAAAGAAGCTATAAATTTCGAAGATATATTCACCCCCCTCTAGGTGATTGCTAACCTTAAATTAAATAACTTTCAGCGGAGTCCGCTTGATGCAGACTTCTTTTGTAGATTGGGAGATCGACATTGTCCTGTGTCGTTGTTCTCCTACTTTGGTGGTGCGGTTAGGAGGTAACCGCGTAGTTCATGGGATGCCAGACTGCCTTGGGAGCAGGCGGACTGTGTTCTTGTCCGTAGAGCTTGCGCAAGAGTTTCTCCGATTTTGGAACTTGGACATCTGTGACAAGTTCATTTCTTTGATCGAGAGTCTGCAATGTCCGCTGGTTAACCGGGCGGCTTATGCCTTTGGTCGTGGACATTATTTATTGTGGGCTGGTGTGGTATCTGCGGTCATGCGGACTGGCTTCCTGTCTGACCCCCTTTGATAGCAGGAGGATAGGATGGTGTCCGACCTTCTCCATGCGGACTGGGCAGACTGCTCTGTGCTAGCTGCGGGCTGGGGTGGTGTCTCTATCCACTTGGTTGGTGACCACAGTCCTCTCCGTGCCTATAAATAGGACCCCCTGTCACATCATAATTAATAGAGTGAACAGTAAGTGAGCGGGAGTTAGTGCTGCGGTCTCAGGTTTTCTGTCCGCGCGAGTTGAGAAGTCTAACCGGTTACTTTTGCAGGTTGTGCGGCTAGCACTGAGAAACTAATTTTTTGGTTCTGACTACGGTCAGGGATCAGTGGAGCTCGCGGTTATCAACCAATGGTTAAGTTGCATGTTACAGTTAGCGATCATTAGTCTTCTCTTCTTCAGCATTTTTCCTGTTCAATAAGCTGTCCGTCGGTGAGCGCTTTGTTCCTCTATTCGGCAGCACTATTCGTGGTCTAACTGGTGGCTAGGTGACCTCAACAGTCAGGTGTTTGCAGTTTGCGGACAGCTCTTCTTCGGCTTGAATAACAGGTAGTCCGCACGACCTGACGGTCTCAGCGTACTTCACTATTCAGTTCGGCAAGGGTGGCGGTCTCGGCAGTCTTGGCTTCTGTCCGTCCGGCTTATTGCTTTGTTATTTTCTGCTTCCTTGTTTTTACTTGGTGAAATCATGTCTCTCCATATATACCTCTTGTTGTAAAGAAATTTGTTAATACGTGACCTGCTTGTTACTTTCCTTGCATCTAGTTTATTGAGCTCAGTTTATGGTTGGAGTGTTCCTGCTCCTAGTTCCCGTTTTTTGCTATATGAAATATTAATATGGTATCAGAGGTAATAGAGACTTGAGCAGTGATCAACCTCAGTTGTGCTCGACGCTTTTGGAAGCTAATAGATCAGTGGTTGTTGCAATGGAAGGTGGTTAAGCAAGGGGTCTATGTATTGAGCTTCATATATCGACTAACTTTAAAAAGTGGAAGTCGTGTATGAAGAGCTATCTTCTAGGTGAAGTGCTGTGGGAAGTCGTCGGTGGTGAAGACAAGCAAGAAGTTACTGCTGCAATTGGTATTGCTGAAAAAGTGAGAGCATGGAGAAAGACCAACGCAAAAGCAGAGTTTGCCCTCAAGCGGGCTATCTCACCTAAAATTTTTGATCACATCTTAGGATGTGAGTTTGCTGCTAAAATTTGGATGCCCATCGATGGATTGTTCAATAGGAAGAATGTAGCGCTACTACAGTTTTTAGAGAATGAGTTGGCTAGAGCAACTCAAGGAGATCTGCCCATCTTAAAGTTCTTTCTTAAGATGAAGAAATTGTGCGCTAAGATCTCAGCGCTGGACCCTGATGAGCCCATTTCTGAAGCCAAGTTGAAGAGGCACATAATCCGCGGTTTGCGTAAGTAATATGTGGCCTTCATGACTTCTGTTCAAGGCTGGGCTACTCAGCCATCCTTGCAGGAGTTGGAGAACCTGTTGGCTTCACAGGAGAGCCTGGCTAAGCAGATGGCTGGGCACTTTCTCTAAAGGCGGTAGTGAGGCTCTCTTCACAGGTAAGAAGAAGAAGAGATGGGAGAAGAAGAAGAAGACTGTTGCTGAGGATGGGCCTTCAACTTCCTATCAGTAAGAGAGAAGTGCAGCTCCTAAGAAGAGCTGGAAGGAGTTGAAGTGCTAAAGGTGCAATCAACTAGGTCACTTCAAACGAGACTGCAAGGTCAAGCTGAGCCTGGACATATTACAGATAAGGAGGGAGCTGGTTCCAGTGCTGAGGAAGCTGGGCGGGGATGAGATTTTCTGACGAGCATATGTGTTCTTGCACTTTATACCGTTGACTACCAAGATGACTGGATAGTTGACTCGGGGTGTGGTCATCACCTCACTGGAGACGTGTCGAAGTTCTCATCGCTGCAAACATTCTCAGGTAATGAAGCTATTATAATCGCTGATGATTATGTCAATACTGTAGAGGAGGGTGTTGTGTCTTTGGGTATTGCTCAGGGGCCACTCATGTTAAGGAGTGTCTATCACGTACCTAGCATGAAAAAGCTCTTCTTTGTGACCAATGTGGTTGACGCAGGCTATCACGTTCTGTTCAGTCCAACATAAGTGAAATTTCTCTGCAACGTATCAGCGGTAAAAGCTGATATTGCTCATATAGGGAGAAGAGTTAAAGACTTGTTTGTTTTATCAACAAGTTGTTACGTTGATCGGATGAGGTCAAATGATAGCGCAACTATCTGGCATGAAAGGCTGGGGCACGTAGGGATGGATAAGCTGAAATCCATGGCAGTGAGGAGCTATATGAAAGACTTGCATAAGTTGTCATACTACAGTGATGGTCACATTTGAGCGGGATATCAATATGGAAAGACACACCGCCTTTCGTTTGATAAGTCACAAACTAGAAGTAAAGCACCAATGGAGGAGAGAAGAGAGAATAGAGAAGAGAGAATACAAATAAAGCCCCCGAGTTTTAACTGCATTTTTATTATCCGAAAAAGGTATCTATTATAAAGGTATGACCTCCCTTATATAGAATGGAGGAGAGAAGAGAGAATACAAATAAGAGATGTGGGACTAAAAATTTACATGACACAAGCGGACTATACAGACACAAACCGCACAAGCCGCGCGGTTAGGCAGAAAGGCTAACCGCTCGGCTACTACCAGAGAGAGAGAGAGAGAGAGATCGCCACGGGAGACCGCTAGACCGCCCGGTCTCCAAGTCGCCAGAGACAACCCGCTGGACTGCTTGGACCTCAGACAGCAACACACAGCAACCAAACCGCTGAAGGGTAACCGCCAAATTGTGCGGTCATGAACCCGCCAATCCAGACAGCCAGACCGCTCGGTCACTAACTTCAACAGCCATCAAGCAGAGGTCGGAGGAGACGTTGGGACACTATATCGACAGGTTTCAGGAGGAGATTCTGCAGGTGCATGAGATGCCGGGGTATACGGTGATGCTTGTCTTCACCATGGGGTTGAGGCCCTGCTTCTTTAGCATGGAGCTGAAGAGAGTTCCCCCCTCTCCTTCGAGGAGTTGATGGGGAGGGCGACGAAGGAAATCAAGATCGAGGCAGCCAATCCGGCATTTGCTAAGAGGTTGGACAGTTGGCGAGGATGACGGGAAGGAACCGGGAGTCAGGAGGCAGAGAGAGCAGAGGGAGCAGAGATAGGGGAAAAGGAGAGAAGAACCCTGAGGATAGGGGCAGCATCAAGGTTGGGGGCCAAGAGAGCTAAAAAATAGGTTTGGCTGGAGGCCCCAGGAAGGGCGCCCTCAGGGACAGGGTGGTGGTTTCCAAGGAAGGGACAACCACCGCGAGCAAAGGAGGTTCAACCAGCCAGCCTGGAGGCAGAGACAGAGGGTCCCACTCCCACCACAGCAGGAAGCAATGGAGATAGTGAGGGGAAGAGGAGGAAGGAGAGGAGCTCGGGGAGGAGCGAGGAGGAGAGAAGGCATGGTGGCGTTGCCCTTCTATGACTTTCACCAGGAGGTGGGTCATGCGACAACCACCTGTCTGGAATTTATGGAAATGTGGGGCGCAAGGGGGCAGGGCCAACAGCAACCCCCCCCCCCCCCCATGAGGATTGAGGAAGTTCTGCCAGGAGGAGGAGAGGATAGGTGTGAAGACCGGCTGGACGTGGGGGCCCGGGGAGGGATCGGGTTTATCCATGCGGGTGTGGAGATCGAAGCCACCCGTAATGGGAGCTTCTAGAACATGTATCGAAGGAGTGTCACCTTGACCTCCCAGACCCCCCCCCCCCACCGGAGGAAAAAAATCACCTTCTCGATAAAAGACATGCCTGACTAAGAAGACCCGTTCTGCGATGCCTTGGTGATCCAGATGGTGGTGGAGAATTTCACCGTCTCGCGGATTCTGGTGGACAACAGGAGCTCCATGAATGTAATTTTCAAGAATGCCTTTTATGAGATGAAGGCGGAAGATCGGAGGGTCCTAGCCTCAGATGGACCGTTGTTTGGGTTCTCTGGGGAGCGGAATGAAGTCGAAGGAGGGGTAGGCTGCATATGATGTTGGGGGTGGTGGGGTGGGGGTGGGTATTGAGGAACTGTCGGTTCATCATCATTGACACTTCGAGCAGCTACCGCTTGAACTTGGACCCGAAGACACGCCCCATTCGCCAAAAGATGAGGACCATCGCCACCAAGCTGGAGGATCCCATCCGTGAAGAGGTGAAGATGCTCCTCGATGCAGGTTTCATTTCGGAGATCCAGTACATGGGAGGGGTCTCTAATGTGGTAATGGTAAAGAAGGGTTATGGAAAGTGGCGCATGTGTGAAGACTTTTCTTTATTGAATAAATCATGCCCTAAGGATTGCTATACCGTGCCTCGGATCGACATGATGGTTGATTCAGCCGTCGATTTTTCTGTTATGAGTTTTTTTGGATGTTTTTTCAGGTTATCACCAGATCCGTATGCATCCCCTCGATGTCAAGGATGTCTCCTTCATCATGAGGAAGTGATGCTTCAGCTATAAAATGATGCCCTTTGGGCTAAAGAACGCGGGGGATACGTACCAGCGAATGATATATCGGGTATTTAGAAACCAAAGGGGAAGGAACCTGGAGGTCTACTTCGATGACCTCATGATAAAGAGCAGGGATGTGGGGTCCCACCTGCTTGACTTGGAGGAGACCTTCGTGACCCTACAAAGGTTCAAGATGAGGCTAAACCCCCAAAAGTGTGTCTTCGGGGCAAGACGAGGCAGGTTACTCAGACACCTTCTAACCCCGGCCAGGGTCGAGCCTAACTCGGATAAGGTGAAGGCCATCGTGGAGTTGGAATTGCCTCACAATGCCAAGGAGGTTCAACGCTTGATGGGAAAGCTAGTCGGGCTGAGCCGGTTTCTCCCTCGTACCGTGAAGAAGTGCTCGCATTTCTTCAAAATACTTCGGGGGAACAAACAGTTTGAGTGGATAGAGGAATGCGAGGATCCGAAGCGCCGCACCTGCAGAGCCCGAAGGAGGGAGAGGACTTGGCCTTATACCTTGGGGTTGGGGCCAAGGCTGTGAGCTCTGTGTTGGTAAGAGAGAATGGGAAGAGACAGTTACACATCTACTATGTCAGCAAGATCTTAAAGAAGGCTGAGATACGCTACCCAATCGTAGAGAAATTGGCTTTCTCCCTGATCATCTCGTCTAGGAAACTCAAGCCATACTTTTAGGCCCCCTCAATTAAGGTGGTTACTGACCACCCACTGCGCAAGATCTTTAAAGGGGTGGAGAACTCGGGACGGTTGGCCAAGTGGTCCATTGATCTTAATGAGTTCAACATCTATTTTCTGCCAAGGCTCTCCATCAAGGCGCAGACGGTGGCAGACTTCTTCGCTGACTACGTCATAGAGCTGTAAGGAGAGGAAGTGCTGCCAAGGGAAGCATGGAAGATATACGTTGACGGAGCCTCGGGGAAGCATTCCCTTGGAGGAGGGGTAGTGTTGGTGAGCCCTGAGGGGGTCACCATAGATCAAGCAGTGGCGCATCACTTTCTAGTCTCCAACAACTAGGCAGAGTATGAGGCTAGTATAGCCGGGTTGAGGTTGGCTAAGGAGCTCGGGATTCATGACATGGAAGTGTTCATAGATTCACTGGTGGTGGCATCCCATATCAGGGGACAATATGAATCTCGGGAGCAGACCCTTCAGAGGTACTTGGCCAAGGCGAGGGTGATCATTGGTGGGTTCTGAGCCTTTTCAATTCAGCATGTCCCTAGGGAAGAGAATGAAGCAGCAGACAGATTTGCCAAGCTTGGACCCCGAGTGCGGGGGGGGGGGGGGGGGGGGGACCTTGCCCGAGCTACTTCATTCTGTAATCGAGAAGAGTGAGTTGATGGAAGTGGATCAACGACCTTATGGGTGGATCCTGTAAGACCCCCCCCCCCCCCCCCTTTTTTCTTTTCAACACCGGGGTCTTAGGCCCAGAACCGCCGCTTAGCGGTGAAACCTTCACGACCTGAAGGGTCATCACTGCGAAACGCCGATTCTGCCAGCCGATTCAATCACAGAAAAGCAACAAAAGTAGAGTAAGCACAAGAGTGGTAAAACTCTAACCAAAAGTCCACAAAATACAATCACATCAGAGTAATATAATCTCCACGAAGGGAGAGTCCACAAAATATAATGTACTGAAAATAAGGGCTTAAGCCCGCTACATCAAATCCGCACTACATAGTCACTCAAGCGGAAGCAAAATAAAACACAACTAAGGTCAGGGGCTCACAGTCCCCGCCGTCTGAGCTCCAGTTCTAAACTGCCCATCTCCAAGCGTGCCGACCTGCGGGGCTGCTCCTCCATGCTGGGCTCCACGATCCCCTAAATGATGTGGTTCGAAAACCGTTAGTCTAAATGACTAAGTCCTATCATCCCCCACCACTTCCCCCATGGCCCCTAGGCACTGAGTGGAGAGGAAGAAAGGGGAGGACTTGAAGGTGGAGAGTAATCAAGAAACAGATGGCAGCGGACCTATACTAGCAGTTTTTATAGTATATGTGGCAGTAATGTAAAGTATGAAAAGTAAGCTTAATTTATATGGAATCATATAAGCAAGGGATCTTTTACAGGGCTCCCATCGTATAAAAAGTCCCATACCAATTAATATGTTGGGGTGTTGGTTATTATCAGCAATATATATATAAATAATTTTAACCTTAATTTAAAAACTTTCCCACACAAGCTTACAGAGTAATGGGTCGTTTTGCAGGGCCTATTGTATAAGCGTCCCATGCCACTTATACAATAGGTGATAAGGGTTTTATGCTATGATTATGCTATGACATGCAAGTGGGTTATGATGCGATCATGCAAGTGCAACTCACCCACCCGACTCTGTGCACACAGACCTTTAGTTCCCCCTTTATGGAGCCTCACCTCCCAGGATACCTCCGTAGTGGCAGACAAAAGCGGTGGGTTGGGCCTCGCCTACCTCTAAACCAGTAAAGCACTACCGGTCAGACCTATCGTATGCCTCAACGCTGGTGCACTAAGCAGAGCTCCTGCGTACTCTTGTCGGCTGGCGCACCGTACTTTTGTTGGCGAAGTGCTAGCCACACTTGCCGAGTCAACGTATTGGCATCAGTGCATTGACACTCCAATACCGAAGACCCACCACCTTTACTTTATGCACATGCAACCTTATGTATTAGCACCGAGCCAAGGCTTCCCGGACTATCCCGTCCGTCACAAACATCAACCGAGCCAAAGCTCGCCGGGACATCCTGCCCTTCACAAATATCAACCGAGTCAAACCAACTTCCCGAGACACCGGGGTGTGTGAAAGTGAACCCCTAATTATTCTAGTTGCTCTTTAAGATTTATCACTCCGACAGTTTACGTTAGCCCAGGACTGCCCAAGGTATACCCCGTGAAGGGCTCTCGAAGGCACTAGGAACTACGATGAGATTACGCCCAAAGCTCCCTTTCGCAAGGCACTTACTGTTATTGGTTACTACCCGATCTCTCGACCCTTAATTAATTTTACTGAAACTAGCCCTAGTGCATTAAACACTTCCTCCCTACGGGAAGGACGATCTTTCGCCGATCCCGAGCACCACCTAACACTAGTCAACCTCTGAGTCTACAAATCCTGTCTTTCAATGATGAACTCCGTTATTTACCCAAACCAGTAACCTACTGAGGATTCAACTCTCCAAAATTCGCTACCCACTGTAGTTCAGTTTCCGTAGTTACTATATGCAGACCACCCTATACTATATTAGGTGTATAAAGGAAGTACTCCGGATTGTCTTCCAAATCTCTTATAAAATTTACCAGAGGTCTATCATAACAAATTTAGTCTAAAATCCAAGATTCATAATTTTTCTATTTAATTTGATATTTATTGAATTTTCCCAAATATTTGGTCAAGGGCAATTTGAACATGAACTATATGATCTACTCAAGTAATGGCCACCCAAAAATTTTGATCACTAAATTAACAAAGATATATGACTAGATACAAATGTTCATAATTTTTCAGAAACTATTTGACCTCTAATTAATTTATCCAAAATATTTCCCTTAATCATATGTAAAGAAGGAAGTACCAAAATTATTCATCAGAAAATTATATAAAAATTACAGAATCTTAATATGGTTGAGAGAAGATAATTGTACAAAAATTTATAATTTTACAGCCTTGATAGACTCCAAAATAAATTAAATAAAATTTTCATGGGAAACCATACTTAATGAAGCAACCCTTAAAAATAATCATCCAAAAATTCTATAAAACTTCACAGAACTTTAAAACATAATAAAAAATCCTCTAGCTAAATTTTATAAATTTCCTGCAAGCAATTTCTTCCTAATAAATTTCTAAGTAAATAATACAAATTAACAATTTGTTAATGAAGTAGCCAAAATAATATTCCTAAATTCATAATAATATCTGCAGAGCTTGTACTAACTCAAAAACTACTCAACCCAAATCTCATTACTTTTCAAAGAGTTTTTGTGACATTTTCTATCCCTACAAGGTTTGTGCCCTAAGCTAGGGTTAGGGTTTTGAGGGGGTTTAAAGCTTCCAAATTCCCTAAAATTCTAACCAGAGAACTATACTAATCCTATGGTCCTCTCCACAAAGTTTCAAGACAATCTAAGGTCATTTGACCCTATGATCATCAAACCCTAAGAACCCCCATTAAGGAACCTACCCTAGGGTTCTAGGGCTACCCTACACTTAACCACCCCAAATTCCATTGGAGGGTGAGTCATACTATAAAAAGTCAGTGGCCAAAATATCAACCTCTTTTGATGTGATTTGACCACTCAAAACCCAAAGGGGGAGCTTGACCTATTTAATCCTGAAAGGGGTCAACCTAGTGTTGGATCAAAACCTAGCCAAAACATCTCCAAATGAGATGAAAATTTTACCAGAGTACTAGCATGCCCTCAAAGACCTCCCACCCAAATTTGGGGGGATTTTGAGGTGTTTAGGACACCTAATTAATTTATTCATTGATTATTAAATTTTTCTAAAAACTATAGAAAAGTTTTTCCAAAACTTCTGAATTTTGGACAGGCCCTAGGTATAGCTAGGGTAGACTCCCTGCCCAAATCTCAGGTCATTTGGATAAGGGATGAAGGGTGGGTATCCATTTGAATCTCAAGATAGCCCTAGGTATAGGGCCCACCTAAATGGGTGTTGTGGTCTAACCAGATTCCAAATTGAGTGAAATCAATTTTAAATTAAACTAGACATCAAGGGCTTCATTTTCTATGTTAACCACTTTTTCTATTCTAGCCTCTAAGTATTTTTAAAATTAAAACCAATAAATACAAAATCTGTGACATAATTAAATAATCAGAAATATATACACTATAGTTTAAAATCTAATATGACACGAATCTTGACACAAGGTGGATGGGATCCATTCATCTTCTACCTTGAGCCGACGGACAGGATTTATTCTTCCTGGGCTAATTTCAAGCGGCTGCCGCCTGCCATCCGACCGCCTCCCCGGCCGGCCACCACCACCATCACCTCCGTTGAGGTGGTGGCTATCGCTAGGCGACGTCACAGCCACCGTAGAGCCCTATGCCGGCAATCCCGATGGCTGTAGTTTTGCGGAAAAACCAGGAAAAGTTCCCTTTGGATCGGGCTCAATTGAGCCCGAACCTTGGCCCTAGAGATTCCTAAGATCTACACATGAAAGAAGGAGTGGAGGAGGACCTTGCCGGCGGCCTGAAGTCGAGAAGATCACCGAAAAGCCATCTTTGAAGGAGGCGCCGCTTGGTTTCTGCAACTACATAGTGGGGAGGCTCGGTTTCTTCAGGTAAGGACTGGGAAATCCTCCTCTCGGCCCACTAAAGGTGTTTAAAGACTCAGTTGGGGAGGGGAGAGGCTGAATCATCAATGGCCATTAAGGCCATTAATGGCTACATTCGGCCATGGTAGAGGGGGCTGAACCAGGCCCTTGGTGGCCAGGGAAGTGTCTGGAAACTTCTCCCCTTTCCTAGGGGAGTTGAATTCAGCCATTAAAGGTGGCCTTTGGCCTCCCCTTGGCCGAGCCACTTCCTTCCCCCTTCTTTCATTTTTCTCTCTCCTCCATAACCATGGAAATGAAGCTCACTCTCTCTCCTAGTCAACAAGTTGACTTGGTCAATCTGGAGGTCTATTGGTAGCCCATACATACACATCATCTCCTAAAGAAGCAACATGAGGAGGCTTGAACTTGGGCTAGCCTATTTGGGCGAGGTTGACCCAAGGTAGGCTTGGGTTGACCTTGGTCTTTTTGACCTTTTTGGTTGCCCCTAAAGAGTCCCTGACGACCCATTAATCTTCCCTAAGGCCTAGGTAGGGTTGGATAGGGTTGACTTGGCACCTTGGAGGTCCCTTGAACCTTGGTAAGGGAACTTTGACCACTTTGGGGCTTGAGTTGACTTGGGTCAACTTGGTCTCTAGGACTGCACCCTATGTGTCCTTAGTGACCCATTGACCTCACTTTGGGTCTAGGAAGACCTGGGTAAGGTTGGTTGGGCACATTAGAGGCCAACTCCCCTTTGTTATGGCACCTTGCCCAATTTAGGCCTA
The DNA here is from genome assembly GCA_039583875.1 of Platanthera guangdongensis. Lineage (NCBI taxonomy): Eukaryota > Viridiplantae > Streptophyta > Magnoliopsida > Asparagales > Orchidaceae > Platanthera > Platanthera guangdongensis. The sequence goes on along the minus strand of JBBWWR010000147.1, from coordinate 174,719 downwards.
TGGTGGTCCTAGGTCAAATTGGCCACTTTGGGTTGACTCCAATGGACCCTTAATGCTCTATTGGACCCTCTAATAGGTTAGTGATGTGGTGGTAGGGTCATGTAGTCATGGTGAAGCCCTAAGGTGAAAACCTAGGTTTTGTGATGAGGCTGTGCCATAGGCAGACCAAGGTGATTCTCACCTTGGCCTTCTATCACTTGGCCCTTTTTAGCTTCCTAGGATTTTGTCATAACCTAGCCATGGACAAAACCACTCTTAGGGGTCTAGTTGGAAATGAGATGTTACAAATCCCAATAAACAAAATAAAGATTTCGTCCCCGAAATCAAGGTTAAGCCTACGGGAATTTCTATCGAAGAAAAAGGAAGCTTGTAACATCCCATAAGAACTGAAAGATTACATCTCGATGCCATGTTTGCTAAGTGGGGTTTAAATGGAAACCTAAATCTATGACCAATTTGCCCAATTGGCGAAGCCAAGATCCCAATAAACAAAAGATTAGCCTCTACTCTTCCTAGAGCAGCCCTACTAGTTTAAAACATGAAAGTAAATTGAACATCTTGAGAGGTTGTGAGGTATACCTGACCGAACAACTCTGGATACTTTTGTCGCATCAGGTCCTGCGGTTCCCAGGTATGCTCCTCCAAGCCATGGTTTCTCCACAGAACCTTGACTAACGGAACCTTCTTGCGTTGCAAGATCCGTACTCCTCTATCATAGATCCGAACCAGCTCCAAGTGAACTGACCGGTCTGAAGATATCGGCCCATCTGTGGTCGAAATCTGCTGCTCCGGGCGTAGTATAGCCCTCCTAAGTGAAGAAATATGGAAAAAGTCATGTAAACCTGTTAGTTCTGGTGGCAACTCCAGCCTGTAAGCTATGGGCCCGGTCCGCTCCAGGATCCTATAAGGGCCCATATACCTAGGACTGAGCTTCTTCTTCCGACCGCGCACCTGTGAAACTCCGTGCATGGGACGGATCTTCAAGAAAACCTGGTCTCCCACCTGAAACTCTAACTGACGGTGTCGGGCGTCGTAATACTTAGCCTATCGGCTCTGCGCTTCCAGCATCCTATCCCGGACCAACCTAACCTGAGCATTAGTATCCTCCATAAACTCCGAGTCGAGTGCCTGAGGATCTTCATCCTTGTTCCATGACAGTGGAATCTTGAACCTGCGTACGAGGGTGGAGAGTTGTGTTGAATGTCGGCCGAGAGCCCAGATAATCCTAGACTGATGTTCTCTCCTTGGACGTACACTATCCATCCTTATTTGACACGATCATCTTGAGCACACCATAATAATGGATAACCACTCACAAATTTCATGAAACACCCATGGGAGTTTTCTTCCGGGTCGGGGTGACCCCAGCTATCTCGGCCAGTCAATCATTGATGTTCCAATTATAATTATGCCCGGAGTGTGGAGGAGGAATCCTGTGTATGAAAATCCTGAATTATAACCTCGAACTTCCACTCTAACTCGAGCAGTGATTGTAATAGTTCCCTAAAAATTCTTGCACTTAACCTTCATCGAGCGACATACCTCACCGTGCGTCACAAAATCCAAGACGCCCTTCTTCACTCCAGGGAGATACACGTTCCGAGATACACTTGGGACTTCCGGTGATTAAATTTCTCATTTGTATGGGTAGCCAACGACTCTATAAAATATCCACTTCACAATCAGGTTCTTATCCCTACGAATATGCCCGAGTAGCACCGAATATGGTTTACGTCCATTTCACTATATTCACGACACAAAGTTTTCTAGATGAGGTCTAAGGGAAACCCAAATCAATAACTAATTGCCCAATAAACAAAAGACAAGCCCCCAATAAACAAAAGATAAGCCCCTACCTACCTTGGGCTAAGTATCTTTGATATTACCATGTTATATCTGTCCTAGCTGGGTGCACAATCCCTAGGGCATCAATCTTCGACTTGTGGTTCCAACCTGAAAACTATTGATATACTCCATACTTTAAACTCTCAGAGTCACATTTACGACAACCTCATCAGGGTCAAAAAATTCCCAATCCCAACCGAGTTTCTTCCGAACTTGAATTCCAATCCGACCCTCGGTGCTTGTCATGGTGGTTGTCTCCAGGTAATCTTGTTACTGGTATGAGGGTTGAGACTATGTGTCTTCTACCATTCTGTTAATTGATTTTTGGTCTCAATTCTCCTTAAAGCAGTCCTTCTGGTTTGAGTAATCCTTGATAGAGACCGTAGGGCTACCTGAGTTTATGGCTTAGGTAGCCATTCTCGTGTTATACTCCTCCTTTATTCTCTTTAGGTATCTCCTTAGATTAACCAAGTTCATACCCAAAGTCTATTTCAGAATAGGGCATACTATAAGTTATCGTGGTTAGTCATGTCTCCTAGTGGGTTGAGTCTAACTCGTTGACTATAGAATTATAAGATGGGAGTTTCGCAGCCGAAGGTGCTCCCTGCTGGGGGCTGCGAAACAAACTACATTAGTAGGTAATCGACTCAATAAAAAAAGTGGACAATTTATAAGTGATCCCCCATATGGGCACACCACTGCTTCCGCTGCTTAGTTTGTCCCCAAACTAAACTCACGCGGGGGTGACCCAGGGGTTGTGGACTGTTACTTTTTGATCGAGGTTTCCTCAGATACCACTTGTAAGACCCCCCTTTTTTTTCTTTTCAACACTGGGGTCTTAGGCCCAGAACCACCGCTTAGCGATGACACCTTCACGCCCTGAAGGGTCATCACCACGAAACGCTGATTCTGCCGGCCGATTCGATCACAGAAAAGCAACAAAAGTAGAGTAATCACAAGAGTGGTAAAACTCTAACCAAAAGTCCACAAAATACAATCACATCAGAGTAATATAATCTCCACGAAGGGAGTGTCCACAAAATATAATGTACTGAAAATAAGGGCTTAAGCCCGCTACATCAATTCCTCACTACATAGTCACTCAAGCGGAAGTAAAATAAAACATAACTAATGCCAGGTGCTCACAGTCCCCGCCGTCTGAACTCCGGTGCTAGACTGCCCTATCTCCAAGAGTGCCGATCTGCGGGGCTGCTCCTCCATGCTGGGCTCCACGATCCCCTAAATGATGTGGTTCGAAAACCTTTAGTCTAAAAGACTAAGTCCTATCATCCCCCACCCCTTCCCCCATGGCCCCTAGGCACCGCGCGGAGAGGAAGAAGGGGGAGGACTTAAAGTTGGAGAGTAATGAAGAAACAGATGGCAACGGATATATACTAGCAATTTTATAGTACATGTGCCAGTAAAGTAATATATGAAAAGTAACCTTAACTTATACTGAATCATATAAGCAAGGGATCTTTTACAGGGATCCCATCATATAAAAAGTCTCATACTAATTTATACGTTGGGGTGTCGGTTATTATCAGCAATATATATAAATAATTTTAACCTTAATTTATAAACTTGCCCACACAAGCTTATAGACCAAGGGGTCGTTTTACAGGGCCTATTGTATAAGCATCTCATACCACTTATACAATCGGTGACAAGGGTTTTATGCTATGATTATGCTATGACATGCAAGTGGGTTATGATGCGATCATGCAAGTGTAACTCACCTACCCGACTCTGTGCACACAGACCTTTAGTTCCCGCTTTCTGGAGCCTCACCTCCCAGGATACCTCCGTAGTGGCAGACAGAAGCGGTGGGTTGGGCTTCGCCCACCTCTAAACCAGTAAAGTGTTGGGTTTCTCTATAAGGATGGCACAACACTTGTGCATGCAGCGGAAGAATAAAAACATCAAGAAAAACCCAAAAGAGATGAGATCGGGCCATGGTAGTTGAATAAAGAATTTAACATACAACTACGCAAAAATTACCTCGGTGGCGTTGAGTCACAACTCAACGGAGATGCTCCAAGGTTCGTGTTCTTGCTGGTGGCGAGTTCTACGTGGAATGATGTCCACGTCTCTACAGAAATCCACACGAGCGGGAGAACACCGACTTTTCCATCTCACGGATAATCGGGAAGGAGAACGACCACACCTTGCTTTTCCACGGACTGCTAGGTCCGCGCCAGGGATAGCAACACCAGCGACAATCGCCGGAGAGGAGGAGGTCGACGGAGTGAGCACGGCGGCGGAGCACTTCCGTCGGCGGGATTCGGGATCGGTGGAACGAACGAAGAACCGCGGAACACTTCCGTCGATTCGATCAGCTATAAGTCCCGAAAACCATAAGTATTTATTTATACCAAAGGCATAAACAGACTTAGGAATATCGCTATCCGCAGACCACCCAGAAAATTAGTGTTCCAGAATCGGCGAGAATCACCTAGCAGATTCGGTGAGAATCAATCGGCGAGAATCACCTAGGATCGGCGAGAATCAGCTAGGATCGGCGAGAATTAGTCGGCGAGTATCACCTAGGATCGGCGAGAATCAGAGTACAATACTCGATAATTCACGTCGAACGTGGGTTGACGATAATCATCGATCTGCGGTCGACGCTCGTCGACCTTGCGGTCGACGATAGTAGACCCGCGGTCGATGATACTCGTCGACCCGCGGTCGACGATACTCGTCGACCCGCGGTCGACGATACTCGTCGACCCGCGGTTGACTATTCTTACCAATCCTTTAAGGCAACATTTGCCCAACCCAACGATCCTTTAAGGCAACACTTTGCCCATAACCCCATTTAGGTCGGTGATTGGTAACCTTTACCAACACAGTCAATCATCCAACTTCTCCACATCTCTTATGTGCGACCATGCAGGCTCATATCGCGTTGGCAGTGAGATTACATGTTTGACCACTTCTAGATCACCATGGTATCTCCAACAGTCTCCCACTTGATCTTGAAAGTATCAAACCAAAAACCTCACAAACAATGAGCAGCATCTAGCAATGCATCATTGCTCCCCAAGCAATAAGAGTTTATAACTCATAAGCCTTTATGACCAATGTATCAGCGTTGTCTTTGTCCCTTTGTCCCTTACATCCGGAAAGAACTAGAGGCATGGACCGTGTCACCCTCGTAATAGCTCAATCCAAGTTTCTTGATCCAGGACGGACTTCCAGAGAATGGTGAGTCCAATATCACATATTGACTCAACCAAGCATGGCCATGCATTTCTCAGTCTAGTTCCATCAAGGGACCCATGGATGCAACTCCTATCATACAGGAGGACAAATCCCATATCTGCTCACACACAAATACCCAAATGATTCGTAACATGCCCAACAACCACCCTTATCATCAACCTTTCTCAAGGAAGACTTTAGATGGCATCAAAGCACGCTCTTCCTCACTTGATGAATGCTGTGACTTCAGGTCAAAGGACCACAACACCATTGTCAATTGAGACCTACTCGTGACACGATTGGATGACAATCCACAGAGTAGTCTCAGGTTGGGTCTGTCCAGTACAACTTGTTCACTAACAAGTACCCACGTGATGACTTGATATCACAATATCATGACCTGTGAGAACCGGTCATCAGTCAACGCACGTGCTAGCATTCATGTACCATCATCACCCTTAGCTTCTATGATGATACTCGACCAGGGACCTTTTAAGAATGAAGCTTCAAATAAATCATAGGCTCTCCCATTCAAGTCACGTACTTGATGTCCCATGGAAGCGAACATTCTAAGGGTATCTATTATGTTAACATTTAACTATCATATAGAAAAACTCATAATAAAAGAACTTGCCATTAATTGTAAGAGAAAAACTAGGTACACTGTTCATCATGTGAACAAATGGCCAACAAAATACATGTTTACATGCAATCCACAAGATTCTCACTAGAGTTGATCATTTAGGTATCGTATACCCATCGATCTAGTATGACCATCATGCTTTCTCTGCCCGAGAGGCTTTGTCAGTGGATCCGCAATATTCTCCTCAGTCGGCACTCTGCAAATGTTCACATCTCCTCGTTCGACAATCTCACAAATAAGATGAAACCGCTGAAGTATGTGCTTGGAGCGCTGATGGGATCTAGGTTCCTTAGATTGTGCAATTGCACCATTGTTATCACAGTAGAGAACTACGGGACCAACAATGCTAGGAACTACATCAAGCTCGCCGATGAATTTCCTAATCCATACAGCCTCCTTCGCCGCATTAGCTGCGGCGATATACTCGGCCTCTATTGTAGAATCAGAAACTATCTCTTGCTTGGAACTCTTCCAGCTTACAGCTCCTCCATTCAGGCAAAACACAAAACCTGACTGAGACTTGAAGTCGTCTCTATCAGTTTGGAAGCTAGCATCCGTGTAACCACTTACAACGAGCTCTTCCTCTCCACCATACACCAAGAACACATCCTTAGTCCTTCTCAAGTACTTCAGGACATTGTTGACTGCAATCCAGTGACACTCACCGGGGTCTGACTGATACCTGCTAGTCATGCTCAAAGCAAAAGAGACGTCAGGTCGAGTACATAACATCGCGTACAAGATTGATCCAATTGCCGAAGCATATGAAATCAACTTCATGCGGTCCTTATCTTCACAAGACTTTGGACACTGGTCCTTAGAGAGATTCACACCATGAGACATGGGCAAAAATCCTTTCTTGGACTCAAGCATGTTGAACTGCTTCAACACCTTTTCGATGTACGTACTCTGGGTCAAACCCAGCAACTTCTTCGATCTATCTCTGTAGATCTTAATACCGAGTATATAAGTCGCTTCACCCAAATCCTTCATTGAAAAGCAGTTCCCTAGGTTGTTCTTAACAACTTTCAGGGTAGGAATGTCATTCCCAATCAACAGTATGTCATCTACATACAATATCAGGAAGACAACAATGCTTCCACTGATTCGCTTGTAAACACAAGGCTCATCTTCATTCTTGATGAAACCAAACTCTTTGATTTTCTCATCAAAATGAAGATTCCAACTTCGAGAGGCCTGTTTCAGTCCATAGATGGACTTATTCAGCTTGCATATTTTAGTGGCACATCTGGGGATACAAAACCCTCGGGTTGTGTCATATACACTTCCTCAAGGAGGTTTCCATTAAGTAAAGCAGTTTTGACATCCAGCTGCCAGATCTCGTAGTCATAATACGCAGCAATAGCAAGCAATATCCTTATGGACTTTACCATGGCAACATGGGAAAAGGTCTCATCATAGTCAATACCATGAATTTGCTTGAAACCCTTAGCCACCAGTCGCCCTTTGAATGTCTGTACATTCCCATCCATGTCAGTCTTCTTCTTGAAGACCCACTTGCACCCTATGGGTCGTACCCCTTCAGGTGGATCCACCAAGTTCCAAACTTTGTTTGCATACATGGAGTCCATTTCTGATTTCATAGCCTCAAGCCAATTGTCGGAGTCCGGTCCATTCATAGCCTCTTGGTAGGTTGTTGGTTCATCATCATGATCCATAAGCAACACATTACCTATTTGAGACACGAGAAATCCATATCTCTCAGGCTCAAACCTCGGTCTACCAGATCTACGTAGGACTTGTGTTCCTTGAGCAGGTTCTCTAGCTACAACATCATGTAGTCCTGTCTCAGAATCCAATTCCGGTTCATTCACTACATGTGGTTCTTGAACTTCTTCAAGCTCTACCTTTTCAGTCTTTCTTGATAAGAACTCTTTCTCCAAGAAGACACCAGTCCTTGCGACAAACACTTTGCCCTCAGACGGTAGGTAAAAGTAATACCCTTTCGTTTCCTTAGGATATCCCACCAGATAACATTTATCCAATTTGGGTTCCAGCTTGTCAGGCATTTGACGTCTCACGTATGCCTCACAGCCCCAAATTTTAATGAACGACATACTAGGACGCTTCCCAGTCCATATCTCATATGGTGTCTTCAGAACCGTTTTCGTTGGAGCGCGATTCAATATCATTGCAGCAGTCTCTAAAGCAAAACCCCAAAAGGAAACAGGCAAGTCTGCATGACTCATCATCGAACGTATCATGTCTAACAGAGTACGATTTCTCCTCTCAGACACACCATTATGTTATGGTGTTCTAGGTGGAGTGAGCTGTGATACAATACCACACTCTTTCATATGATCACGGAACTCATGACTCAGGTATTCGCCACCTCGATCAGATCGGAGTGCTTTAACCCTTTTACCCAACTGGTTTTCTACTTCATTCTTGAACTCTTTGAACTTTTCAAAGGTCGCGGATTTGTACTTCATAAGATACACATATCTGTATCTACTGAAATCATCAGTAAATGTAACAAAGTAGAAATACCCACCTCTAGCCATGGAACTCATGGGTCTGCATACATCACTATGTACAACACCCAAGTGATCCTCAGCCCTCTCAGTATAACCAGTGAAAGGAGCTTTAGACATTTTGCCTAACAAACAAGATTCACATCGCTCAAATGATTCATAATCAAATGAGTCCAAAAGTCCATCTCTATGGAGCTTGTATATGCGTTTCTCGTTGATATGGCCCAAACGACAATGCCAGAGAAATGTAGGGTTCGAGTCATTTGTTCTTAGTCTTTTATTATTTTCTACATTACAGATCAGATGGTGCAAGTTCAAAACATAAAGACCATTAAACAATTGGGCTACAGCATAACAAACATCATTCTTAAATATAGAACAACAGTTGTTCTTAATTATAAAAGAAAATCCAATCATGTCCAAACATGAAATAGATATAATGTTTATAGTTATGGCCGGAACAAAATAACAATTATCTAGTTCTATTACAAGCCCACTGGGCAAAGAAAGACGGTAAACCCCTACTGCTATAGCAGCAACTCTTGCTCCATTGCCGACACGGAGGTCCACCTCCCCTTTACTCAGCAATCTTCTCCTTCCCAGTTCCTTCACATTTGTACAAATGTGAGAACCACATCCGGTATCCAATACCCAAGATGAAGGAGCAGAAAGGTTTATCTCTATAACGTGAACATTTAAAGCGGAAGTCATACCTCCATTCATTTTCTGCAAACCTTCAATGTACGAAGGACAGTTCCTCCTCCAATGACCAGCCTTGCCACAGTGGTGGCATTTCCCTTCCTTCACCGTGCTTTTCTTTTTCATCAGCGCAGAAGACTTGGGCTCAAGATATGACTTAGGTCCCACCTTCGTCTTCTTAGAGCCCTTGGCCTTGCCCTTGCCCTTATGCACCATCAGTATGGGGCTGGCAGGCTTGGCCTTCTTCATATTGATTTCGGCAGTTCTCAACATGCCTAGGAGTTCGGGCAGTGTCTTGTCTATTTCATTCATGTTGTAGTTCAAGATGAACTGCTCATAACTGTCCGGCAATGATTGCAGGATCAGATCGGTGGCCAACTCTTGACCAAGAGGAAAACCCAGCCTTTCAAGGTTCTCTATATACCCAATCATCTTGAGTACGTGAGTCCCTACTGAGTCTCGAACTCCCATCTTGCACTGAAACAACGCTTTTGTGACGTCGAACCTCTCTTGACGGGCCTGCCCTTGAAACATTTTCTTGAGATGCTCGTCAATCTCCTTGCACCCCATGTTCTCATGTTGCTTCTGAAGCTCAGAGTTCATAGTGGCAAGCATAAGGCATTCAACATCTAAAGCACCATCAGTATACTTCTTATAAGCATCCTTCTCAGCACGGGAAGAGTTCCCGGTCGGCACCTCGAGGCTTCTTCTTCCAAGACATAGAGCTTTCGCTCTTGCCTGAGAACAATTCTCAGATTCGTGTACCAGTCCATGTAATTAGTCCCACTGAGCTTATCCTTCTCAAGGATGGCTCTCAGAGACAATGTGGAGTGTGAAATACTTTCCATGGAATTCTACAAGAATTTATGCAGAATAAAATCAGTACCAAAATTTCAAATACAATTTATTTTAATTTGGACTTCAATTAAAACACTCCCACTATTTTATTCGAAATGATAGCCCTCACTAACAATTCAGAGAGTTCATGCGAGCTACTCTCTTAGTGGACAAGATCCGTATTTCACCAACACAATGAGTCAGCTTTGGCTTTCCTCTCACGATGCGGTTATTTAGGTAGGCAACGCTTGCCAATTGCATCCTCATGCAATTCTTGTATGGTTGGTGAATAACTCCTTACTCGCATCCATCATATGGTGCATGCCAACCCTATGCCTCTAGGCACTCAACCTTTGAGGTCACCTAGTTAAGCTGGACCCGATGTCGACAGTGGGATATCACAATTATCCGCTCGCACCCTTACCAAGATAGATTAATGCACCTTGCTTTGGCAAGCTCACACTTCATCGATCGAGGCAGGAAGAGTGTCATCCATCGGAAGGCATCCAAACACTTAATATTTGATGAAGGGATTTTGATTATAGGTTAATAGTTAACCATGATCAACATTTGATCAATGTGCACATCCAAAGAAAAATAATTTTTCTAAAACCACATGCATCCCTTATGTGCACAACCTGACACCATCAACATTTGATAGAAGGAAGGGCTAAATCTGAACATTCGGAAACTTCCAAATCCTCAGATTTACATGCATTGGACAAAAGCAAAGACAACTCAACTTAAAGCAGTAGACAAGCTCATCTCTCTATGTTGGATTCAAAATCCAAAACAATCTCGAGGGATGGTTACTGCTAAGGAGACTACAATTTCTAACAATCAGAAATTTCCACGAAATCCCAGACGTTCTTGGCGGGGTACCAAGACTAAATCTAGACATTTAGAACACTTCTAAATCCCTAGGTTTACACGCACTAGAATAACAAAACTTCCAATACAACAATCATGGCCGAAACCTCGCTCTGATACCACTGTTGGGTTTCTCTATGAGGATGGCACAACACTTGTGCACGCAGCGGAAGAATAAAAACATCAAGAAAAACCCAAAAGAGATGGGATCGGGCCATGGTAGTTGAATCAAGAAGTTAACATACAACTAGGCAAAAATTACCACGGTGGCGTTGAGTCACAACTCAACGGAGATGCTCCAAGCTTCATGTTCTTGCTGGTGGCGAGTTCTACGTGGAATGATGTCTACGTCTCTGCAGAAATCCACACGAGCGGGAGAAAACTGACTTTTCCGTCGCACGGATAATCGGGAAGGAGAATGACCACACCTTGCTTTTCCACGGACTGCTACGTCTGCACCAGGGATAGCAACACCAGCTACAATCGCCGGAGAGGAGGAGGTCGACAGAGCGAGCACGGCGGCGGAACACTTCCGTCGGCGGGATTCGGGATCGGCGGAACGAACGAAGAACGGCAGAACACTTCCGTCGATTCGATCAGCTATAAGTCCCGAAAACCCTAAGTATTTATTTATACCAAAGGCATAAACAGACTTAGGAATATCGCTATCCGCAGACCACCCAGAAAATTAGGGTTCCAGAATCGGCGAGAATCACCTAGCAGATTCTGTGAGAATCAATCGGCGAGAATCACCTAGGATCGGCGAGAATCAGGTAGGATCGGCCAGAATTAGTTGGAGAGTATCACCTAGGATCGGCGAGAATCAGAGTACAATACTCGACGATTCATGTCGAATGTGTGTTGACGATAATCATCGATCTGCGGTCGACGATCGTCGACCTTGCGGTCGACGATAGTCGACCCGCGGTCGACGATACTCGTCGACCCGCGGTTGACTATTCTTACCAATCCTTTAAGGCAACATTTGCCCAACCTGACGATCCTTTAAGGCAACACTTTGCCCATAACCCCATTCAGGTCGGTGATTGGTAACCTTTACCAACACAGGCAATCATCCAACTTCTCCACATCTCTTATGTGCGACCCTGCAGGCTCATATCGCGTTGGCAGTGAGATTACATGTTTGACCACTTCTAGATCACCATGGTAACTCCAACATAAAGCACTACCGGTCAGACCTATCGTACGCCTCAACGCTCGTGCACTAAGCGGAGCTCCTGCGTACTCTTGCCGGCTGGCGCACCGGACTTCTGTTGGCGAAGTGCTAGCCACACTTGCCGAGTCAACGCATTGGCGTCGGTGCATCGACACACCATTACCGAAGACCCACCACCTTTACTTTATGCACATGCAACCTTATGTATCAGCACCGAGCCAAGGATCCCCGGACCATGCCGTACGTCACAAACATCAACCGAGCCAAATCTCGTCGGGCCATCCTGTCCCTCACAATTATCAACCGAGTCAAACCAACTTACCGCGACACCGGGGTATGTGAAAGTGAACCCCTAATTATTTTAGTTGATCTTTAAGATTTATTACTCCTACAGTTTACGTTAGCCCTGGACTGCCCAAGGTATACCCCGTGAAGCTCTCTCGAAGGCACTAGAAACTACGATGGAATTACACCCAAAGCTCCCTTTCGCAAGGCACTTACTGTTATTGGTTGCTACCCGATCTCCCGACCATTAATTAATTTTACTGAATCTAGCCCTAGTGCATTAAACACTTCCTCCCTACGGGAAGGACAATCTTTCGCCGATCTCGAGCACCACCTAACACCAGTCAACCTCTCACTCTACAAATCCTGTCTTCCAATGACGAATTTCTTTATTTACCCAAACGAGCAACCTACTGAGGATTCAACTCTCCAAAATTCACTACCCACTCTAGTTCAGTTTCCGCAGTTACTATATGCAGACCACCCTATACTATATGAGGTGTATAAAGGAGGTACTCCGAATTTTCTTCCAAATTTCCTATAAAATTTACCAGAGGTCTATCATAACAAATTTAGCCTAAAATCCGAGATTCATAATTCTTCTATTTAATTTGATATTTATTGAATTTTCCCAAATATTTGGCCATGGGCAATTTGAACATGAACTATACGATCTACTCATGTAATGACACCCAAAAATTTTGATCACTAAATTAACAGAGATATATTACTAGATACAAATTTTCATAATTTTTCAGAAATTATTTGACCTCTAATTAATTTATCCAAAATATTTCTCTTAATCATATGTAAAGAAGGAAGTACCAAAATTATCATCAAAAAATTATATAAAAATTACACAATCTTAATATGATTCAGAGGAGATCATTGTACAAAAATTCATAATTTTATAGGCTTGCTAGTCTCGAAAATAAATTAAATTTTGTTTTCTTGGGAAACCATACGTAATGAAGCAACCCTTAAAAATAATCATCCAAAAATTTTATAAATATTCACAGAGCCTTAAAACATAATAGAAACTCCTCTGGCAAAATTTCATAAATTTCTAGCAAGTAGTTTCTTCCAAATAAATTTCTTAGTAAATAATACAAATTACCAATTTGTTAATGAAGTAGCCAAAATAATATTCCTAAATTCATGATAAAATCTCTAGTGCTTGTACTAATCTCAAAAACTACTCAACCCAAATCTCAATACTTTTCAAAGAGTTTTTGTGATATTTTCTATCCCTACAAGGTTTGTGCCCTAAGCTGGGGTTAGAGTTTTGAGGGGGTTTAAGACTTCCAAATTCCCTAAAATGTTAACTAGATAACTATACTAATCCTATGGTCCTCTCGACAAGTTTCAAGTCAATCTAAGGTCATTTGACCCTATGATATTCAAACCCTAAGAACCCCCATTAAGGAACATACCCTAGGGTTCTAGGCTACCCTACACTTAACCACCCCAAATTTCATTGGAGGGTGAGTCATACTATAAAAAGTCAGTGGCCAAAATATCAACCTCTTTCGAGGTGATTTGACCACTCAAAACCCAAAGGGGGTGCTTGACCTATTTAACCCTAAAAGGGGTCAACCTAGGGTTGGATCAACACCTAGCCAAAACATCTTCAAATGAGATGAACATTTTACCAAAGCCCTAGCATGCCCTCAAAGACCTACCACCCAAATTTGGGGGATTTTGAGGTGTTTAGGACACCTAATTAATTTATTCATAGATTATTAAATTTTTCTAAAAACTATAGAAAAATATTTTCCAAAATTTCTGGATTTTGGACAGGCCCTAGGTATAGGTAGGGTAGATTCGCTACCCAAATATCAGGTCATTTGGACAAGGGATGAAGGGTGGGCATCCATTTGAATCTCAGGATAGCCCTAGGTATAGGGCCCACCTAAATGGGTGTTGTGGTCTAACCAGGATTCCAGATTGTGTGAAATTAATTTTAAATTAAAATAGACATCAAGGGCTTCATTTTTTATGTTGACCACTTTTTTTGTTCTAGCCTATAAGTAGTTTTAAAAATTAAAACCAATAAATACAAAATCTGTGACATAATTAAATAATCAGAAATATATACACTATAGTTTAAAATCTAATATGGCACGAATCTTGACGCAAGGTGGATGGGATTCGTTCATCTTCTACCTTGAGCCGACGGCCATGATTTATTCTTCTTGGGCCAGTTTCAAGAGGCTGCCGTCGGCCATCCGGCCGCCTCCCCGGCCGGCCACCACCATCATCACCTTCGTTGAGGTGGTGGCTGTCGCCAGGCGGCGTCATAGCCGCCAGAGAGCCCTATTCTGGCGATCTCGATGGTTGTATGTTTGCGGAAAGACCAGGAAATGTTCCCTTTGGATCGGGCTCAATTGAGCCCGAACATGGACCCTAGAGATTCCTAAGATCTACCCATGAAAGAAGGAGTGGAGGAGGACCTTGCTGGCGGCCTGAAGTCGAGAAGATTGCCGGAAAGCCATCTTTGAAGGCGGCGCTGGTCGGTTTCTGCAACTACACAGTGGGGAGGCTCGGTTTCTTCAGGTAAGGACTGGGAAATCCTCCTCTCGGTCCACTGAAGGTGTTTAAATACTCAGTTGGGGAGGGGAGAGGTTGAATCATCAATGGCCATTAAGGCCATTAATGGCTACATTCGGCCATGGTAGAGGGCGATCAACCAGGCCCTTGGTGGCCAGGGAAGCGGCTGGAAACTTCTCTCCTTTCCTACAGGAGTTGAATTCAGACATTAAAGGTGGCCTTTGGCCTCCCCTTGGCGGAGCCCCTTCCTTCCCCCTTCTTTCATTTTTCTCTCTCCTCCATAACCATGGAAATGAAGCTCACTCTCTCTCCTAGTCACCAAGTTGACTTGGTCAATCTGGTGGTCTATTGGCAGCCCATCCATACACATCATCTCCTAAAGAAACCACATGAGGAGGCTTGAACTTGGGCTAGCCTATTTGGGCTAGGTTGACCCAAGGTAGGCTTTGGTTGACCTTGGTCTTTTTGACCTTTTTGGTTGCCCCTAAAGAGTCCCAAGTGACCCATTGATCTCCGCTAAGGCCTAGGTAGGGTTGGATAGGGTTGACTTGGCACCTTGGAGGTCACTTGACCCTTGGTAAGGGCACTTTGACCACTTTGGGGCTTGAGTTGACTTGGGTCAACTTGGTCTCTAGGACTGCACCCAATGTATCCTTAGAGACCCATTGACCTCACTTTGGGTCTAGGAAGACCTCAGCAAGGTTGGTTGGGCACATTAGAGGCCAACTCCCCTTTGTTAGGGCATCTTGCCCAATTTCGGCCTATAGTGGTCCTAGGTCAAATTGGCCAGTTTGGGTTGACTCCAATGGACCCATAAGGCTCTAGTGGACCCTCCAATAGGTTAGTGATGTTGTGGTGGGGTCATGTAGTCATGGTGAAGCCTTAAGGTCAAACCCTAGGTTTTGTGATGAGGCTGTTTCATAGGCAGACCAAGGTGATTCTCACCTTGGCCTTCTATCACTTGGCCCTTTTTAGCTTTTTAGGGTTTTGTCATGACCTAGTCATGGCCAAAACCACTCTTAGGGGTCTAGTTTGAAATGGGATGTTACAGATCCCTTCGTGATCTTCTTCGCCATGGGTAACCGCCCCGAAGGGGTTAAGGAGACAAAGGGATTTTGGTATAAAGCAACTCACTATCTTATGCATGAAGGGGGATTACATCGGAAGATTCTATCAGGACTTTTGGCGCGATGCATGGTGGAGGAAGAGATACCAAGGATTTTGGAGGAGGTGCACTCCGGGCAGTGTGGAAGACATTCAGGAGGTAGAACGCTGGAGGTAAGGATGGTCAAACAGGGATACTTATGGCCCACTCTAAGGAAGGATGCGACATAGTTTGCGAGGAAGTGCCAAAAGTGCCAGCTCCTGCCCACTCAAAGACTTCAAAGCATTACAGCGCCATGGACTTTCGACATTTAGGGGATGGGCCTAGTTGGGCCGTTTCCTCCGGCGAGTGGGTAGAGAAGGTTTCTCTTTATCATGATCGACTATTTTACAAAGTGGCTGGAGGTCAAGGTACTGTCCAAGGTAACCTCCCAAGTCATCAGGAACTTCGTCTGGGGAGAGATTATCTGTAGGCAGGGGTTGTCTCAGGCCATTGTCATGGACAATGGTCCACAGTTTGCAAGCGAGGAGTTCATAAGCTTCTGCACTCAGTTGGGTATTGACCTCAGGTTTGCCACCGTTCACCGCCCTAGGAGCAACGACCAGGTGGAGGTGGCAAACAAAATTATAGTGAACCTGCTAAAGAAGAAGGTGGAGAACCTAAGGGGGAGCTGGGTGGAGCAGCTCCCCTCGGTGTTTTGGGCTCTGCGAACAACCCCAAACATGTCCACTGGCGAAACCCTATTCAAACTCTTGCATGGTTGTGAGGCGGTCCTACTTGTGGAATTTGAGGTTAAATACCCACGGGTTGCGGCCGCAGACAAAGGAGGAGAGGAATGGAGGGAAGGAAATAAAGCGGAGCTATGACTATCATTAGACATGGTGGGGGAACTTCGCGACATGGCCGCAGTCAGGCAGGAGGAGATCAAATAAAGGATGGACAAGTACTTCGACAAGCATATCAGGATAAAACAGTTCAAGGAAGGGGACTTAGTTTTGAAGAATGTCGACGCTACAGGAAGGTCGGCGGTCGTTGGTAAGCTTAACCCCAACTGGGAAGGACCCTACATTGTAGAAACGGCCCTGGGGTCTGGGGGATACCACCTCTAGAATGTGGAAGGGGAATCGATGAGTCATGCTTGGAGCGGCAACGACCTGAAGCGCTTCAACCTTTAGTGGTTGTTGAAATCATGACGGAATCACAAAGCTTTGGTTTACCGATTTACAAATGGCTAACACTAGTCCTAGTTAGGGATGGGATGGCTCAAACACCTCTCAATAAGGCCCTCATCATAACCCTCCCGACAGGGCTCTCGATTAGGCTCTAGGAAGGGCTCTCACCACAGCTATCTCGCTGGGGATCCCGGCATGCACCTCTCAGCAGGATTCCTGTCACGGTACTTTTTGGTAAGGCTCTCGTCAGGCCCCTTCCGACAAGTTTTACTTGGCCAACTCTTTGAATGGGAGGCTGTCACCACCTAAGATCCTAAGAGCCTAGGGTTGGCGCAAAGGTAACAAGCATTCCAGCGACAGAGCAGATTTTCCAACACAATATAAAAAGAGTTATGTATTAGAGGGGGAATATCACCCCTTACAAAAGCTACAAGGGTTAAGTTCACAAAAATGAATGTACAAAAATCAAAGAGAGGTTACAATGAACTAAGCAGGAGGCATGGAGGCTATCGAGCTAGCCCGCCGAAGGTTTCGTTGGAGCTCCCGCTGGAGGTTCCTCTGGAGGTTCTGCTTGGGGTGTAGCCGGAGGATTCGCCGGGTGAGCTTCTGCCGGATTCCACGTTCAGGACAAGCTCCTCCGCATCGTTGGTCAGAGAGTCGTCCTCTTCCACCGGTATGGGGATGGGCTCGAACAACCAGAGCAGGATCCCTCACGCTGTGAGTGTCTCGCCTCCTTTGTTCGAGAGCACCGACTCCCGCAGCACCTCGATGACCATCTTGGTGGTGGCCTGCGCGTTCTCCTGAACGATCACGTCGATTTTGTATGCAGAGTAGTGGCAGCGCTCGACTCTCTCCTCCCGCGACATCCGGGACAAGGCCAGGGACAGGGCCTCCTCCAACCAATTCACCTCAGCCTATATCAGCTGGTTCTGTCCCTCGATGCGGGCCACTCTCGCGCGAAAAAGCTCGGCTTCCGCGGAATCCTGTGAGACGGTACAGTTAAGTAAAAGTGTTGGATCACTAGTTGATTTGGGCTAGGTTCACTAACTTAGGATGTGACCCAACATGTATAGCCAGGGTCAAATTTGTATCCTAGAGTTTAGGCCAAGTCATTAGAGTCAACATCAGATGGACCAGCTATCAACAAGACCATCAGAGACTCAAGACTTAGAAGATTTCAAGACTAAGTAAAATGAGTTCGACGTTCGTCGAACTCAGGTCGACGAAAGATGTTCTCAGCTCGACGATCTTGAGATATTTCTTTGTGCTGAGCTCGATGATCTTCGTTCTTTGTTCAATGAAACCTGGGATACTTCAACAAACTAAAGTCAGGGTAACTCCAGATTTTTCTAAGTCCAACTTCAGTCTTTAGTCGACGAACAAGATTCTGAGCTCGACGAACTTGGACCTCAAGTTCACAACTTCTCAGGTCGACAAAGTCAAATTCTCTGGTCGACGAACAAGATTCTGAGGTCGACAAACTTGGACCTCAAATTCACAACTTCTCAGGTTGATGAATTCAAGTTCTCAGGTCGACGAACTCAGTACTCTACTCGACAAATTCTGGAACCAGAAGTTTTCATGTTGACACACAGAATATAAGTCTACACAGAGTATTTGACTAAGTCCAGAACTGTTGCTGATCTCCAGTCGACGAATTCTATTATCAGCTCGACGAACTTTAGACAGAAAAGGCGAAGGTTGTGAAGTATGCAAGTTCTGTTATCAGCTCGACGAACATAAGCTGTCTGGTCGACGAATACAGAATCTCAGTTCGATGAACTGGTAACTAAGTTCGACGAATTCTGTTATTCGTTCGACGATTCCAGACTTAGCCATTTTCAGCATTCAATCCTCACTCAAATACAATAATTCCTGACAGATTAAATGCTCAAACATTCTCTGAATGTAGCCGTTAGAGGAAGCATTAATTACAGTCTTCTTCAGGAATATTACTTGCAGTTTTTCCACAAGACAGTTGGGGAAATACATTAATGCCGATTATTCTCAAGGCGCCAGCATTAATGATGTTGGAACACCCTATTACTAATTTGGGTCAGGATCACTATATCTCTAGGAACCTTTGTTTGACCTTCTGTATAGCTTAATAGGTCAATTAGAATTGAGTCTAAGGGTTAGAAGTCTAGGATTGGCAGCTGCCCTGAAGATCAAGTTTTTCTGTCTGGAGACTAAGTCTGATCTTCGAGCTCAGCACGACGATTCTTCGAACTCAGATCGACGATCGTCGAGCTCAACTTCGACAGATCGTCGAGCTCCACTCGACGATCGCTGAGCTCAACTTCATAATATCGTCGAACTCCATTCGACGATCGGTGAGCTCAGTTCGACGATTTTGACTCTACCTTGGATCTTTATCTCTGAGCTCAGTTTGACGATCTTTGAGCTCAGATCGACGATTATTTTGCTGCTTGAGTTTTCCAGTTCGCTGAGCTCAGCTCGACGATAGCAGAGCTCAGTTCGACGATTTCAGATAACTTCCAGAATTCAAATTCAAATCAGACAGGAGTTATTATGCAATTAATTCAGAGATTTGCTAGCCGTTTTCATTTATTTCTGGACCAAGTTTCAAGGGATCTTTCAAGGAATAATTCTGTGGACTTTCCTCCAGAAGAGTTTTTGCAATTAAGGATGCAATCAATGCAGACCAACGGCTATCTTTGACAGAGAATGATATTCTATTCAGGAACAGAGAATAAAAGACAGAATGTTTTTGAATCAAGATAGATGCAATACAGACATTAACAAGAAGAGAACACATAATACAGAATACAGAGACTCTCTCAAATATATTCTGTCTAAAAGAATTCTGAAGAACACTCATCAAAGAGATCAACTTCAGATCTCTTCAGCCCTCAAAGTGTTCAAGGCCAACATCATTTCAAGACTCCAGACACTCAACATTTCAGCTTGCTGAAATCATCTATTGCTGGAGATCTATCTTTGAAGGCCTATCACCCTCAAGCAAAGCTTTTCTTCCTGAAGATTTCAAGGATTCAGGGGGAGCTTTGACAACAATCCACATAGTCTTCTCAGTTGTCTGAGAAAGAGAAGACTGCCATCACTCTCTTACCCCCAGTTTGTAAAGGGTTTCTCAAACTCCCTTCAAAAGTTTGAATCTGGTTTTTGAGCACCTTGTCAAAAGCTCATTGGTAGCAAGACACCTGATCAGAAAATCTGCTTTGGTTTTTGAGCACCTTATCAAAAGCTCATTGGTGCCCAGGACACCTGATCAACTCATCCTGCAGTGGATTCCTACCTAGGGTGGTAGAAGAGTGGATGTACCCAAGTTTGGGGAACCACTATATTTCCTTGTGTCCTCTGGTTCTGCTTGTTTACTTTTTGTTTCTGGCCTTGATTTTTCTGTGCTTAGTTTTTGCATAGCCTAGTTCTGTGATTAGATTTATATTTGCTTCCCTGCTCACACTTATTACAATAATTGTTGTAAAAGTTTTTAAAAGAACTAAAATACCATATACTCTATTCACCCCCCTCTAGAGTATATCAGATCTAGTTGCACTTTCAATTGGTATCAGAGGCAGGTTGGTTAAACATACCATATCTGATTGGTTGTATAGGCTAACACCTGAACCCAAAGATCCCAAACTAGATCTGTTTTCTTTTGTATTGTATTATTAGATTTTGTGTGCACAAATCATGGCCC
The DNA here is from genome assembly GCA_039583875.1 of Platanthera guangdongensis. NCBI lineage: Eukaryota > Viridiplantae > Streptophyta > Magnoliopsida > Asparagales > Orchidaceae > Platanthera > Platanthera guangdongensis. The sequence continues at coordinate 154,152 of JBBWWR010000147.1, read as the reverse complement.
AAAACAAAGATTATGCTAGCACCATACCTCCAGTGTGCAATCTTTCCAAGTTTGCACTTTGGAAGGCAAGGATTAGACTTTACATGAATTCCATTGACGAAGATATTTTCAATTCTGTTTTGACAGTGTGTCCAAGACCCCCAGAAAGCACAAGCACAAATGCTGTTCCACCTCCATCAGGAACAGATGCTGACATCAAAAAATGGAAAGTAGCTGATGCCAAAGCTATGAACATCCTAGCCCACACAATGTCAGATGACATATTCCAAAAGGTAGCTGAATGCAACTCAGCCAAGGAGATTTGGGACAAGCTCTCAGAAATTGTCTCAGGCTCAGCTGATGAGAGAAAGGACAGAAGATCCCATCTCATCTCCCAATATGAGAACTTCAAGAAGGGAGAGACTAAGTCAGTGGGAGACATGTACAACAGACTGAGTCTAATTGTCAGTGAGCTAAGGACATTGGATAAAGAGATTTCTCTGACAGAACTTAATGACAAGATCCTAATGTGCTTCCCCAGCACTTGGGATTCAAGAATCTGGCCAATTAAGGATGCCAGAAGTCTAAATGAGATCACCACTGAAGCCTTGTTGGGTAAGCTCAAATCTTATGAGCTACTCATCAAGAATAGAGAGGAAGAACAGAAGGCTGCTTCACTAGCCACAAGGAAAGAGAAAACCATAGCCTTCAAGGCAACTGAAGATCTGCCTGAAGAAAAAGCTACAGGCAATGATGAACTTCTCAGCTTGTTGGCCAAAAGATTCTACAAGATGGCCAGAAAGGACTTCAGAAGAAGATCATACAAGGAGCAGGACAAGCCAAGGTATGACAAGTCCATTAGTAACAATAAAGACATTATCTGCTTTGGTTGCAGGAAACCAGGGCACATAGTTCCTGACTGTCCTGAGAACAAGACCAAGGACAGAAGGGACAGAAAAGAAAGAAGAAAGGAGAAGGACCCCAAAAGGAATGGAAATGGCAAACCTTCTTCAAGCAGGAATAAGCATACAAGAAAAGGGTTTGTTGCTGAATCCTGGAGTGAGACAGAAGAGGAATCAGAAGCCTCATCCAGCTCTAGTGATGATGAGGATGATGCAGAAGAAAAGGAATTCTGCATGATGGTAATTAATGCCTCACAGCACAATTCAGAGGATGAAGAGTCAGAGTCAGACTCAGAAACCCAACCTGAAGAAGATCAGGTAATTAGTTCTTTTGATTTTACTTCAGAAGATTTTAAATCTGAATTTAAAGCACTGTGTTTAGACCTGCTAAAGTCTGAGAAAGAGATTATCTCTCTCAGAAATCAATTATCTGAACACAATGGTTTAAAGTCAGAAAACCTCAAACTCTCTCAGGAGTTGGAGATCTGTAGGGAACAGATAGCTACACTGAAAAGTGAGCTCTTTGAGGCCAAGAAGCTTGAAGAATCCCTTAATGGGAGAAGCATCACGCTGATGGACATCACAAGCACAGTGAACTCTAGATTCAACAGTACACTAGGCTTGGGTGCTTCATCCAGCCAACCTATAGTCCTAACAACTCCCATCAAGTTCATTTCTGACAAGGGAAAGTGAGTTGTAGAGGTTGCTAGGAAAAATTCTGATCTGCCTCAGAAAACCAAGTCCCAGCAAAAATCGTCGAACGGAGATCGACGATCGCCGAATGAAGATCGACGATCGCCGAACGCAGCTCGACGATCTCAGGAAAAATCGTCGAACGCAGGTCGACGATCTCAGCCAAAGTCGTCGAACGCAGCTCGACGATCTCATATACCTGACCTCAGCCATAGTCGACCGTCGAACAGAGCTCGACGATCTGACCCAAGATCGTCGAACGCAGCTCCAAGATCGTCGAACAGAGGTCAGAACTCTGGAAATTTTTTCAAAGGCAAATCAAAATTGAATCCTAAGGGTTCTTCATCCAAACCTTCAACCCTTATACTGAATGGATTTTACCTCCAAGGAGATATCATCCTGAAGGATACAAGAGTCAGCCAGGGATGTCTTTCATTTCTGAATTTAGAGGTTATCAACCTAGGCCCAAGGTAAACTGGGTCAAAAACAAGTGAATTGTTTCATGTGCAGGTGAAGACCTATCCAACATCTAACCAGCAATGGTATTTGGATAGTGGGTGCTCTAAGCACATGACAAGGAATAAGGACAACCTCACATCCTTCAGAGCCAAGCTTGGACCCAAAGTTATCTTTGGTGATTCCAACTTTGGACAAACTAAGGGATATGGTGCAGTACAGATTGGATCAGTAACCTTCAAGAAGGTAGCATATGTGGAAGGACTGAAGCACAACCTGATCAGCATCAGTCAGCTATGTGATGAAGCCTACCAGGTGACCTTCAGCAAAACCTTATACAAAATCAAGTCAGAGGACAACACAACTGTGTTGACAGGTATAAGGAAAGATAACATCTACTTAGTAGATTTTCTTTCAACTGATATAGATATCTGCTTGTTTAATTCAGTCTGTAGACCAAATGTTTTATGACATAAGAGACTAGGACACCTAAACCTTAGAACTATTGCTAGGCTATCCAAGGACAACCTTGTTAGAGGACTACCTTCTGGCCCCTACAAGAAGGAAGGACTCTGCAAGGCTTGTCAATTAGGCAAGCAAACTAAAAACAGTTTTAAGTCACTTAATAAGAGTGATTCACCTAGGATATTGTATCTGTTACACATGGATCTATTTGGACCCATCACAGTACAAAGCCTAGGAGGGAAATCCTACACTTTAGTAGTTGTAGATGACTTCTCTAGATTCACTTGGGTGTTCTTTCTAAGGAAGAAGTCTGATAACTTTAAGTGTCTGACAGAGTTTCTCAAATGTATACAGATTGAGTTCAATACTCACATTGCCCTGATCAGAAGTGATCAAGGGATAGAGTTTGATTCTCTTCTAATGCAAGAGTTCTGTTAGAGTGAAGGGATCAGACATACTTTCTCAGCTCCTAGAACTCCTCAACAAAATGGGGTAGCTGAAAGGAAAAATAGAACCCTTATTGAATCTGCCACTACATTGTTGTCAGATGCTCATCTACCTCTATCCTTTTGGGCAGAGGCAGTGAACACCTCCAACTATGTGCTGAACAGAAGTCTGATACATAAACTGAAGGGAAAGACTCCCTATGAATTACTCAAAGGGAAGAAACCTAAAGTTGACTATTTTAGAATTTTTGGTTTCATTTGCTATATTCACAATAATGACAAGAAATACTTAGCAAAATTTCAAGCCAAAGCTGATGAAGGAGTGTTTCTGGGATACTCCATGATCAGCAAGGCCTATAGGGTCTATAATAAATCATCTTTGAAAATTGAGGAATCTGTTCATATTTCTTTTGATGAAACTAACATGTCTTTCAAGGAGAAGATTTCTTCTACCATAGAACCTTTGTAGGAACACTCTCTAGTTGAAGATATGAACAAGCTACAGGTTGCTCAAGAAGAAGAAAGCAGTGAAGATGAAAGCAATACTCAACATATTGAACACCACTTGAAGAGTCAGTTGTTGTACCACAAGAGGAAACAACAACACAGGTTGGTGAACAATCAACACCCCCTGTTGATTTAGTAACATCAAGAGACCATCCAATTACCCAAATAATTGGAGAAATCTCAGCTGGTGTGCAAACCAGAAATCAGGTCAACCAAAACCTGTTGCACACCTGCTTCCTTTCTCAAATTGAACCTCAGTCCATTCAAGATGCAGAGCAAGATCCACACTGGATCATTGCAATGCAAGAGGAGTTGCATCAATTTGAGAGGAACAAAGTATGGGAACTAGTGCCAAAGCCTAAGGATCATTCCATTGTTGGAACAAAATGGGTATTCAGAAATAAACTGGATGATCAAGGAGTAATAATAAGGAACAAGGCAAGGCTAGTTGCTCAGGGATATTCTCAAGAAGAAGGAATTGACTACGACCAGACTTTTGCACCTGTTGCAAGATTAGAAGCCATCAGGATATTTCTAGCTTATGCAGCTCACAAAGGCTTCAAGGTTTATCAGATGGATGTCAAGAGTGCCTTCTTAAATGGAGACATCAAAGAGGAAGTCTATGTCAGACAACCTCCAGGTTTTATCTCTCCAACTTATCCTGATTATGTTTTTAGACTGAACAAAGCATTATATGGTCTCAAGCAAGCTCCTAGAGCATGGTATGAGACCCTAGCATGCTTTCTCTTTGAAAATGGTTTTATAAGGGGTAGAGTAGACCAAACTCTTTTTATTAGAACCCATAAGTCCCATACCCTACTAGTACAAATTTATGTAGACGATATCATTTTTGGTTCTACTGACTCAAAATTGTGCAGAAGGTTTTCTAACCTGATGCATTCTAAATTTGAGATGAGTAGCATGGGTGAGCTATCCTTCTTTCTAGGATTGCAAGTCAAGCAACATGCTGAAGGCATCTTTATTTCTCAAACCAAATATGCTAATGAGCTGGTTAAGAAATTTGGTATGTCTGAGGCATCTTGTATGAAAACACCCATGCCTACCAATGCTGTACTAGATGCTGATGAACATGGGAAACATGTTGATCAGACAACATATAGAGCAATGATTGGCTCTTTACTGTATCTTACAGCTAGTAGACCAGATATAATGTTTGCTACATGTATATGTGCTAGGTTCCAAGTAAGCCCTAGAGAGTCACACCTAACATTAGTAAAGAGGATTCTCAGGTATGTTAAAAGTTGTCCAAATCTAGGTCTCTGGTATCCAAAAGAATCAGCATTTGATTTAACTGGATTCTTTGATGCTGATTATGCTGGATGCAGAATTGACAGGAAAAGCACCAGTGGAACTTGTCAGTTCCTTGGTGAAAGACTTGTCTCTTCGTTGTGTAAGAAACAAACATCTGTGTCAACCTCAACTGCTGAAGCTGAATATATGGCTGCAGGCAGTTGTTGTTCACAAATATTGTGGATTCAAAACCAACTCCTAGACTATGGTTACAACTTAGAGAAGTCAAAAATCTTTTGTGACAATACAAGTGCTATTTCTATAGCTCAAAATCCAGTCCTCCATAGTAGGACAAAACACATAGAGATAAGGCATCACTTCTTAAGGGATAATGTTGAAAAGAATAAAATTGAATTACAATATATCCCAACTGATTTACAAAGGGGAGATATTTTCACCAAGCCTTTGGATGAAAAGAAACACACCTTCTTCCTAAATCAGTTAGGAATGTTAGATGGAAGAAGTCTTAAATAATCTCTAAGATTTTGAAAGCTAAAAATTGACCAAGACTAGGCAAAAATTCTGATTTTTCTTAGTATCTAGAATTTTTCTGATCTCTGAACTGCGCTCGACGATTTCCCCTAAGATCGTCGAACGGAGATCGACGATTTCCAGAATCGTCGAACTGAGTTCAGCGCCTCTCAGATAGTATGAACTATCTCTTCCGGTCAACGATCGTCGAACGGCGCTCGACGATTCTGTTCACTGAACGATCGTCAAACGGAGCTCAACACTTTCCAAGATCGTCGAACGGAGATCGACAATGTTGGAGTCTCTTCAGATTCCTTTAGAAGCCTCGATCGTCGAACTAAGTTCAACGATCTTTCCAATTCTGCGTCGAACCCTAATATAAAACTCATTTTTCGCCGTCGTTCTCTCTTGCACTTTCGATTTCTCTGCAAGAATCTTCTTCCCTCCAAACAGTTCTACACTTGGTCGTTTTGTTTGTTGAATTGTTGCAGGTACAATGGCTGTATCAGTTGCTGTTCTAGCCGCAATGAAGTTCGATGCTGGATTCGACATTGATCTGGAATCTTTCAACACTACTGATCAAATATTCCAAGACATTCTGAGTTTATTCAAGGATCAGAACTTGTCTGCCCTCATGACCACCAGGATAAAGTTGGCCTCAGATGAAATCAAGGAATGGGTCTACACTGCTCATAATCTGGACAACAACACTATAGTTGGCTCTATTGCTGGAACTCAGGTACCTCTGACCCCCACAGTTTTGACAGAGGTTTTTGGATTGAGAAATGGAGATGATACTGCTGAATTATCTGGGGAGGAGTTTTCTGATATACTTGCCAGGATGGGTCATCCAGAGGGAAACCCTAGCAAGTTATTCAAGAGGAACCTGTCTGTTGAATACATGTTCCTAGCAGATGTTGTAGGAAAAGTGCTACTGGCAGAGCACTCTGCACATGATACCATATCCAGATACCAGCTCTGCCTCATGGGAGCTCTGGTGGATAAGAAAAGTTTGAACTGGGGAGAGGTCTTCTTTGACCTAATAAAGAAGAAAATAAACAAAAGCTTTGTTAATTTTGGAAGGATTCTTGGAGTCTTCCTGCAGAACAAGTGCCCTGCCTTGCTGGTCTCCTCTGGAGTGCACATCAATGCCTCCAAGAGACTCACCTGTGCCCTCTTTGGCAAGTGGGACAGGCAAATAAGCAAGCCCAGCAGGCCCTCCTCTAGTGCTCCTTCAGGCACCAGGACTCACAGAGTCACTCCCCCACAGGTCTCTGCTCCTGCAGAAGACCTGGCTGCTGCTGTTGCTGCTTCTTCTCCTCCTCCAATTCCAACCCTACCTCTTCCATCCACCATTCCAGCTTCATCCCCCATTACCATCTCTAGCCCATCTCCAACATCAATTCCATCTCCAGCAACCATTTCCTCACCTCCAGTAGACCACTTCCACCCATTGTTCTCATACCCTCCACCAGATATCACATCATCACCTTCCATACCATCCTTCACCCTTCTGGATGACTCCTATATGGATGATTCCCCCTCATCTCCTCCAGACTTACCCTCCTCCTCAACATCATTCCAAGATCTCCTCCACCATATCATTGACCAACCAAATTTCACCCCATCCATATCCATCCCCTTATCCTCCATATCCACTATCCCCACTCCTGAGCCATCCATTCCACTATCCAGCACTCCACTTCCAGCATCCCCAGCCATCCCTATTCCATCTACCTCTGCTCCTGCTGTTGAGCATGTAGACCTCTCAGCCCTAGCTGACAAGTTGTATGAGCTAATTGCCCGCAGGCTCTCTCTGCTCTTAGAGACCTCTTTGGCTCCTCTACAACTGCCAGTGGAAGCTCTCTCTGCCAGGCTTTCCTCCCTCCTTCCTCAGGCAGCACCTCCAGCAGTGTGCCTTGATACAGATGCATCTGCATCTAAGCAGGGGGAGATGCCATATGAAGCAAGCCTTCATGCTGTTGCTGCTGCTGCTTCTGCTCCTGCTGCTGATGATACTACTGCTGCTGCTGAGATTTCTGTGTCTGCTGCCTCTTCTGCTACTGTTGCTGTGCCTCCAGAATGTCAGGCTCCCACTGCAGTTCTGGCAATAGACCTACAGTCTTTGCTCTCTGCCTTTGATCCTGTCTTCTTCAGCCATCTCCCAGAGGTTAATGCTGTCCAGCCCTCAGAAGACCTATCTAAGGCACTGGTGCCTTTCTCTGGCTGTGACCCCAGCATCCTCTCTTCTTTTATACACTCAGTGATTGTTGCTGCTGCTGCTGTTGAAGAAAGGACTGCCTTTGCTTCTGAAATTGTTGATGCTGCTGCTGAAGATGTTCTCACTGCTGCTGAAATCCCAATTGCTTCTGATGAGCAAACATCTAAGGATCTTCTGATGATAGAGGCCATTGATGTTGAGCCTGCTACAGATTCTGATGATATTATTGCTACTGTCACTACTCCAGCTTCTGTTGCTCCATCTGCTGCCCCATCTGCTGTTGTCCCTGCTGCTGCTACTTCTGCCTCTGCCTCATCTACTGCTGTTCAGTTGAAGAAAGAATTGATGAAGAAAATAGATGCTATATATGATGTCCAGAGTTCTGAGTCTGATGAATACAAAACAGACTCTGATGATTCATCTGCCACTATTGCAAGGAAAAGGAAAGCTAGGAGCAAGGCAATAAAAAGAGTGCCTCCTGCAAAAGTCAAGGATAATAATGATATTCCTTATTATATTCTGCATAACTGCCAAATTACTGAACATTGGATGCAGTACTCTAAAAATTAGCTGAAAGCAATGAAGAAGAAGAGAAAGTATGAGAAGGGCTCCTCCCAGTTCCAGCACCCTCATCCTCCTCCACCACCTCCTCCTGATGCAGGTGCAGGTGGCAGCTCTGCAAGTCAAGCCCCAGCTAGAAGCCAGGCTCCCTATCAACCCCATGCCAGATCCTATCAAAGGGAAAGCCAATCTAGGGGTTCTTATTCTAGGAGAGGAGGATATAGGGGAAGTCAAAGAGATTTTCAGGTTTATTCTAAAGGGCACTCCAGGCAGCACCCATACTCCAGGGGGGGACATGTTTCATCTGATACTACTTCTGGTCCATTCCCCTACAAGCTAAGAGAGACAGTATCTGCTAGGCCTCCTCAAGACAATTCTTCCAACAGGTATGAGCCACCTGTACCATTTGAGGACCCTGAGAAGAATCCAGCTGCTTGGACTGCTAGGATGAAGGATTTGGCTGCATTAGACTAGATAAAGAAAGCCAAAGAACAAGGGCTAGACACTTCCAATATCTCTACAATGTGAGAGCAGAGACAGAAGGAACTAGAGAAATATGCTTCCAGCAAATTCTTTGATGCAGACAGATATATGGAATTACATCCTGCTGCTGTGGTTCCCAGGACTTCAAAGCAAACATACTTGGGTGCAGCAGATGACACCAGATCCAACAAAGAAGCCCTGAATCCAAACAGAGAAATCAAAATGGTTAAAGGCAAAGAGAAGAAATAACTGTGTAAGGTGACAATCTTTGGATTTTCTGACTGCTATCTGGATGTCATATACATATACATACATATATATATATCTCTGTGATGTTTCTGGATGCCTAGCTACTGTTGTTTTTATGCTTTTCTAATTATATGTTGTTATTTGATTTTCCAAAGTCTGTAAATAGTAATCCTAACCCAAATAGGGGGAGATTGTTGGAACACCCTATTACTAATTTGGGTCAGGATCACTATGTCTCTAGGAACCTTTGTTTGACCTTCTGTATAGCTTAATAGGTCAATTAGAATTGAGTCTAAGGGTTAGAAGTCTAGGATTGGCAGCTGCCCTGAAGACCAAGTTTTTCTGTCTGGAGACTAAGTCTGATCGTCGAGCTCAGCACGACGATTCGTCGAACTCAGATCGACGATCGTCGAGCTCAACTTCGACAGATCGTCGAGCTCCACTCGATGATCGCTGAGCTCAACTTCATAATATCGTCGAACTCCATTAGACGATCGGTGAGCTCAGTTCGACGATTTTGACTCTGCCTTGGATCTTTATCTCTGAGCTCAGTTCGACGATCTTTGAGCTCAGATCGACGATTATTTTGCTGCTTGAGTTTTCCAGTTCGCTGAGCTCAGCTCGGCGATAGCAGAGCTCAGTTCGACGATTTCAGATAACTTCCACAATTCAAATTCAAATCAGACAGGAGTTATTATGCAATTAATTCAGAGATTTGATAGCCGTTTTCATTTATTTCTGGACCAAGTTTCAAGGGATCTTTCAAGGAATAATTCTGTGGACTTTCCTCCAGAAGAGTTTTTGCAATTAAGGATGCAATCAATGCAGACCAACGACTATCTTTGACAGAGAATGATATTCTATTCAGGAACAGAGAATAAAAGACAGAATGTTTTTGAATCAAGATAGATGCAATACAGACATTAACAAGAAGAGAACACACAATACAGAATACAGAGACTCTCTCAAATATATTCTGTCTAAAAGAATTCTGAAGAACACTCATCAAAGAGATCAACTTCAGATCTCTTCAGCCCTCAAAGTGTTCAAGGCCAACATCATTTCAAGACTCCAGACACTCAACATTTCAGCTTGCTGAAATCATCTATTGCTGGAGATCTATCTTTGAAGGCCTATCACCCTCAAGCAAAGCTTTTCTTCCTGAAGATTTCAAGGATTCATGGGGAGCTTTGACAACAATCCACATAGTCTTCTCAGTTGTCTGAGAAAGAGAAGACTGCCATCACTCTCTCACCCCCAGTTTGTAAAGGGTTTCTCAAACTCCCTTCAAAAGTTTGAATCTGGTTTTTGAGCACCTTGTCAAAAGCTCATTGGTGGCAAGACACCTGATCAAAAAATCTGCTTTGGTTTTTGAGCACCTTATCAAAAGCTCATTGGTGCCCAGGACACCTGATCAACTCATCCTGCAGTGGATTCCTACCTAGGGTGGTAGAAGAGTGGATGTACCCAAGTTTGGGGAACCACTATATTTCCTTGTGTCCTCTGGTTCTGCTTGTTTACTTTTTGTTTCTGGCCTTGATTTTTCTGTGCTTAGTTTTTGCATAGCCTAGTTCTGTGATTAGATTTATATTTGCTTCCCTGCTCACACTTATTACAACAATTGTTGTAAAAGTTTTTAAAAGAACTAAAACACCATATACTCTATTCACCCCCCTCTAGAGTATATCAGATCTAGTTGCACTTTCAAATGACAGAAGATTCAAATTTTTGAATAAATACAGAAGACAAAAAGGATCCATAATCAGGAAGATTAAGAAAGAACGAGAAGAAAAAGAAGAAATACACTCATTCAGAAACATATACAGACACTGATACAGACAGACTGAGAGATTTTATACAGTACCAGAAAAGCTTCACACAAAAACTCATACTGAAGCTTACAAGTGACATGCACTGATCTTCAATTCAAAAGAAGAAGAAAAACTATACAATATCAAGAGTCTTCTTCTTCAACATTCTCTCCAGGACTTCCAAGGACAACAGATACAAAATCAGTCAAGAAGATCCTGCATCACTACTTGTCCAGAACTTTGGTTGAAGACCTATCACCCTACAACAAAGCTCCAGATCTTCCCTGAATTATTCTACATCTCAGGGGGAGCTATTTGCTAAACATCAATCCACAAGTCTTGTTGGGTATTGTATCCACAATGTACCTGATTTGACGAAGCTCCTGGACAAGCTAAGGTGAATAGACTATGTATTTGATAAACCTTTTCTAGTTGTGCTTGTAGTTTTTCCACGCTAAGTGCACACCAATGTCAGGGTGCAGTAGGTCAATATACACGGGTCTGCACGACGTAATCCCTCGTTGAGCAGATCAGTGTGTTGGCCTACGTGTACTCTCTCTATTGGAGTGCACTTATTTTCAAGCACAGGGCCGCTCATATGCAAGAGAAGACAAGGAGCATGGAGGGTCAAGGAGCAGCTCCTAGATGGAAGACGAGAAATCGTCCAAGGCAAATTCGACGAGAATCACCAAGTGATTCTCGCCGAATCGGCGAGAATCACTTGGTGATTCTCGCCGATTCGACGAGAATCATCAGTGATTCTCGCCGACTTCTTCTGGCCATCTCAAAATGGTGCCAAGTAAGATTCGGCGAGAATCACTTGTAATTCCCGCCGAACCAGTGGTCAAGCAGCCCATGAACACAAAGTCCAATTCGTTGAGAATCGACAAGAGATTCGACGAGAATCACAAACGACTCTCGACGAATCGTCGAGAATCACTTGGTGATTCTCGCCGATTCGTCGAGAATCGTCTGCGATTCTCGCCGATTTTGACTTGGCGTTTTCTCAGCTTATTCCCTGAACCGGATTCTGCCGCTGTTTAAAATCTGGACCGGGATTTGGGGACTATCTCTGTGGGTCCCACAAACGGTCTTATTGGGGGTAGCTACAGTATCCCAAAGCCTACCTGCCAATCAAGGTATCTTGAACAGTAAAGCCTACACAGAAAAAGGCCTACGCGAGCTCACGGAAACAAGGCCTACTCAAATCGCGAAATCCTTCCGCCGCCTCCGTCGCCGCTCGCGCAAGTCCGTCGCCACCGATAGATCTTCTTCCCTATCTCCGGCGACAGTAGCTTAGCAAGGCTCGAGTCTCACGCGTCTATCCAGAGATCCCTTGTCTCTCGATTTGTTGATCGGAAACACTTCCCATCCGAATCGATCGAGACGACCGATCCTCGTGTGACCGTTGGTAGACCGAGCTTGCTTCGCAACGAAGTTTGGATCTCCAAGTTCAGCAGCTGCTCTTCTTCGTAGCCGCCGATCCCGAAGCTAGCCGCCGCTCGTGTGCCGCCGCCGGTTCCGGGGAGATCTTCTCCAAGCAAGACCAAGGTCGTAGACTCTTCATCGACTTCAAGAACACGTCGTCGACCAAAGAGGAACACCGGTGTCTCCAAGAGAAGTTTGTATCACGTGTACATTCTACTTTTATTTTATTGTAAAGGAACTTTTGTTCCGCGGTGTAAGGGTTGGGAGCAACCCGATTTGTGGGAGTGTTGACTCTCACGTGTGGAAGGGCTCCTTCCGTTAGTGAAGGGATTGGATTTCAATCCCGTTGGAGAAGTGACCGAGTCGTCCCTTGTTGGGGAGATAGGTCGAAGGGGGAAAGTGGATGTACCCAAGTCGGGGAACCACTATAAATTTGCTGTGTATTCTGTGTTCTGTGTTTGTTGCTTTTATTGTGCAGGTACATCTGTGAATTCCGCAAAAGAACCACACGTCACCTATTCCCCCCCCATAGGTGCACATAGCCGACACTAGGTGGACTTTCAAGTGGTATCAGAGGGAGGTTCCTCAACAAAAAGGCTAACACCTTGAGGTGAATCTTGCCACTAGTGTCAACAAGGAGACATACATCTACCATGGACGGACTCAAGTACTCCGGCAAAATCCCAGTATGCAACAGACTCAACTTTCCTATCTGGAAGGAAAGAATCAGGTTCTACATGGAAGCAGTGGACCCTCGACTGTTCATGATCGTGCTGGAGGGACCTTATGTCCCCACTAAGGCCTCCACCATTGATCCCACCAAGAAAGTGCCGAAAACACTCTCTGAAATGGACAAGGATGAGATGGTTCTAGTGGGCCTTGACATGAAGGCTAGAAACATCCTGATGTCAGTGCAGTTGATGACTCGATGATGCAAAACTTCAGTACAACAATGCAAGACAGCTCCCCCATTTGGGAGATATGGCAGTGTCAATGATATCATTCTAATTAAAAATGGAGGGCACAAAAGATGTAAAAGATTATATTCAAAGGGATGATCGGAGATCCCTCCTGAACACAGAAGTATGAGGCATTTCCGGCAAGGGCCTAAGGAAGAGATCGGAGTCACATACGAGAACAATCCATGAAGATTGTCAACGCCCTCATAGGGCTATGGAAGAGTGTTCACCAATGGTGAACTCAATGACAAATTTTCAGGTTTGACAAAAATGGGTTTTACATTTACAAAGATCTGCGCCATCAGAGAATTTGGCAGACTAGCAGTAAACTGATCCTCAAATCTATTTCTGTTCAGGTTCCTTGAAGCTGATGTCCCTGCCAGCTTGAACTTCAGCTGAACACCAGGAGGCTTCAACAGTTTCAGAAGAAGCAGGCTTCTTGCCTTTTAGATTTTTCTTTTGAGTTCTTCTGCTTGATCTTCTGCCTCTCAAATAGTGATATGGCTTGGGAAAGTACTGTGGCCCTAAAAGCCAGTCCACTCCAGAAAAGGGAAGGGTAGCGGTGTCCCATCTTAGCCTTCCGTGCTATACTGAACTATAAGGAAGAAGAGGAGGCTTCCTGCCTGATCTCATGCTCTCCATTCAGCTTCAGAGAACCATTTGTTCCTGTCGGAATGAGGTATTTCTCCCTCATGGCAGCTTTCGAGGCAGTTCAAGATGATATTCCTCAAGATGTAGGAACTGTTCAAAGAAAGAGAGATCTGGCTCTTTGTTCTGCTTGTTCCAGACATCAGAAGAAAAACTACTCTTCTTGGACAACCTTGTCTCTTCCTCCTTCTGGAATGCCTCTTGCATGGCTTCAGTAAACCTGAACAAACACCGTTCTTCTTATATGGACATTGCTTGCCCTCAGGTGGATGCAATAAGCCATGGAGCTCACATCTGCTTGAATGGCCGACTGCCATCAAAGTCTGCAAAAGAGGTGGATAAATGACCTGAGCTACTTATGGAGAGGAGCTCATATCCTCCAGAGATAAGCAAGATTTAGTCCAGATTCGGAGCAACCTCATTGTCATCGCACAGAAGGCCAAAGGATATCACAAGTGATTCTTAGCTCTGATGGAATTTGATAGCCATTTACTTCGGGCATGGTGGGTCAGATCGGACTCAGAAGGAGAATGCCCCCCATTCACTGGGAAGGTAAAAGCTCACACCCCTCTTTCCGATCCGACTCTGATCTCTGAGTCTCAGGATGATGAACTCTGAGGATGGCATCCTTCGGCCCGTGAAGCTGAGCTCCTCGACAAGTATCTGAGCTTCTGCTCTTTAAAGAATGGTTTCAGCTTTTGACGAGTTGCCGCAGAGATAGCATTCTGGGAAGGCTTGAGATTGCAGTCTTCAAACAGTAAATTTCTCTTAAGGGCTGAGTGTGTATCCCTAAGGGAAGAGGTCAGCTAGCAGTAGTTGATCTCTCTCAGACAGGTTCAGCAGCCATTGACCTAACTTCAAAGCACTCAGAGTCTTTGACTATAGCACCTTGATCTCAAGCAGGAGGAAGTCAACAATTGTCATTCAGAAAGGAAGATCGTAACAGATTCTATCTAAGAACATATTCTTGTTTCAATGCTATATCAGGCCAAAGGACTTGGGCATGTTGATCTTTCTCCTGGTGTGTTGCCAAATACACCACTGCATTTCCACCTCTTGATGAAAAGGGGAAGGCATTCATTCTCTCCTTCTTGTTAAGGTTCATTTCAAAGCCTTATGGACTTTTATCCTTGCAAGGTCAAACTGTAAAGCTTTGAGCCCTTCATCTACATAAGCTTGGGCAATATCTTTCCGGTTCATCCTCGGTAGTGCAATCAGCCTAAGAGCACGGTATGAAGGTTGGAAGCTTCCCCCAGAACTATAGGCTGTGGGGCTATAGAGTGCCTTCAGAGGCACTTTCTTATGAGGACTTTGACTTCTCCACATAGGAAGTTATGGTCTTCGTTCTCTAGCGGCCATAATAAGCACGCCAAAAGTCAAGCCTGTTATTCAGAGGCAGAAGTGCTGGCTATGTCAACTGCCTATCACCTTAGGGCTTTGAGGCTTCTCTTTCTGCACCACAGGTGCCTTCTCAGTTTCCAGATCCTAATAGGCTCTTCCAGATCTTGTACCCGCTGTCTCCCAGGGTAAGGCAGGCAGCATTATCTCGGAAGAGATACAAGCAGGTTCCTTGTCCATGTCAAAATCTTGCTGGTGCTAGATTAAGGCATAAGTCGGTCCACTTTGTAAACTCTTGTGGATACTGTGCAAGGGAAGTTCTTGGGTCTTCAATCACTTGATTAGGAATCACTTCTTGTACGAGACTCCCCAGATGTGTCTTCTCTAACAACATCTGGAACTGGACCAACCAGCTGAGTGTGCTGAGAAACATCAGGACAAATCTAGGACCTTCTTTAAGATATTCTAAAGTATTTAGGTCAGTGAGTACCTAAGGCAAATTAATGATGGTGGTGGCTTGCTCACTGTCCAGTGTAGATGGTTCTTCTACAACTGCAGGCCACCAAAACGCCAATCTGGCTTTGATCCCTGTGGATGGGGCTAGCTTGTGGATAGCTCCCCCTGGCATCTCAGCAATTTCTTGAGCAGCGGGTCTTCTCTACAAGAAGCCTCTTCCTGCGTGATTACACTCCAGTCGAGAATGAAGACCCAACATGTCATCTTTGGAGGGTCAGAACTACTGGAGGAGTCTTGTTCCATTGGAGGTTATGGTATGATTCTCCAACGGTATAATCTCCTTATCACCGACGTGGTCTTATGGGGTTGAAGTATTTCCTTGGTTAAACCAATAACCCTGTCCCATCAGTGTGAAAAGATCCTTAGATCCATTTTTCATGTGATAAAGGTTATGATCGTTAAGTTCCTGCAGCAGGATAAATGTCTGATAATTTCACGTACCTCCTCTGAGACGGTATGGTATCAGGCATTAGGTAGCAGACTAATATCTTCTGCCCTTAGATTGGGCTTCTTCAAGCTCTCCTATAGATCTTCATCATAAACCCCCTGTATGACCTCTGTCAGGAGTGCTATCTCTTGTGAACATGGACAAACATTATAGGCAGACAACTTAGTCATGCCCTCCAGGCTTGCTAAGAATTTAGTAAGAGATGCTCCCAGTACAATCTCAGACATAGAACTTCCCTTGATTATTCATGCCTTTCCTATTGATGGGCAAACAGACCCGGGCTATCTTCATCTTTAGGATCATTGCAGACCACACCAGGTTAAAGACTCTTCCCGATGTCTTGAAGCAGTAACTTCTTCTTCATCTTGAGTTTTTGGTAGCTGGAGTACCTTCCTCAGACTCTTTGGTGAAACCTTGACCTTAGTTCCATGAACTCTGGATTTGATTCTGAATCCAGATTCATCTACTGCAGCTCCATTAAGGAATTCAAGTACTTCCTTCTTCCTAATCTTTGTAGATTCAGACAAGAGATATTCTAGTCCAGAATCGCCGACGAGAGTTACAACCGCCTTGATTTCTGCATCTGCATCGTCGAACGCGCCGCGCACAAGCTCATAACCCTCGTTAACGTTCTCCTCAAGCTTAGGAGCCATTAGGGTTTGTAGAAGTTGTCTTTTAGAAAAGAGAGGTGTCGACACAGTAGTTTTGGTCTCGAAACTTTGAAAGCGTGTCGACAAACAAAGACATAACCCTATTTATACCTTTCTGATTTTGAAGATGAACAGGCGGGACAGCTAACTTAAAATGTGTCGACACTGGCTATAAGTGTCGACACTGACTTATAATGTCTCGACACACATGTGTCGACACAAGTTTAGTCAACAGATTTTATGTGTCGACACTTGATTATGCGTCGACACAACATAACTCGACACATTGTCGAGACTTTACTTAGAAAATTCTGAGTAAAACATAAGTGTCGACACCATATTGGATGTGTCGACACCTACTTGTCATGTGTCGACATTAACATTCTGAAGTGTCGACACCAACATCCTGGATGTGTCGACACCTTTTTCCTGAAGTGTCGACACCACTATTCTGTGTCTACATAGACTTGTCTATGTGTCGACACCTTTTTACTTAGCCAATTTTAATTCTGTAAACTTATTCTAAGTTTATCATTCCTATTTCAATTTTGAATCTATTAAACTTAGCTTCTTCCAGGGGCTTAGTAAACATATCAGCTATCTGATTATCTGTTTTAACATATTCAAGTAAAATATCTTCACTTTCTACATGCTCCCTAAGAAAATGATATTTAATTTCAATATGTTTAGTTCTACTATGTGATACAGGGTTATTAGCTATTGAAATAGCACTTGTAGAATCACAGAAAAGTGGAGTTCTACTTACCTGAAATCCATAGTCCTCTAGCTGATGATGTATCCACAGAAGTTGAGCACAGCAACTTCCTGCAGCCACATATTCTAACTCAGCTGTGGAGATAGCCACACTGGTTTGCTTCTTGCAACTCTATGAAATTAGTCTCCCACCTAAGAATTGACAGGTTCCAGTAGTGCTCTTTCTATCCTCTTTGCATCCTGCAAATTCTGCATCTGAATAACCTGTTAGATCAAAATCTCCATTCCTAGGGTACCAGAGGCCTAGATAGGGAGTGCCCTTTAGATATCTCAATATTCTTTTGACTGCAGTCAAATGAGACTCTTTAGGGCAGGCTTGATACCTGGCACAAACACATGTAGCATACATAATGTCAGGTCTACTAGCAGTCAAGTATAATAGGGAGCCAACTATCCCTCTATACAAGGTTTCATCTACAGGTTTCCCTGCATCATCCTTGCTAAGAGACATACTTGACCCCATAGGAGTCTTCATGGTGCTGGATGAATCCATACCATACTTCCTTATGAGTTCTAGGGTGAACTTGGACTGACATATGGATAAACCACTTTCAGTCTGTTTAACTTGGAGACCTAAGAAAAACTTCAGCTCTCCCATACTACTCATCTCAAACTGACCTTGCATAAGTTTTGCAAACTTTTTGCAAAGGCTGCTTTCAGTAGACTCAAATATAATGTCATCTACATATATTTGGACTAGTATTACTTTGCCTCTAGATTCCCTAAGGAATAGAGTCTTATCTATTTTCCCCCTTGAGAATTTGTTCTCAATGAGGAAACTAGATAGGGTTTCATACCAAGCCCTAGGGGCTTGCTTTAACCCATATAAAGCTTTCCTAAGTCTATAGACATGATGAGGTAGAGTTGGATCAACAAAACCTGAAGGCTGCTCCATATAGACTTCTTCCTTAAGATTACCATTTAGGAATGCTGACTTGACATCCATTTGGTACACCTTGAATCCTTGATAGGTTGCATAGGCTAAGAACATTCTTATGGCTTCCAGTCTGGCTACTGGAGCAAAGGTTTGATCAAAATCAATACCTTCTTCTTGCCTATATCCTTTAGCAACCAGTCTAGCCTTATTCTTAATGATGACCCCTTGTTCATCCATCTTATTCCTATAGATCCACTTAGTTCCTATTATATTGTGGTCTTTAGGTTTAGGAACAAGTTCCCAGACCCTGCACCTCTTGAACTGATTAAGCTCTTCTTGCATTGCTTCAGTCCATTGTGGATCTTGTATTGCTTCTTCAAACTTCTTAGGTTCAACTTGTGACAGAAAGCTGGAGTAGATTGCTGCATTCATGTTTCTACTCCTGGTTTGTACTGCTTGTCTTGGATCTCCAATAATCAGCTCTACTGGATGATCTCTAAGATGCCTGTGGGCTGGAGGCATCCTAACTTCTGGTTGAACCACTTCAGCATCTGCATCATGCTGTACTCCTTGTATTTCTTCAGCAATTGGCACATGTAGTTCTCCCCCTGGACAACAGCTACTTTCTTCTACTTGCTGTCTTGCAGCTGGCACTTCTTCTATAGTAAGCTTGTCCATTTTCTTTGACAAACCTGTGGGGCTGCATAGACTACTAGACAACTCATTATTAATAAGTTTAGTCTCATCAAAAACTACATGCACTGATTCTTCTACAACTTGTGTAGTCAAGTTGTAGACTCTATAAGCCTTACTATTATTACTGTACCCAACAAAAATTACCTCTTGGGACTTGGCAGCAAACTTAGTTAAGTATGAAGCATTTGCAACCAAAGATCCTGAAATAGGATAGGTTTGGTTTCCTGCCTTTCACAACTTCATAGGGGGTCTTGTTAAGCCTTTTAGTGATGGTAGCCCTATTTATAACATGGCATGCAGTGTTAACTGCTTCAGCCCAGAAATATTCTGGCAGTGATGTATCACTTAGTAGGGTCCTACCAACCTCTATCAAGGTTCTATTCTTCCTCTCAGCAATGCCATTTTGCTGAGGTGTTCTGGGTGAAGAGAATTCTTGAAATATCCCAAAGTCTTCACACAGTTTTGTCATGCTATCAGACTGAAATTCAGTACCATGGTCACTTCTAATTTTGACCACTGTACTATTTAATTCATTCTGAATTTGCTTGACAAAGCTATAGAAGACACTAGGTGTTTCAGATTTCTGTCTTAAGAAGAACACCCAGGAAAACCTTGAGTAGTCATCTACAACTACAAAGGTATAGACCTTCCTACCTAAGCTGTGAACTGGCATTGGACCAAAGAGATCCATATGCAAGAGGTATAAACACCTCACAACATCTTTGTTTTCTATGCTTCTAAAGGTGGATTTAGTATGCTTGCCCTTTTGACAAGCTGAGCAAATACCATCTTTAACACACTTAACTTGAGGACCATTCCTCACTAACTCTTTGCTAAAGAGTTTGCTAATAGTCTTGTAGTTAAGATGGGCAAGCCTCTTGTGCCATTTGACACAATGAGAGACTGTCTCATCAGCTACAAGACAAACTGGAGAACCATTGTTCTCAACCATAATGTCTAGGCAGTAGACATTCCTGTTCCTATAACCTGTCAAAATGATCTCTTGATCACTTGACCTCTTGATATGACAACCATTTTTAACAAATGAGATGTCATACCCTACATCACTTAATTGACTTATAATTATTAGGTTGTGTTTCAACCCTTTAACATAAGCCACTTGAGTAATGGTAACTAAGTTTGTAGAAATGTTACCAAATCCTTTGATGATTCCTTTTTCAGAACCACCAAAGGTTACTTTTGGACCATATTTTACTGGAATGTAGTCCTTTAGTAATCTTCTAGTTCCAGTCATATGTCTGGAACATCCACTGTCCAAGTACCATGTAGGCGTATCGCCACTTGGACTCACCTACAAAACAGATTAATGAACCTTAGAACCCAAAGAATTCTTGGGTCCTTGGTACTTGTTAGTCTGCAATCTGACAAAGCAACCCACTGGCTTTCCAACAGGTAGTTTGGTACTCACTTTTGCACTAGCATTGTGCCAACAGTCCACTGCAAAATGGCCAACTTTGCCACAGCACCAACATTCAAACTTATTGTACCTTTGCTTAGGTACAGCCTTGGCTGTCTTGTCTACAACAGCCTTGTTGAATGTTGGGGCTTTGCCCTTGGACTTAGACTTGGACTGCTCAGTCGCTGCAGGTCTAATAAAGCCCAGTCCAGCCTTGCCTTTATGATGAACAAATTCATCAATTAAAGGTAACACTGACTTAGGTTTAGAAAACCTAGCAACAAGCTCTCTCTCTTTCTGAAGATTGATCTCCAGACTCTTGATTTGATCATTTTTAAATGATATAGTACCCATTTGAATCACTGTTATGTGCTTCAACCTGGCTATCTCATTCAATTTTTGATCAAAAGACTTCTCAAAATCTGTTGTTGCAGCTTTAAGAATAACAATTTCCTTTGCCTGACTTTTGACTAGGGTCTTGCTTTTCTTGTAAGCCTGCAACAGCACCTTATATTCATCTATAAGCTGATGAATATCATCCTCAGACTCAGATACATTCTCATCACTTGATGAAGAAGAATCTGAATCTGAACTAGAACAAGAAACTGAATTTAAACTTGAACTTTGTACCTGACTGGGTCCTGGCTGCTCCAGGATTTTGGCACTCTCTGTCAAAGCCATTAGCCTTTGGCATTGACTGTCTTCTTGTTCATAAATAGACTCCATGATCTGCATGAATTCTTCCTCTTCTTCTTCAGCAAACAACCCTATGTAGGCTTCAGCATCAGACTCAGATTCTGAAGAAGAAATATCTGATAGAGTCTTCTCTTTCTTGGCTACAAAAGACTTCTCTTTCTTGCCTTTGAAATGAGTCTTTTTCCTGTCACCAGATTCTTTCCTCTTCTCAGGACAGTCTGCAATAACATGGCCCTGTCTATTGCAGCAATAGCACACTATCTTTGAACTAGTTGCCTTGCTAGATTTTGTCCTTTTCTTGTCATTCTTTGAAGACCTCTTTTTCTGATAAGAGTCTTCCTTTCCATGTGATGTAGAAGGCCTTGACCTCCACTGTTTCTTTTTCAAAAACTTCTGAAAGTGTCTAGTGAAAGCAGCAAAGTCTTCATCACTTTCACTGCTTTCTGACTTGGTGCTGACTGTTTCATCTGACTCTGATTCAGCAATCTTTGGAGGTGGAGTTGGTGATTTATTCCTGCACTTCCTGGGGACATCTGTCTTGAAAGCAACTGATCTTTCCTTGTGCTCAGTCCTTGTTGATTTCTCCTCCTCTTTTCTCACTGTCAACTGCATCTCATATGACAACAACTTGCAAAACAGTGTAGGAGGAGGAATTTCCCTCAACTTAGCCATTTCTCTAATGGCACAGATCTTTGTGTCCCAATCTTTGGTTAGGGACCTTAGGAACTTGTCATTTAGTTCATAGTTACTGAACTCTCTTCCATAAGACATGAGTTCATTAACTATTCTGTAGAACTTCTTGTAGCACTCAGTTATGCTATCACCTTTACCTTATCTAAAACTCTCATACTCCTGATTTAGCAAGGATTTTCTGTCTTGTCTTACTTCTTCAGATCCTTCCATATACACTATAAGAGTGTCCCACATTTCTTTGGCTGTCTTACAGTGTATAAGATTCTGAAATGTTGCATCATCTATGGCACTCACTATAATGTTTTGTGCCCTCTTGTCCATGGTGGCTAGGACAATCTCATCCTTAGTCATCTCAGAGAAATCCTTTGGAGTTCTCTGATTTGCATCTAGAACTGAAATCTTCATGGGCACATAAGGCCCTTCCTTTACTGTGATGTAGATTCTAGGGTCTGAGGCCTCCATAAATAGCCTTACCCTTTCCTTCCAGATCCCAAAGATCTCTTTCCTGCATATGGGTAATTTTATGGAACCCAATTCCTTGTGATTCTCAGAGGAACCAATGTTTCTTGATTTTCTTGAATTTCTTGAATCTGTGTTTTACCTTACACTGAATCTGCCAAACAGGATCTCCTCAGACTGTTAATCCTTTTTGAGTAACCTGGCTCTGATACCACTTGAAAGATATGGTACCTAAACACCTAGGGGGGGTGAATAGGTGACCTAATCCTTTTTAAATTTTAATGGCAACAATCAGTTATATCACAGAAAACTAACTAGTTTAGCACAGCAAACACAACAATAATCACAGCACACCACAACACAGCATACACAGTGGTTTATAGTGGTCCCCCAAGATATGGGTACATCCACTTTCCCCCTTCGCCTATCAAGCAGTGTACTAGATTCGGCCAAACTCCTCCACTGTCTCAGAACCCAAATTAGTTCCTACACCTCTGGCCCAAAGCCTTATAACTCAGCTTTATCCCAAAGCCTACACTCAGCCAATCAAGGCCTACACTCAGCCAACCAAGGCCTACACTCAGCCAACCAAGGCCTACACTCAGCCAACAAGGCCTACACTCAGAGATCTCAATCTCCTACACTCAGGCTAACAAGCCCTACCCTCAGCCTTTATAGTTATAGGCTTACAATTCAGTCAGATCCAAAGGATCCTACAAGTTAAAAAATGTATTATAGATATTAACTCTACAACTCAGAAATAAAAGAGGGGAGTTGAGAGTTTCTTGATGAGTTCTTGGAAGAACTCAGCTGGATTCACTCTGACATAACTTTCTTCAAAGCTTCTTGAGTAGAACTGAATAAGACTGAATCCTCCTGCAGTTGTTCCTTGACCTCTGCCACTTAAGATCCAGAATGAATCTGAATCCTTCTTCTCAGCCTAGTTCCAAAGGCTGATTTCTTGGATGGAGCCCTCTCTCTCCAACTTCTTAGATCTGCACTTGGACTGCAAGATCTTCTTGTGTTGATACTCTTGGTACCACTTTGATAACTTGTTCTTCAACAATGTGATCCACTTGAACAACTATCTGAACAACAGTTTCTGTGAACTGTAGTTGCCTATTTATAGGCCTTCTTCATGGTAACCAGCTGGTTCGGTCCATAACTGACTTCTGATATCTCTGACAGGTGCTGTAGACCGGCTGGAACGGCAGTTGTCAAGTCATCCAGTCATTTCTTGAAAATCTCTAACTGTCTATAAGTGTCGAGACTTTCTGTCTTTAAGTGTCGACACTTATAGTCCAAATGTCGACACATGTTGTGTAAGTGTCGACACAAGTCTACCAGGTGTCGACACAACTCCTTGTATGTCTCGACACAGTTTCTTCTGCATGTGTCGACACTGAAATTGAGTGTCGACACAAGTACTTGTTCTTCTAGCTTTTGCTGAATTCTTCTAAGTGTAGACACATCTCCTTTGTGTCGACACAACTTCTTGTGTTGAATCTGTCAAGTGTCGACACTGCTTCTTGGTGTCGACACATAGTCTTCAATGTCGATACTTGCTGAGTGTCGACACAGCTCCTTGTGTTGACACACCTTCTTCTTGTTGAGACTTCAGCTAAGTGTCGACACATAGTATTAGTGTCGACACTTGTACTTAGAATAATTTTGTTGATCATTCCGTTCTTTGCTAAGTGTCGACACAGCTCCTTGTGTCGACACTTTCTTCAAGTGTAGAGTCTTTAGCTGAGTGTCGACACATTGTGCTGGGTGTCGACACTTACTTCATGTGTTGACTCTTCTGGTTGTGTGTCGACACATTGTGCTGGGTGTCGACACAAACTTCAAGTGCTGACTCTTCTGTTGAGTGTCGACACATTGTGCTGAGTGTCGACACTTGTACTTAGTCTCTGCTGACTTTTGCTGAGTGTCGACACAGCTTCAAGTGTCGACACTTTCTGGTGTAGACACAGCTTCACTGGGTGTCGACACAGCTCCTTGTGTCGACACTTTCTGTCTGCACTTTTCTTCACTGAGTGTCGACACAGCTCCAAGTGTCGACACTTTCTGTCTGGTGTCGACTCTGCATCCCAGGTGTCGACACAATGACTCCAAGTGTCGACACAGCTTGTCTGGGTGTCGACACAAGTCTTCTTAAGTGTCGACACTTTCCCTCTGGGTGTCGACACATGTACTTAGAAACTTTTTGCTTCAGTCCAGTGATTAATTAACCTGCACAAGTAAACTCAACATACATCAAATACATTATGATGTATATCATTGAGTTGGGTGAGGCTTCTTCAAATCAGGTACATTTGACCAATGTACCCAACACCTCCTCCAGATAATAATGATGCTTACAGGAAAGCCAAGATGGGTGATGCAAAATCCATGAACATCTTGTCTCAGACTATGTCAAATGATATATTTCAGAAGGTGGTTGAGTGCACCTCAGCCAAGGCCATTTGGGACTCCCTCAACCAAATGGTAGCTGGCTCAGCTGATGAAAGGAAAGACAGGAGATCAAATCTCATATCCATGTATGAGAATTTTAAGAAGGATGAGGCTGAATCAGTTGCTGAAATGTATAACAGGTTGAGCTCAATCATCAATGAGCTTAAAACCTTGGATAAAGATATCACCCTTACAGAGGTGAATGACAAAATCTTTGTTAGAAAGTAGAGACAAGAAGCGAAAAGTAGAGAACAAGCGAATAAACTTTTGAATAATTGAAATTTTATTATCCAAAAAAGGTGTCTATTAAAAATGCAGGTGTCTATTACAAAGGTATGCCCTCCTTTATATAGAATGGAGGAGAGATGAGAGAATACAAATAAGAGATGTGGGACTAAAATTTACAGGACAAGCGGACTGTACAAAACAAACCGCACAAGCCGCGCGGTTAGACAGCAGGGCTAACCGCACGGCTACCACCAGAGAGGAAGAGAGACTGTCAGGGTAGACCGCCAGACCGCCCGGTCTCCAAGCCGACTGAGACAAACCGCCAGACCGCGCGGTCTGGAACCCGCCAAGACAAACCGCCAGACCGCCCGGTCACCAACTTCAACACTCCCCCTCAAGCTGGAGCATATATATCGATCATGCCCAGCTTGTCACAGATGTGGAAAAAGGAAGCGGACACTGGCTTGGTGAAGACGTCTGCCAACTCGTTGTCGGACGTGACAAATGGAGTGCAAATCTGTTTCTTCAATATTTCTTCTCGAATAAAATGACAGTCGACTTCTATGTGTTTTGTTCTCTCATGAAAGACCGGATTTTTGGAAATGTGTATCGCGGCCTTATTGTCACAGAACATAGGAAGAGGATAGTTGTAAACCTCTCCTAAGTCAAGCATGAGAGCCCGCAACCACTTCAACTCACATGTAGTCGATGCCATGCTACGATATTCAGCCTCTGCACTAGACCTGGAAACGACGGACTGTTTCTTGCTCTTCCAACTCACAAGATTGCCTCCAACAAATGTGCAGAAACCTGAAGTCGATTTGCGGTCCCCTTTATCATCCGCATAGATTGAATCAGAGTAAGCTTCAACCCTTAGGTGACCATTCTTCTGAAATAGGAGTCCTTTCCCTGGAGCAGCTTTAATATACTCTAATATCCTCAGAGCAGATTGTAGATGACACTCCCTCGGAGCTTGCATGAACTGGCTCACCTTGCCAACAGCATAGGAGATGTCGGGTCTGGTTACCGTGAGATATATGAGTTTTCCCACCAGACGCCGGTATCTCGTAAGATCAGAGAGAAGAGGTGAGTCATCTGTCCAAGTTTTGTCTTCTCCAGCAGCCATAGGACAACGTGCAGGTTTAGCACCAGTGAGTCCTGCATCCTTTAAAAGATCAAGAGCATACTTCTGTTGTGAAAGGACCATGGAGTTGGGCTTTCTAGAGATTTCAATCCCCAGAAAGTATTTCGGGGAGCCCATATCCTTTGTAACCAGATGTTGATGAAGGTGTTTCTTGGTCATCAGTATCTCATCCTGGTCATCGCCAGTAAGAAGAATGTCATCAACATAAACTGCAAGAACAACAAGACCAGAGGCGGTTTTCCGAACAAACAAGGAGTGATCTGCTGAGCTTCGTGTAAAACCAATGGCCGCAACAATGCCACTGAACTTGTCAAACTAGGCACGAGGACTCTGCTTGAGGCCATAGATAGCCTTCTTTAGCCGGCATAACCGTGTCTCCCCCTGAGCAACATACCCAGGAGGTTGCTCCATGTAAACAGCTTCCTGCAGATCTCCATAGAGGAAGGCATTCTTAACATCTAGCTGCGAGATGGGCCAATCCCTGTTGACAACTACAGAGAGAAGAACCCGAATAGTGCTGAGGCGAGCCACGGGCGAGAAAGTGTCAAAGTAATCAACCCCATAAGTTTGGGTAAAACCCTTGGCAACCAGGCGAGCCTTATAACGATCCACACTACCATCCGGGAGAAACTTCACCACGAAGACCCAGCGACAACCAACAACATCGGTGCCGAAAGGAGGCGGAACAAGGGTCCAGGTACCCCGTTCAGTGAGAGTAGCAATCTCCTCATCCATGGCAACTTTCCAGTGAGGAATAGTAAGGGCCTCCTGGTAGGAACGGGGGGTGGTAGTGGCCGAGATAGCCAGGGCAAAGGCTCAACGAGCAGGGGTAAGACGATCGTAGGAAACAACCGCAGCAAGAGGATGGTGGGTACAAGCCCGAACCCCTTTGCGAAGAGCAATCGGGAGATCCAGGTCAGCAGGAGCCTCAGTTTCCGGAGTATCCGTGGTGGAGAGAGCTGGCCCGGGATTAGAGAGAGATGACAGCGGAGTGGAGGGAGAAAGCGGAGTAGAGGGTGGAGATGAGGAGGATGGGGAAGGCGGTGGAGTGGGTGGAGAGGGCGGAACCTCAGTGGGAGCAGAGGGAAGGGATGAGTTGGTATGAGAAGGAGGAGCAGGAGGAGGAGAAGAGGAAGCGGGAGAGAAGTAAGATGCATTGGCAAAGAAGGTGACATCCGCAGAGACAAATTGCTTGCGGGTAACAGGGTCAAAGCAACAATAGCCTTTCTGAGTGGGAGAGTAGCCCAGAAAGACACATTTGGTGGCACGGGGTGAGAGTTTATCACGAGTGGCAGCGGGAGAGTGCACAAAAGCGGTGCACCCAAAGATGTGTAGAGGAAGAGGAAAGGGATCCTTGTCCGGATAAAGAATGGAGAAGGGGGTAGCACCGTGGAGAACGGTGGAGGAAGGCGATTGATGAGATAGCAGGAGAGAAGGACAGCATAGCCCCAATAGGAGCGAGGAACATGCATTTGATTCATCATAGTGCGAGCGACATCAAGGAGGTGACGATTTTTGCGTTCCGCCACCCCATTTTGTTGGGAAGTGTAGACACAGCTGGTTTGACGAATAACACCATGGTGAGTGCAAAAGGAGGAGAAGTCGTGGCTAAGATACTCCTTAACATTGTCAGAACGAAGGATTTTAATAGACGTAGCAAACTGAGTGTTAACCATCGAATAAAAGGAGGTCCAAACAGAGAACAACTCGGAGCGATCTTTAAGAAGATAGACCCACGTAGCCCGAGAGAAATCATCAATGAAGGTGACAAAATAGGAACTGCCCCGACCGATGGTGAGGGTAGGAGCGGGACCCCATATGTCAGAGTGAACGAGGTCGAACGGTTGGGAAGAGCCCCGACTTTGCGTTGGTGGGAAGGAGGAGCGGTGATGTTTGCCAAGTTGACAGGCATCACAGTTTAGAGGAGGATGATGAGGAGGGAGGTGCGGCAGGAGCTGACGTAGAATGCGGGGAGGAGCATGTCCAAGGCGAAGATGCCATTGGAGAAGATCTATAGAGGAGGAGGAGAAGACGGATAGAGCAGAAACGTTGTCGAGGAAGTAGAGGCCACCACTCTCAGTCCCGGTAGCAATCGTCCGTTGGGAGTCCGGATCCTGAAAAACACAAGAGGTAGGGGTGAAGGTGACAGAACACCGTAGTTGCTTGCATAAAGAAGTAACCGATAATAAATTGCACGGAAACTTGGGCACATAGAGGGTATCAGCCAAGCAGAGAGATGGAGTGACTTGAACCATGCCCGTCCCATGGACCGGGGAGGGAGATCCATCAGCGACAATGACCGGGGGCAACTGATCCTGTGTGTCAAGTGGAGAGAAACATTGAGAGTTGCCGGTCATATGACTTGTTGCACCAGAGTCGATGAGCCATCCTCCGCGAGTCACAACATGAGCACGACCAGAAGAGGTGACCACGGAGGCGGACAGGCTGGAGGAGAAAGCCATGGAAGCAAGAGAGTAGCAAACCGCGACGAGAAGAACAAGCCGCGAGAAGAGAATAGAGCACCAAGCCGGGCGACCAGAAAATAGGTCGGGCGGCTAGAAAGGCCGCTTCCAAGAAGTCGAGCAAAGCAGAGGGGAAGAAGTCGCACGACCTGAAAAAGTCGGGCGAACAGAGGAGAACAAGTCGCACGGCCAAAGATGAGGCCGAGGCGACTAGCAAGCAGGAGCGGGTAGAAGGCAACAAGAAGGAAGCGGCGAAAAAGCAGGCAAAGGTCCAGCGGGGAAGAGGCCGCGCGGACTGAGAAGACCGAGCGAACAGAAGAGAAGAGAAGAGCAGGTGACCGCGACCAAGATGCGGGTGAAAAAGGAACAACCCGCACGGTCAGGCAGATCACAGCAGCAAACCGCGAGTATAGAGACAAGACACGCGGACAGAGACAGACCGCAACGACTAGGAAGTCGGAGAGGCAAGAAAGAACAAGGAGCGCGGCGACAACGAAACAGGTCGCGGCGACAAAGAGTAGTAGGAGAAGAGAATCAAGAGGAAGCAAGCCGCGCGAACTGGGCGACGGACAGAAACAAGCCGCGCGGATAGAAACAAGCCGCGCGGATAGAAGAGAGGGCAAGCCGCGAACCAAGTCGCAGAATGCGGAAAACAGGTCGCGAACAACAGAGGGCGCACAGAATCAGGAGGAAATGACCGTGCCCTCTGATACCATGTTAGAAAGTAGAGACAAGAAGCGAAAAGTAGAGAACAAGTGAATAAACTTTTGAATAATTGAAATTTTATTATCCAAAAAAGGTGTCTATTACAAAGGTATGCCCTCCTTTATATAGAATGGAGGAGAGATGAGAGAATACAAATAAGAGATGTGGGACTAAAATTTACAGGACAAGCGGACTGTACAAAACAAACCGCACAAGCCGCGCGGTTAGACAGCAGGGCTAACCGCACGGCTACCACCAGAGAGGAAGAGAGACTGTCAGGGTAGACCGCCAGACCGCCCGGTCTCCAAGCCGACTGAGACAAACCGCCAGACCGCGCGGTCTGGAACCCGCCAAGACAAACCGCCAGACCGCCCGGTCACCAACTTCAACAATCTTGATGTGCTTCCCTAGCTCTTGGGACTCAAGAATCTGGCCTATCAAAGAAGCCAGAAGCCTAAATGAGATATCAACTGAATCTTTGCTAGGAAAACTAAAGTCTTATGAGTAGTTGATTAAAACAAGAGAAGCAGCTGAACAGAAATCAACAACTCCAGTGAGAAAAGATCACAGTATAGCTTTCAAGGCATCAGAGGAAGGTGAGACCTCAACATCCAATGAAGAACTAATGAGTCTCTTTGCAAAAAGATTTTATAAGATGGATAAAAAGGACTTCAGAAGAAAATCATCCAGGCAGGATGATAAGCCCAAATTTGACAAGACACCAACCAAGGAGGTTTTGTGCTTTGAATGTAGAAAGCCTGGACATTACATCTCTGAATGTCCAGAAAGTCAGAAGAAGGAGAAAAGCAGAGAAAAAGACTCTAGGAGAAAACACAACAGCAGACCCTCCTCAAGCACGTACAAAAAGAAAGACAAGGGCTTTGTTGCTGAAACATGGACTGATACTGAAGAATAATCATCCTCTTCCAACTCAAGTGAAGAAGAGGAAGAAGCAAGAAACAAGGAGGTTTGCCTTATGGCAATTGATGCCTCAAGGAGCAGTTCAGGATCAGAAAGTGAATCTGAAGATGAGGCAGCCTCAGAGTCAGAGGCAGATCAGGTTCTTTCAAGTTTTAATTTTAATTCTGATTCATTTAAAATTGAATTCAAGACTATGTGTTTAGATTTAATTAGTTCAGAGAAAGAAATAAAAACTCTTAGAGAAAAACTAGGAAACCTTGAATTTGTAAACTTAGAAAATCTTAAACTAAAAGATCAACTAACTTTAGCAAATGAGCAGATAATTAAATTTAAATCTGATTTATGTGAGGCTAAACAACTTGAGCAATCTCTCAATGGAAGAAGTCTCAAGCTGATGGACATAACAAACACAGTAAATGCCAGATTAAATGGCAAGCTGGGCTTGGGTGCATCATCAGGTTTGCCCCCCCATAATTAAGAAAAATATCCTTACAACATCCATTAAATTTGTTTCTGCCAAGTGAAAAGAGAAGATAATAGACAAACCAATGTCTGAAAACAATCCAAAACCCATAGACAAGAGAAATAAAAATCAGAAAACAGCTAATAAAAACAAGGTTCAGCAGCATTCGTCGAACTCAGATCGACGAAATGTGGCCCGTTCGTCGAACCTAGATCGACGAATGCTGAACACAAACTTCAGTAATAACAACTCGTCTAACTGCGATCGACGAACTTTGTATGGTTTGTCGAGCAGAGGTCGACGAACATGGGGCGCAAAAAAATGACTATTGTCATTCTTTGAGCAGAGATCGACGATCTCAGCCCTATTCGTCGAAGTCTGGTCGACAAACTTACAAAAATTCATCGAACCCAGAAGGACCAAACATAAATCATTTCTCTTACAGAAATCCTAAGCCAGCTAATAAACCATTCACTCCAGTAGCTGATTGGGTTATTCCACCTAGGAGATATCACCCTTTAGGTTATAAATCTCAACCTACTTTGTCAGTTATATCCAGCTTTTCATTTCAACCAAATAAAGGACCCAGGGTAACCTGGGTCAAGAACAATTAATTTTTGTTTTTCATTACAGGTGAAGAGCTGTCCAAGGGTGAGTCAGACCTGGTACTTGGACAGTGGTTGCTCCAAGCATATGACAGACAGCAAGGACAATCTATCTAATTACAAGTCCAAGCTAGGACCAAAGGTGATCTTTGGTGATTCAAATAGTGGCCAGTCTGAAGGATATGGAGCAGTAAAGATTGGAACAGTTACTTTCAGGAAAGTAACATATATAAGAGGACTTATACATAACCTAATATCCATAAGCCAATTATGTGATGAAGGTTATCAAGAACACTTAACTCTACCTCCTGTTCTATTATTAATAATGAAAACAAAACTGTTTTAATTGGAATTAGACAAGGTAATATATATCTAGTAGACTTTATTTCTGCCAAAACTGATGTTTGTTTACTCAATATCACTAGTAACCAAAATGAGTTGTGGCATAAAAGATTAGGCCATGTAAACCTTAAAAATATAGCAAGGTTATCTAAAGAAAACCTTGTTAGAGGTCTACCTTCTACTCCCTACACGAAGGAAGGTCTCTGCATGGCTTGTCAACTAGGCAAGCAAATTAAAACTAGCTTCAAGACAATTAATAAGAGTGATTCACCTAGGATCTTGTACTTGCTACACTTGGATCTATTTAGACCCATTGCAGTACAAAGCCTAGGAGGGAAATCCTACACCTTGGTTATTGTGGATGACTTCTCTAGGTTCAGTTGGGTATTCTTTCTGAGAACAAAGTCAGATACATTCAAGGTTCTTACAGATTTTCTCAGTACCATATAGATTGAGTTCTCTACTCATATTGTATTGATCAGAAGTGAACATGGCACAGAGTTTGAGTCTCTTCTTATGCATGAGTTCTGTGAGAAGGAAGGTATCAGGCATTGCTTCTCAGCTCCTAGAACTCCCCAATAAAATGGGGTAGCTGAAAGGAAAAATAGAACACTCATTGAAGCTGCAGGTACATTACTTGCTAATGCATACATGCCACTAACCTTTTGGGCAGAGGTTGTAAGTACAACAAACTATGTCCTGAATAGGAGTTTAATTCACAAACTAAAGAATAGGACTCCCTATGAATTTCTCAAAGGGAAGAAACCTAAAATTAACTATTTTAAAGTATTTGGTTGTACATGCTATATACACAATAACAACAAGAAATACATTAGAAAGTTTGAGGCTAAGGCTGAAGTGGGAGTTTTTCTAGGATACTCCCAAGTAAGCAAGGCTTATAGGGTATTCAATAAATAAACCTTAAAAGTTGAAGAGTCTATTCATGTGTCATTTGATGAGACTAACATGTATTGCAAGGAGAAAGAAGTTTCTACCAATAGTAACTTGCAGGTACCCCACTTGTGTGAGACATTGGATGGACTAAACCTCACCCAAGAGGTTCCCACACATCCCTCTCCACAGGCCATTGAAGATAGTGAAGAAGCTGAAGCTGAAGAGCATGAGACTCAACCAACAGCAAATATAATTTCACAAGAGGAATTTATTCAAAATGCTGTTGCACAACCAACTCCACCCACTGATTTTGTCACACTTAGGGATCACCCCAGATCTCAAGTAATTGGAGACATATCAGCAGGTGTACAGACAAGGCATCAACTCAACCAAGACTTGATGCATGCCTATTTTCTCTCTCAGGTTGAACCTCTCACCATCCATGAAGCTGAGCAAGATCCCCACTGGATCCTTGCAATGCAAGAGGAACTAAACCAATTTAAGAGATGTAAAGTTTGGGATTTGGTTCCAAGACCCCAAAACTATCCAGTTATTGGAACCAAACGGGTTTTCAGGAATAAGCTTGATGCCCAAGGAGTCATTGTGAGGAACAAGGCTAGGCTTGTTGCTCAAGGATATAGGCAAGATGAAGGAATTGACTATGATCAGACCTTTGCACCAGTTGCAAGGTTGGAAGCTATAAGGATTTTGCTTGCCTATGCATCCTTCAAGAACTTCAAAGTCTTTCAAATGGATGTGAAAAGTGCATTCTTAAATGGAGTGCTACAAGAAGAGGTTTATGTAGAACAACCTCTAGGTTTTGTTTCTCCAACTCATCTCTCTTATGTTTTTAGATTAAATAAGACTTTTTATGGTCTAAAGAAAGCTCCAAGAGCTTGGTATGACACCTTGGCAAGTTTCTTATTAGAGCATAAATTTACAAGAGGAACTGTAGATAAAACCCTTTTCACTAGACATCATAAGGACTAAATTTTGTTAGTAAAAATTTATGTAGATGACATCATATTTGGCTCTACAGATTCAAAATTGTCCAAGAGGTTTTCTAACCTCACTCATTCTAAATTTGAAATGAGTAGCATGGGAGAGCTTTCATATTTCCTTGGTCTCCAAGTGAAACAACTCCCTGATGCCATCTTCATCTCTCAAGCAAAATATACTAGAGAACTTCTAAAGAAGTTTGGTATGGCTGATGCCTCAGCTAAGAAAACTCCTATGACAACCAATGCTGTTGTGGACTCTGATATACCAGGAAAACCTGTAGATCAGAAACTTTATAGGGGGCATTGTTGGGTCCCTATTATACCTCACAACAAGTAGGCCAGATATAATGTTTGCTACATGCCTTTGTGCTAGGTTCCAAGTGAACCCTAAAGAATCTCATCTTATTTTCTTACAAAGGATTTTAAGGTATATAAATAGTTGTCCTGATCTAGGCCTTTGGTATCCTGCTGAATCAAAATTTGAGTTAACTGGATACTCTGATGCTGATTTTGCTGGATGCAGGGTTGATAGAAAAAGTACTTCAGGAACTTGCCAGTTCCTGGGTATGTGATTAGTATCCTGGTTCTGTAAAAAGTAAACATCTGTGTCAACTTCAACTGCTGAAGCATAATATATTATAGCAGACAGCTGTTGTTCACAGATGCTCTGGATACAGAATAAACTTCTAGATTATGGGTTCAACTTAAATAATTCAACCCTATTCTGTGATAATACTAGTTCTATAGCCATAGCACAAAATCCAGTTCACCATAGTAGGACTAAGCATATTGATATAAGAGATCATTTCATTAGGGAGTGTGTAGACAAAAATAAAATTAAGCTTGTCTATATGTACACTGATTTATAGAAAGCTGATATATTCACCAAACCTCTGCATGAGAAAAATCATGCTTTCTTTCTAAATCAGCTGGGGATGATCAATGGAGAGGACTTAGCTTAAGTTCTGTCTGCATTCGACGAATTTTCCCAAGTTCGTCGAACGGAGTTCGACGAACCAGGGAAAGTTTGAGAGATACTTGTCGAACGGAGTTCGACGAACTCTCTGTGAGTGAAATAAGTTTCGTCGACCAGAGATCGACGAACCTTGCTTCAGAAGATATTCGTCGACCGGAGTTCGACGAATTGTCTTCAAGTCTCCTGAACGAGTTCGATGAATTACTTATTATTAAATCATTTCGTCAACCTCAGTTCGAAGAACTAATTTTATTTTGTGGAACGGAGATTGTCGATTCATATTCTGGAAAACCTTATATCTAGGTTTTCTTCGACCTCCATCTCGCGCTTTCTATTCCCTTGCACTTGATTGTCGTTTTCTGTCTTTCTTGTAGGTGATCTCAATGGCGATTCCAGCAGGAGCTCTAGCCGCAATGAAGTTTGACACTGGCTTTGATGTCGACTTCGACTCATTCCAGCACTCAGATCCAATCTTCCTTTATATTCTGGAACTTCTGGAAGAACAAAATCTGAAGAACCTGATGACCACCAGGATAAAGTTGGTAGGGATAGAAATCAAGGAATGGATCTATACTTCAACCATTTCTGAAGACAATATTATGACAGGATCAATCGCTGGTAGCATTTTCTCCTTATCCCCCGCAGTTTTAACTGAAATATTTGGTTTGACACCTGGAGAGGAGGAATTAGAGATTGATTCTGAAGAATTTACTATGATGCTAAATCTGATGGGTTATGCTGGTGACAATCCTAACAAACTGTTGAAGAAACATATGTCTGCGCTATATAAATTCTTAGCAGACTTGGTTGGTAAAGTGCTACTCGGCAAATATACAGCACACGACTACATCACCAGACAATAGTTTCTGGTCATGTGTGTAATTGTCAACAAGAAACAAATAGACTGGGCACAACTACTGTTTGACTTGATTAAGAAGAAGAATACCAAGAAGGAAGTATGTTTTGGAAGGATCCTAGGGATCTTACTCAAGTAAAAGGCTCCTGAATCCCTGGTCTCCCAGACCATATTCATTAATGCCAGTAAAAGGCTCACCTGTGCCTTATTTGGCAGGTGGGAGAGGACAATCACCAAGCCCACTAAGGCTGCTACCTCTTCCACCCCAGCTTCTGAAGGCACTAGGGTTATTAAAGCCACTCCCACACCTGCTGAGGAGATTCATCCCACTCCACCATCTCTTCCAGCACCCCTTCCAGCACAACAACTCACTTCCTCTCCCATTCCTTCTTCAACACTTCAATCACAACAGCATACTCCTGTGCCTACTCTACCTCCATCTCCACCCCTTGACATCACTGACATTCCATCTTCCTCTCTTGAAGCAACTCAACAACCAACACCTCCTGCTTCCCCTCATGACACATATATTCCTACACCACCACAGTCTCCACTTCCCCCATATTTATCCTCCATCCCATCTTACATCCTACCCTCAGACACTGTAATACCAGATGCCACCCTTCCAACCTCATCACCATCCACTCCTCACATACATGCTGTGCCACCCTCCATTCCATCACTAGTTGCTCCCTCCTCCACACCAAATGCAACATCATCTCCCACTTCCTCATTTTATCCCACTACCATATCCTCTATCCTCACCATCATCACGCCCCTTCTTAAATCCATTATAGGTGAGGCCATTACACCTCTTTCTACCTCTATTCAATCTTTATCTGCCCAAATATCTGCTCTTAATGCTGCCCCCTCCTCAGTCAGGGGCCTGGCCTCAATCCCCACTGAAACCAGGCAGGGGGAGATGCCTGATGAAGCAGCAGCAGCAACAGCTTCAGATAGTCCAGCTCCAGCAGATACAACAGATATTTCAGTCCCTACAGCAGCATATACAGATTGTATAGATACAGATTTAGTTGATTTACTTGATTTTATTAATACTGATATGGACATTGATGACTTTGTTGGTGATTTTATCCTCAATCCCACAGTTAATTTACAAGAATTACTGAAAACGTTTGATACTGTATATATGCATCCTCCTCCAGCAAAATTTACTAAGCCATAGTTGGCTTTTGTGCCTTATACTTCTCCTATCAGTCCAGCAGTTGCTAAGCAACTCTGTGACAGTTTTGAACTTCCAGTTTCTGCTCCAACCTCTGTAGTTATTCCATACTCTCCAGAAGCTGTCTCAGCACCAATCTTTATGATGGATGACTCACCTATGCCAGATCTAGATGAGCTGATCTTGGCTAATATTGAAGAAGAAAATAAGGCAGCAGTTGTAAGCTCTGTCCCAATTACTTATGATGCATGTATAGTCTCCTCTTCAACTACTGCTGAAACTCCAGTTTTTCAAACTTCTGCCCCTGTTACAGAAAAGGTTGTCATTGATGATAAAGCCTTGAAAGCATTGGATGCTTTATATGATAACCCTCAGGGTTCTGGCAGTGAAGATGATGAAGATGATGATTCAGATGATTCAGATGAAGAAGCTACCAAGAAGAAGAAGCAAATGTTGTCAAAGAAAAGGAAAGCTCCTCCTCCTCCTGCTCCTAAGCCCAATCCAACAGCTGACACTCCCTACTACATCTTGCATAATGTTACTCCTTATAAGGGAATGCATGCTTGGATGTGGCTGTCAAAGAATCAGCAAAAGAAGAGGAAAATGTAGAAAGTAGCGAAAAAGAAAGAACAAACGGATAGACTTTTGAATAATTGAAACTTTATTATCCAAAAAAGATATCATTTACAAAGGTATGACCTCCCTTATATAGAATGGAGGAGATATGAGAGAGAGTATACAAACAATGTGGGACTAAACATTTACAGTACAGAGCGGCTAGAAATAAAGGAGACCGCACAGGCCGCGCGGTTTAACAGATGGGTTAACCGCTCGGCAACTCCAGCAGGATAGAACAGGCCGCAATGGGCGACCGATAGACCGCCCGGTCTCCAGGCTCCAGAGTGAGACCGCGAGACCGCCCGGTCAACAAACCGCTGGACCAGACCGCAAGGCCGCCCAGTCTAATTCTTCAACACTCCCCCTCAAGCTGGAGCATAGATATCAATCATGCCCAGCTTGTCACAAATAAGGAAGAAGGAAGTAGAAACCGGCTTGGTGAAGATATCTGCCAATTCCTTGTCAGAGGTGACAAATGGAGTACAAATCTGTTTCTTCAAAATCTCTTCCCGAATGAAGTGACAGTCAACCTCTATATGCTTTGTTCTCTCATGGAAGACCGGATTTCTGGATATGTATATAGCGGCCTTGTTGTCATAGAACATAGGGAGAGGACAGTCATATACCTCGCCCAGGTCAAGCATGAGAGCTCGCAACCACTTTAACTCACACGTGGTTGACGCCATACTCCGGTATTCGGCTTCGGCACTAGATCTGGAGACAACAGACTGTTTCTTGCTCTTCCAACTCACGAGATTACCGCCAACAAAGGTACAAAAGCCTGATGTGGATTTACGATCGCCTTTGTCATCCGCGTAACTTGAATCTGAGTAGGCCTCAACCCTCAGATGACCATTCTTCTGAAAGAGTAACCCTTTGCCTGGTGCTGCTTTGATATACTCTAAAATCTTCAGGGCGGACTGAAGATGGCAGTCCCTGGGAGCTTGCATAAACTGACTGACCTTGCCTACAGCATAGGCGATGTCGGGTCTAGTCACCGTGAGATAGATGAGTTTGCCTACCAAACGTCTGTACCTTGTGACATCAGATAGAAGAGGCGAGTCATCCGTCCACGTTTTGTCTTCTCCAATAGCCATGGGAAACCGAGCCGGTTTGGCACCTGTCAATCCTGCTTCTTGTAGAAGATCAAGGGCATACTTCCGTTGGGAGAGAACCAACGAGTCAGGTTTCCGAGAGATTTCTATCCCCAAAAAGTATTTCGGGGAGCCCATATCCTTCGTGACCAAGTGCTGACGGAGGGACTTTTTAATTAGGAGATACTCTCCTCCGCTAGTTCATAGATACAGAAAAGATCCACCTCCTCCAGCAGCTGGTGCCATTGGGTCTAGCTCTCAGGGATCTGCCCCTATGCAAATCTATCAGAGAAATCAAGGGAGATCCTCTAGAAGCAGTCAGCAAAGACATAATTCTTCAGGAACTCAACAACAGCAAAATCAACAACAGCATCAGCAGCAACAGCAACATATCTCTGAAGATCAGAAGGCTAAGAATCCTGAAAGGCCAGATTCACCTCCTGTTCCTTTTGAAGATCCTGAAACAGCCAACACTGCTAAAATGTCCAGGTTCCAGGAACTTATTGGTCTTTCCCTGATTAATAAAGCTAAAGCTGAAGGTAAAGACATATCAGGTTATACAACTATGCCAAAATACAGGAAGGAAGAATTAAAAAGATTTGATAAAGCCAACAAACTGTTTAATGTTGATGATTACATGAAGCTCCATCCTGAAGCAATTGTCCCCAGTCCTACATCTCTGAAGATCATTGGTGCAGCTGACATGACAATGACATAGGCACAGGCTTTAGATCCAAATAGAGAAATTATCTTTAAAAAGCCAGGAGAGAGGACAAAAGAAGACAAGTCTATGCAGAAGAAGTAGAAGAAGTAATCTTTACTTTGTTTTCAGTTTCTTTCTGCATTTGCTTTCAAACTATGTTATTTGTTTAAAAAAAGCCTATGTACATATATATTTGCTGCATGTGTTAGTAATTCTCTGTCAGATATATTTCTTTTCTTACTCTGTTTATCTTTATGTTTACGTTTTGAGTCTATTAGTGACCTCATCCAAATAGGGGGAGATTGTTCGATCCCTAGTTGATTTGGGCTAGGTTCACTAACTTAGGATGTGACCCAACATGTATAGCCAGGGTCAAATTTGTGTCCTAGAGTCTAGGCCAAGTCCTTAGAGTCAACATCAGATGGACCAGCTATCAACAAGACCATCAGAGTCTCAAGACTTAGAAGATTTCAAGACTAAGTAAAATGAGTTCAACGTTCGTCGAACTCAGGTCGATGAAAGATGTTCTCAGCTCGACGATCTTGAGATATTTCTCTGTGCTGAGCTCGACGATCTTCGTTCTCTGTTCGACGAAACCTGGGATACTTCAACAAACTAAAGTCAGGGTAACTCCAGATTTTTCTAAGTCCAACTTCAGGCTTTGGTCGACGAATAAGATTCTGAGCTCGACAAATAAGATTCTGAGCTCGACAAACTTGGACCTCAAGTCCACAACTTCTCAGGTCGATGAAGTTAACTTCTCTGGTCGACGAACAGGATTCTAAGCTCGACGAACTTGGACCTCAAATTCAGAACTTCTCAGGTAGACGAAGTCAACTTCTCAGGTCGACGAACTCAGTGCTTTACTCGACGAATTCTGGAACCAGAAGTTTTCATGTCGACACACAGAATATCAGTCTACACAGAGTATTTGATTAAGTCCAGAACTGTTGCTGATCTCCAGTCAACGAATTCTATTATCAGCTCGACAAACTTCAGAAAGAAAAGGCGAAGGTTGTGATGTATGCAAGTTCTGTTATCAGCTCGACGAACAGAAGCTGTCTGGTCGACGAATACAGAATCTCATTTCGATGAACTAGTAACTCAGTTCGACGAATTCTGTTATTCGTTCGACGATTCCAGACTTAGCCATTTTCGGCATTCAATCCTCACTCAAATGCAATAATTCCTGACAGATTAAATGCTCAAACATTCTATGAATGTAGCCGTTAAAGGAAGCATTAATTACAGTCTTATTCAGGAATATTACTTGCAGATTTTCCACAAGACAGTTGGGGAAATACATTAATGCAAATTATTCTCAAGGTGTCAGTATTAATGACAGAGGATTCAAATTTTTGAATAGATACAGAAGACAAAAAGGATCCACAATAGGGAAGATTAAGAAAGAACGAGAAGAACAAGAAGAAATACACTCAGTCAGAAACATATACAGACACTAATACAGACTGACTGGGAGATTTCATACAGTACCAGAAATGCTTCACACAAAAATTCATACTAAAGCTTAAAAGTGACCGGCAGTGATCTTCAATTCAGAAGAAGAAGAACAACTATACAATATCAAGAGTCTTCTTATTCAACATTCTCTCCAGGACTTCCAAGTACAACAAATACAAAATCAGTCAAGAAGATCCTGCATCACTGCTTGTCCAGAACTCTGGTTGAAGACCTATCACCCTACAACAAAGCTCCAGATCTTCCCTGAAACATTCTACATCTTAGGGGGAGCTGTTTGCTAAACATCAATCCACAAGTCTTCTCTCTGATTGTTGATAGAGAAGACAAAATCACTCTATTACCCCCTCCTGTACAAAGGGTTGTCATCTTCCTTCAAAAGTGATTCCTGGTTGCAAGTCTCCTTACCAAAAGACTTGAGTTGGTTTTTGGGGACCTGATCAAAACCCATTGGTGTCAGGCACCTGATCAAAAACCTGAGTGGATTCCTACCAAGGGTGGTAGAAGAGTGGATGTACCCAGTTGAGGTGGAACCACTATAAATTTCTTGTCGTCTGGTTGCTCATCTTTTCTTTTTATTTCTTGTTGTGTGGCTATGACTCGGATTATTACTTATTATTTTTCAGTTTTCTACTTACTGCACATTTTCAGTTTACATCAAGAGCTGTAACAGCACCTGAATTGGGACCTATTAAATTTTTAACATACTCTATTGACCCCCCCTCTAGAGTATTGTAGATCTAACCCTCACTTTTAAAAAGTCATATATATATGTAAAACAATATTGAAGGAGGATGAGAAATATTGAAGGATCCCGCATACCTCGGCGATCGGGCGAGTGGAGAGAAGTTGTTGAGTGTAAGCAGGTCAACCTTCAGGGTGGCAGCTTCCGCCGCCGTGGCATCCCTCGCCTTGAGCATATCAATGAGGTTGTGCTCGAGGCTGAAGGTACGACATCCAGCCATGTGCGAGAGCTGGACCGCACGAAGATGGGCCTGGGAGTCGTCAAGGACAAGGTCCCGGGTTGTCGTCCGGTCAAATGTGTCGGCATACTCCGGACCGTAGAGGCCATAGCCCAGCACAAAGTCATGGCTAGAGCTTGTGTCTCGCTCCATCTAGGAGGGGAGAAGTGTCAAAATAGTGATGTGGTTGGTTTTATGATCCCACTGGATCAAGGAATGGACCTCTACATCCTTGTACTTCTCGCCGAAGACGAAATTCCGATGACCTTTTGGTACCGGCTCACGAGAGGACTCAACAGGGGTCGCGGCGGCGGAGTGTGAAACACCCATTTCTCCTGCAACTAAAGAGGTCTCGGCGGGGGCCTTTGCGGCAGGCTAGGCGGCTCCCGTCTCGCCCGCAACAGAAGGCATCTTGGCGGATACCTCAACAGGAGCCGGTGCGACAGATTTACCCTTGTCTACGGCTAACGGTTTCGATTTTTTGAGAGTAGGGGCTGAGTAGGAGCTCGATTTCTGCTTCGGGGCGCTTGGCGTGGAAGAGGTTCTTGGCTCCTCCCGGCAAGCGGCTGCCTCGGACTTGGCGAGGGCCAAGTGTTCAGTGAGTGCCCTAGTTTCGTCGAAAGGTTGATGTAGGGGAATGTCTCGCTCACCTGCGAGTCCCATAGTTAGTTAACTCTACCTCTCAAAGCGGAAGGTTACAAGTTAAGTCCAGAAAATTACCTTCGCCGGGGGGTACTGGTTGAAGGGATTCCAGATCTCGCCGGAGGAAAGGGACGTCAGAGGCTTTTGAGCCAAAGAACTCGACGAGGGCGCCCTCTCGCTCCCCGAGAGCGGGAGGTTTATAGGTTGCATCGTCATATTGAATGGGGGGGAGAGGAATGTTGTCGAAGGGCCAGGAGACGAACACGAACCTTTCTACAAAGTGATGATGCTTGTTGGCAAGACCCGCCGTCTTCACCGAATGTCTAGAAAACAAAACTGGCCCACCCTTGGACCGGAAGTTGAACAACTTATGGAAGATCGGCAGGCTGAACTCAATCCTTTCCACCCACATGTAGCAGGAGAAAGCCACCAGGAGGGTGATGGAGTTGGGGTTGAGTTGGGCCGACACTACCCCGTAATAGCATAGGGCCTGGCACACCTCCGGCCAGAGGGTGAGGAGGAAGCCTGCCTCGAAGTGCTCCAAGGAGATGGCAAGCTCCCTTTCTAGCGCAAGGTTAACCCTAGCTTCGCTCCCAGGGTTCCGCACAATGAACTTGGTGGAATAAAGGTCTGGGTGATCGCGAAGAATTCCGCCTGCATGAGCCGGTAGGGGGGAAGGCATGGTCCAGGAAGGTTTGCGCGCACTTGGAACGACCTTTGCTCTCGCCTGGCATCCTGAAGGATAGAAAAGAGGAAAAAGAGGTCGGGACGACGAGAGCCTTTGCGCTGCAGGGATCGGCGAAAGTAGTTGACAGGGGGATGAGGGTCCGGAATGAAAGAAATAAATGTGGGGGAGAAAATGAGGTAGGTGGTTTGGCCAATTTATAGAAGATACGGTAATTATGAGTTTTCTTAAAAAATATGGCGGAAGAACGGTCAACGAGTCAACAAATCTGGATGTCTTGACTCCTCAGTTTTCGTCCTGCCTCGTCAACTCTCCTTGGACATGTAGAAAGCGACAACCTCCAAGGAGGGCTAGGGAAAAGACAAATGATCTCAGTGCGCGATAAGTATTGAGCAAGGCGTATGAGTCAGGCATTCGCAAAGTATCAAAGAAAGCATGCAAAAAACATGCGGGAAAAACACATACATAAAGGGGTTCTCGCTGGGCGAGAGTCCCCAAACGACAATAATAAGAATGATAATAATAATAATGATAATAACAAATAACCCTTATGATAATTGTCTGATGCCGAAAGGCGCAAGGGGTATAAAGGAGAAGGGTAGGCTTTGAAGAGGAGTAAAGAAGAGGTTAGCCCCAAGGGCTCAGTACGACACCCACCGCCAACGACCTAGTTCTCTCCTGCCAGACTTTGGAGGGTCTCGAGGGTCGAAGAAGGCCGTCAGGGTGGTCAGCCCCTGGTTGGCCAGACGGAGCTGATCTCGAATCCGCGCATGTGTCTTCCGAGGGAGGTTTCGACGGAAAGGGTATCCTGGGATTCCGCTCTGCTAAGGAGGTAGGTGCAGTCCCGCTCAAAGATCGTCAGCCGCCGCTCCATCGTCTCGTGGATCCTCTTCACCACGACGGAGTTAGCCCGTTACTGTCCACGAGCTTCAACAGGTCTCTCGCAATCCTCTGCCTCCACTTCTTGCCGCTTCTGGAGGCCTCAGGAAAGTCCTCCATCTTGCCGGTGGAGGGGAGGGGCGAGTCCTCCCCTTCTTCTTCTTCATCTTTGTCTCCTTCCACTTCAGCTTCTTGCTCATTCGGCTCTGGAGTATGGATTTTTGTTAAAATAGGAGATGTGTGAAAGAAGAGTTGGGAGGTTCTTGCATACCTGAGGAGCAATGTATACCCTCCCCCGATGGTTGGAGAGAAGGGTCGGGCTGGCCCTCTGAACTCTTTCCGAAAAGCAGATGGAGCGGTTTTCCCCAACCCTGACGGCATGTCCAGCGCTCCGGGGTTTCGGTCTTGCCTAGGGGGTGAACAAAGATGCCCCCTCTCACCGAAAGCTATGATCCCGATGCGGGAGTAGATGGATCCGAGATAACCCCTCCGGTAGGGATGGCGGGATCGGGCGATGGATCGGCGCGATCGGTCAGGGATTTGGGCATGAAAACCCCCGTGACTGGCGGTGCAACCCCCGAAGCAGACGAAGGACCCTCATTGCAAAGGTGGGTCGCCTCTGTGTCTGCATGTAAAAAGTCAGTGACATATCTTGGCACCGTCCCCTGCGAGAAGTGGTACTTCAGTACACAATCATGTTCAAGCTTTTTAACATTCCACGCTAACAGGAAGGGCGAAAGGCGAGAAGGGTACCTCTAGTAGAGAAGAAGGGACATCATCACGGTTAGGAGCTGGGGTAGGCGGGGCTCGGTTCTCCGTCGTGAGGTCTCGCCTGACAGACTTAGCCTTCTTCTTCTTCTTCTTTGGGCGGGAGATCTCGCCAGCATGCTTCTTGCTTGCTGGCTTCTCGCCAGCGGATTTCATCCCCACTACCTTCTCGTCGGTGGGCCACTTGCCCATCAGCCAAGGGGCAACCTTGGCGCAGTCGGCACG
Organism: Platanthera guangdongensis; assembly: GCA_039583875.1. Taxonomy (NCBI): domain Eukaryota; kingdom Viridiplantae; phylum Streptophyta; class Magnoliopsida; order Asparagales; family Orchidaceae; genus Platanthera; species Platanthera guangdongensis. The sequence continues at coordinate 109,706 of JBBWWR010000147.1, read as the reverse complement.
AGCCCGCGCCTGGGCCGCAGCGAGGCGGGCCTGGAGCTCTTCCGAGAGTGGCTTCTTAACATTTTTAGCACACATTTTCATGGCGCGACAGAGGCTCAAATAGAGAGTAATTACAGCAGAGATGGCCTGAGAGACAAACTCAGCTGTGTATTTATATGACAAAGGTGGGGTCTGTAGAAAGATTCCCTACCAGGTCAGCATGTACTCACTGAATATTTGGCGCTAGACGTGTCTTTCCAAGGGCAAGGCTAGCTCGCAAAGAGCGGGAATTATGTACAATCCCATATTCGCTGGGTAGGACCAAGATCCTCCAAGGGCCAGGATTGGGCAAGATTTGGACTTATATTGGGATTAAGTAAGAAAGCATGCAGGAGGGATCTCGCCGTAAGTAAGCGGGAAGGCTCTCGCCCAGGGGTTGAGTAGCGCCATTTTGTCGAACGCCAGTTCGTCGAGCTCAGTTTGTCAGGATGGAAGCATAATTCGTCGAGCTCAGTTTGTCTAGCTGGAAGCATAATTCGTTTAACGCCAGTTCGTCTAGCTCAACTCGTCGAGCTAGGCCTTCGACTTAAGGTAATGTTCGTTGAACGCAGATTTTAGGCTCAGTATATTGTGGAACTAGGGCGGGCGGGAAGGCTCCCGCCTTGGGCAGGTGCAGGGGCTCACGCCTCAGGATGGCGGAAGCCTACTGGACTTTGGCGTTGAGTGATGCTTCTCTACTCAACCCTCCCACCAGCCTTTGGCGTAGAGTGATGCTTCTCCACTCAACGCTCCCTCCAGCCTTTGGCGTTGAGTGATACTTCTCCACTCAACGCTCCTATCGATCTTTGGCATTGAGTGATTCCTCTCCACTCAACGCACCCGGTAGCCTTTAGCGTTGAGTGATGCTTCTCCACTCAACGCTCCCGCTAGACTTTGGCGTTGAGTGATGCTTGTCAACTCAACGTCCCCACCAGCCTTGGCGTTGAGTGATGCTTCGCCACTCGATGCTCCCGCTAGCCTTTGGCATTGAGTGATGCTTCTCCACTCAATGCTCCCACCAGCACTTGGAGTTGAGTTATGCTTCTCCACTCAATGCTCCCGTTCAACTTGGACTTGAAATTACCTAAACACCCCTTGTCTGCATTTAGCTCCTCAGAACACCGGAGTTTGGCTATTGGCAGAGCAGTCTTGGGGAATTTTAGTAATTTTAGGGCAGCAGAAGTACGCTTTTTGTAAACCAGATATTGAAAATCTATAAATAGACCCACAGGATACCTCAGAGGGAAGATTTCCTCACACTCTCATTTTACCTTCTAGAGCTTTTTGTGGTACTCCAAGCCCAACAATTGGCTTTGGAGGGGAAGTGCTTAGAGAACTTTCCGATTAGTGGAGGGACCTCCCAGCTGAGGCTTAGGGTCAGTTTCCTGTTCTTTGTGGCTAGTCTTGGGTCGAGTTTTGGGATAAATAGGTGTCAGCCAGACCCCAAGGTCTGAACACTCATTGAGGCAAGTTTTTGGTTTCAACACTCAGGGAAGAGCTAGCTATAAGATTCGAGATGAAGGACTTCGGTGACCTCCACCACTTCCTTGGACTCGAGGTGGAGAGGAAAGAGAGCGGCATACTTGTTTCCCAAAAGGGCTATGTAGAGTGAATTGTTCAGCGATTTGCCATGCGGGAGGGGAAGAGTAGCTCTACTCCTTTTGACTCTGGCATCAAACTTCGGCGAGATGAGGGGAGGATTCTTACAAATCCTCTTGTGTTCTGGGTCTGGTTGGGAGCCTTATATACTTTATGATTATAAGGCCTGACATTGCTTATGCAGTTGGCCGAGTAATTCGGTATATGGCGGAACCCAGGAAGCAGTATCTGATGGTGGCAAGGAACATTCAGAAATATGTGAAGTCCACTTCTGATATGGGTCTACTTTATGGGAGAGACACGAGTTTTACTCTTCAAGGATACTCGGATGCTGATTTTGGGGGAGATTCAGACGACTGGAAGTCAACATCCGGTTATGTCTTCACGTGTGGATCAACCAATATCTCTTGGTGTAGCAAATAACAAGACTCGGTGTTCGTCTCTACTACGGAAGCTGAGTACAAAGCTTCAGCTTTGGCAGCTCGGGATGCCATTTGGCTTAGGAGGCTAGTAGAGGACGTCTATGAAGAAGCGTGTGGTCCAACTCTGCTTTAAGGTGACATTGAGAGTGCCCTAAAACTGGTTAATAATCCAGTTTGTCACGCGCGAACCAAGCATATAGAGATTGAGAACCATTTTATTCGAGACAAGGTGTTGGACGGATCTCTTATGGTTGAGCATATGAGGAGAGAGGACAACATCACAGACATCTTCACGAAACTGCTACCAAAGGGGCCATTTACTCAGTTACGGGGACCCTTGGGTTTGGTCACCACTTCTCACTTCAAGTGGGAGTGTTGAAATTATAAAGTGAAAGTGGGGGTTGATTAGACAGACAGCGTGGCCTGGGCAGACAGTCCTGCGGACGGATGGTACGACCTGGACGGTCTGATGTTGCGGCCTGGTGATGGCGACCAGCGAGCTCGGTTTGTTGTTTAGCAGTTGGCTAGTTCCCTGGAGTAACTTTGGAGATAGGTGGTGTATTCGCGGGAGGGGCGAACTCATACTGAGTTCACGGAGTCTGCTTGATGCGGACTGCTTTTGGAGATTGGGAAATCAGCATTGTCATGTGCCCTTATTCTCTTGCTTTGGTGGTGTGGTTAGGAGGTAACCGCAGAGTTTGCTAGTTAGCGGACTGCCTTGGGAGCTGGAGGACTTTGTTCTTGTCCGCAGAGCTCGCACGAGAGTTTCTCAAGTTTTGGAAATTGGTTATCTGTGACAAGTTCGTTTATTTGATCGCAGAGTCCGCAATGTTCGCTGGTTGGCAGTACATCTTGTGCCTTTGCCCATGGAAATTGTTTATTGCGGGCTGGTGCAGTGTATGCAGACTGGCTTCCTGTCCGGCCTCCTTTGATAGCAGGCAGATAGGCTGGTGTCCGGCCTTCACCATGCGGACTGGGCAGACTGCTCTATGCTAGCTGCGGGATGCTCTGTACTAGCTGTGGGCTTGGATGGTGTCTCTATCCACTTGAGCGGTGACCACACTCCTCTCCATGCCTATAAAATCACATCATAATTAACAGAGTGAACAGTAAGTGAGCGGGAGTTAGTGCTGCGGTCTCAAGTTTTCTGTCTGCGCGAGTTGAGAAGTCTAACCGGTTGCTTTTGCAGGTTTGTCGCTAGCGCTGAGAAACTAGGTGTTTGGTTCTGACTGCGGTCAAGGATCAATGGAGATCGTGATTATCAACTAGTGGTTAAGCTGCAGGTCGCGGTTAGCGATCAACAGTCTTCTCTTCTTCAGCATTTTCCCTATTCAATAAGCTATCCTCTGGTGGGAGGTTTGTTCCTCTGTTCGGCAACACTGTTCACGGTCTAACTGGCGGCTAGGCGACCTCAGCGGTTAGGTAGTTTGTAGTTTGCGGGCAGCTCTTCTTCAACTTGAATAACGGGTAGTCCGCAAGACCTCATGGTCTCAGCGGACTTCGCTATTCAGTTCTATAAGGGTTGCGGTCTCGGCGGTCTCGACAGTCTTGGCTTCTGTCCGCACGGCTTCTTGCTTGTTGTTTTCATCTTCCTTGTTTTTACTTGGCGAAATCATGTCTCACCATATATACCTCTTGCTGTAAAGAAGTTTGTTAATACATGACCGGCTTGATACTTTCCTTGCATCTAGTTTATTGAGCTCAGTTAATGGTTGGAGTGTTCCTGCGCCTGGTTCCCATTTTCCGCTATAAGAAATTTTAATAGTAGGCTCCCGTGTTGTATGACTCTTCAGCCGCCGAGGCTTCTTATTTATCTGTAAAAGTTAGAGTCGCGAGTGTTAAAGTTAGCACAATAAAGGGAAAGGGTAAGTGCTCTAACAAACCTTATGAGAAGTCGATCTCTTTCCCCGTGTGCTAGTAGGTTGAGCTTGGTTGCCCTTGAAAAGGGTTACAGAGAGGAAGTGTGAGCGACTTCTCGAGACCTGGGTGAGAGGGAACCTCGTTTAATTCCTGAATAGTGATAGGGAAGGAGGTACATATGGTATCTTTATGCAAAGCGATTGAGGCGGATGCGAGATCATGTATAGACTCGCGAGCCAATGATTTTGTTGAAGCCAAACCAGTAGTCTCGAAAGCAATGGTTGTTGTGGATAACACACGATCGGTAAGGGAGATAGGCGAGAAGGATTATTGGGGCGACAACGGGCAACTCAGCAGACACTTGGGGAAGGCTACCAGGAATGACATAAGGACTCATGCCCACCTGAGCGAGAGTGTCCTTAGCCCACCTGAGGTGAATCATCTTGCCTGGAGGATGTGTGCCAGCATTTGGTAGGACAACTCCAACATCTTTTTCATGGGTGTGATCTTTCTGTGAGCCTAGAGATCGGTCAGGGCCTTGCATTACAAAGTCATGAATAAACAAAATTGCAAGGACCTGTACCTCATTGGGAGGGGTGAGCTCGAGATCAAACTTTGTTGTCTGTAATAGACTCGCTACCAGTCGAATCATGCTTGACTTTTTTATCTTTCCTCATTCATTTAGATGGAGAGCCTAAGGTATTACTCGAGACGAAGGATAGAAGTTTAGTCACTAAGGATTTATTATTCTCTCACATTGCAGCGAGCCGATCTTTGAAGTCCTATGAAAGAGGTATCATGTAGTAAGGGGGAAGGTCAGGGGAGGGTAGGAGAAGGGTGAAGGTACGAGATTGAAAAGTTACCCCTTTCCCCTGATTTCTTGTATATATTGCACATTTGGGAGGGGGCATCAAAAGGTTCCTTCAAATTGAGTTAGCACTCGTCAAATAAGTGGAACTATACTTTTCTTCCCGAGCTGAGACAAGATCGCAAAGAGCGATGATTGTGTACAACGTTGTATTTACCGAGTGGGTCTCATAGAATAGACCGAGAACTGAAGAGTGAGTTGGACCGAAGCAAGTTGGAGGGAAGAGTGTAATAGACACCACCACAGCTTGACGAAAGCGAGTGGTGTGGGGGGAGTCAAGCGATCTGACCCGCATTCACCCCAGGCCTAGGGGCAAGGCGTTCCCAAGCTTCATCAGGCACTCGCACCCCCCAGGCGAGTTGGAGTAACCTATTGGCTCACCCAATTGTCCTGTAAGGAGACTCATTTTGGTCTTCTAATAGCCACTACAAACAACAAAGTTTTGTTGTTGGTAGACCAATTTGGGTTGCATTTTGTAAAACCAAAAGTCAGAATTCTGCTATTTGCAGACCATTCTTGAAAAACTATAAATAAACCCTCAATGACACCTTTAGAAGAGGACTTGAGACTTTCCCTCCTCTGGTTGATACTGGTTGGATGGAGCTTCCACACTGTTAGCAGTGGTTTCCGGGTGGACAGTTTGGTGCTCCTTAGTTCCCTCCAAGGTGCCCAGCTCAGCATTCTCTAGGGAGGAGAAACTCTCTTTGATCTTCCGGGTGTGTGGCAAGACCACCTTACTATAGATCAGGGGTCAGTTTCTTAAGTTCCGAGTCATTGGTCAAGCGTTCTCGCTTTGGATAAATAGGTGGAATTTTCCCTATTAGTCTAAACTCCTCATTGAGTTGTGATTTTCGAGTTCAACATTCATTCGTTAACACAAAATCCAGGTGGGCGTAATTACTAACGCTCTGTCACAACCCGCATTTTCTCCAAATTTAATAAGTATCAGAGTATGAGAAAACACGCGTCGTGATGCCACGTCGAGTAGGGGATAACTGTCGACGCTCAGGCGAACACTAGCTAACTAAACTATGAAAATTCATAAGTTTAAAGATTAGAAAAAATCAGTTATATTTTTAAAGGTCGTATCCCTCGACTCAGTGGATCATCTAGTCTACAGTTTAAAAACTATACTTATACGCAGCGAAAAAAATACTTTGTTTATATTTAACATCCTAAGAGAGTGCATAAGAGACCCCCCGAGGTCAACTTATACTATGCAAGACCCTACATTTATTTTATATTATAAATAGAAAACGATCCTTTTTATGTTGCCTAGAAAGTAGTGTGAGTTTCATAAACATGCAGATCATGAGATATACTTATAATAGTGTTTTTAGGTTTAAAAGTAACTAGCAACCTAGTATAAATCTTCCCATGAGCAAGTAGACTATCTCCAGAAAGATAGCAGTAAAAGAAACATATCTAGTATCACAAGTAAAAACCACTAGCATGCGTCAACAACCTGACATGAACCCACTAGCGAGCATGTATGTCTATAGGAATAACAGTAAACTACCTCACAAAACAAGGAGGAAGATGCCAACAACCCAAGGGATCCACAACAATCACCAAGGAAAAACCAGCCGCTCAACCGGCTACTGCTCTAAACCCGAGGCATCCAAAGAAAGAACACCTCAGCAAGTAAAACAAGAAAAATCTGAATTAGAGCATAATATCAAAATGGAATGAGAGAGAGTAAGTAAACATGACAGTAAAAGCAAATGCTGTCCAAAGTAAGCCAAAGTACACAAAGTACACGGAAACAACAACAAGCTCTGCTCAAATCCTGCAGAGGCTACAAGGCAAAAGAAAAGAGAACTTGCCACAATATGCTGCATTTTACAAGGAAGAAACACCTAACAATCCTAATTTGTGAATTAATGGTAGTAGTAAACAACATGAACCTGAGTTGGTGACCAAAAACAGTCCCCCAAACAAAACAGTTCCAACTAAAAATTCACTGTATCAGCACAAGGCCACCACATACTCAGCCCGTACCTGGGATTAAAAGGTGGCGGCTACGACAATAACCAGCCCGTACCTGCGATTAAAAGGTGGCGGCCACGGTTCGCACACAAAACCATCCCACTCTTTTAGAGTGTCAAAATACCACTACCTGCCATAACCCACGATTCAGCGTTCAGAAAATAGCCGACAAACAACCCCAAACCCAACGGGATTCACTCGGGAAAACAAGGGAAGACAGGGGGAAAAATCGTTGAACACAGCTTACAGTAATCGTCGAGCTCAGTTCGACGATCTTCGTCGAACTCAGATCACAAGAAAAATACTGATCTTAGTTCGTCGATTTTCGTCGAACTCAGATCATGGGAACGTCAAGCTCAGCTCGACAATCTTCGCCGATCTCAAGAAACCGGAGATCATCAATCCCAGTTCGATGATTTTCGTCGAACTCAGATCGACGATCTTCGTCGATCTAAGGCAACCAGAGATCGTCGATCTCAGTTCGACAATTTTCGTCGAACTCAGATCGACGATCTTCGTCAATTTAAGGCAACAGGAGATCATCGATCTCAGTTCGACGATTTTCGTCGAAATCAGATCGAAGATCTTCGTCGATCTGGCAGCGTAGAGTGCACTCAACGCTGTCAATGCTTCCAAACAGAACTTTAGCAAAAAATTCAAATCTAATGCTACCTAACCTACCCGGCTACGACCACCATACAAGAAGGTCAAATCCAACACTCATCTTCACTACTTCCAGCACCCGAACTGTGCAAACCTTAACAGCAAGGAAGGATTATGAAAGAGGCTAAATACTATCCAATCCGCGATTAATAGGGAACAATTTGATAAAAGACAAGACTACAGCAGCCCGGCCGAAAACTTGGAGTTTCAGAACTTGAGAAAGTGAAAAAAAACATAAAGGAGCATTCATGGTTCAAGATCCAATGATTTTGACGGGAAAATAGAGCAAAATAAATGATCTCGGGAAAATGTATGATAACAGCAAATATAAACATGAAAAGGAGAAAAGCTTGGCAAGGGTAGGAGCACCACTTGCCTCAAATTCCAGCAAAGCTTGGTCGGCCCCTTCCTCCCACTCGACACCAACAACCCAGAATAAGACGAAAATTTCATCGGAGTGTAGGTCTAGGCGAGAGCAATCCAAATACGCCTTCGAAATCGAATTCTGCCCGCTAAAACTCCGGTAATCGGCGGTGGAAGGCAAGGGCAGCCCGTCGATTTTCCTCTCTTGCACAGGGACGGCAGTTGTATTCTAAGAAAGACAAAGAATCATCAACAAACGCTTTTCTAATTAAGGCTATATATAGATAGAGGCTAGATCCCAAATATTTTCTATTCTTAGCCAAACCAAACGCTGCCAGCCCCCTATTCACCGTAACTGCTACTATCTAAACAAAATATCCATATATAATATATAATATCGCATTAACATAAATAAAATACAAAACGACGCGAAACCCGAACATCCTCAGAATTCGACGAAATTTGCACCGTTGCTAAATACCTACGCTACAAATGCAACGGCGAAGTCGAAATCAACTTTCGATGAACAAAACTTGGGTTATCACCACTCGAAGCCAAAACACAAGCATCCCCCGAGAGGCCTCACTTGTCACCAAAACAGACCCGACTTGCTAGGAAGTCTTGCCAAATAGGCTACCAACAACCAGACAAGGAACCTAAAGAGCTAAGACCACACTCTAACAAACGACACATGCTGGAAACGCGCGAACGTAACGCCAAACGAGAATTAAATAATCGCAGAAAAATCGGAGGCGTTACAGTCACTCCCCCTAAAAGAAAGCTTCGTCCTGAAACTTTACGTACACAACTTCTACTATAGAAGGAAAGTAACAAAACAAGAGCTACTAGAAAGAAAACGTACCAATCAAATAAGGGAACAGATGAGGGTGAGCCTCCCTCATAGCCGACTCTAGCTTCCAAGTCGCGCTTTCCAAATCCTAATTCTTCCATAGAACTTTCACGATCGGGATAGACTTTGTCCGCAGCACCCAATCTTGAGTATCCAAGATGCGGACCGGCACCTCAACATATGAAAGATTAGGCTCCAACTACAGCACAACATCCAAGACTTGCCCACTGCTTCGCACACACTTCCGTAATTGGCTTACATGAAATACATTATGAACATCTGGGAAGTTTGCTGGCAAATCCAGCCTATATGCTGACACGCAAATCCGCTCAACAATCTTAAACGGGCCCACATACCTCTGATACCAACTGTCACAACCCGCATTTTCTCCGAATTTAATAAGTATCAGAGTATGAGAAAACACGCGTCGTGATGCCACGTCGAGCAGGGGATAACTGTTGACGCTCAGGCGAACACCAACTAACTAAACTATGAAAATTCATAAGTTTAAAGATTCGAAAAAATCAGTTATATTTTTAAAGGTCGTATCCCTCGGCTCAGTGGATCATCTAGTCCACAGTTTAAAAATTAGACTTATACGCAGCGAAAAAATACTTTATTTATATTTGACATCCTAAGAGAGTTTATAAGCGACCCCCCGAGGTCAACTTATACTATGCAAGACCCTAAATTTATTTTATATTATAAATAAAAAACGATCCTTTTTATGTTGCTTAGAAAGTAGTCTATGAGTTTCATAAACATGCAGATCATGAGATATACTTATAATAGTGTTTCTAGGTTTAAAAGTAACTAGCAACCTAGCATAAATCTTCCCATGAGCAAGTAGACTATCTCCAGAAAGGTAGCAATAAAAGAAACATATCCAGTATCACAAGTAAAAGCCACCAGCGGGCGTCAACAACCTGACACGAACCCACTGGCGAACATGTATGTCTATAGGAATAATAAAAAACTACCTAACAAAATAAGGAGGAAGATGCCAGCAACCCAAGGGATCCACAACAATCACCAAGGAAAAACCAGCCGCTCAACCGGCTACTGCTCTAAACCTGAGGCATCCAAAGAAAGAACACCTCAGCAAGTAAAACAAGAAAAATCTGAATTAGAGCATAATATCAAAATGGAATGAGAGAGAGTAAGTAAACATGACAGTAATAGCAAATGCTGTCCAAAGTAAGCCAAAGTACAACAAGTACAAGGAAACAACAACAAGCCCTGCTCAAATCCTGCAGAGGCTACAAGGCAAAAGAAAAGAGAACTTGCCACAATATGTTGCATTCTACAAGAAAGAAACACATAACAATCCTAATTTGTGAGTTAATGGCAGTAGTAAACAACATGGACCTGAGTTGGTGACCAAAAACAGTCCCCCAAACAAACCAATTCCAACTACAAATTCACTGTATCAGCACAAGGCCACCACATACCCAGCCTGTACCTGGGATTAAAAGGTGGCGGCCACGACAATACCCAACCCGTACCTGGGATTAAAAGGTGGCGGCCATAGCTCGCACACAAAACCATCCTACACCTTTAGAGTGTCAAAATACCACTAACTGCCATATCCCATGATTCGACGTTCAAAAAATAGCCGACAAACAACCCCAAACCCAACGGGATTCACTCGGGAAAGCAAGGGAAGATAGAGGGAAAAATCGTCGAAAACAGCTTACAGGAATCGTCGAGCTCAGTTCGACGATCTTCGTCGAACTCAGATCACAGGAAAAACACTGATCTTAGTTCGTCGATTTTCGTCGAACTCAGATCACGGGAACGTCGAGCTCAGCTCGATGATCTTCGTCGATCTCAAGCAACCGGAGATCGTCGATCCCAGTTCGACGATTTTTGTCGAACTCAGATCGACGACTTTCGTCAATCGTCAATCTAAGGCAATGGGAGATCGTCGATCTCAGTTCGACAATTTTCGTCAAACTCAGATCGATGATCTTCGTCAATCTAAGGCAATAGGAGATCTTCGATCTCAGTTCGACGATTTTCGTCGAACTCAAATCTAAGATCTTCGTCGATCTGGCAGCGTTGTGTGCACTCAATGCTGTCAACGCTTCCAAACAGAACTTTAGCAAAAAAATTCAAATCTAATGCTACCTAACCTACCCGACTACGACCACCATACAGCAAGGTCAAATCCAACACTCATCTTCACTACTTCTAGCACCCAAACTGGGCAAACCTTAACAGCAAGGAAGGATTAAGAAATAGGCTAAATACTATCAAATCTGAGATTAATAGGGAACAATTTGATAAAGGACAAGACTACAGCAGCCCGACCGAAAACTTGGACTTTCAGAACTTGAGAAAGTGAAAAAAAACATAAAGGAGCATTCATGGTTCAAGATCCGATGATTTTGACATGAAAACAGAGCAAAATAAACGATCTCGGGAAAATGTATGATAACAGCAAATATGAACATGAAAAGGGGAAAAGCTTGGTAAGGGTAGGAGCACCACTTTCCTCAAATTCCAGCGAAGCTTGGTCGGCCCCTTCTTCCCACTCGGCACCAGCAGCCCAGAACAAGATGAAAATTTCGTCGGAGTGTTGGTCTAGGCGAGAGCAATCCAAATCCGCCTTCGAAATCGAATTCTGCCCGCTAAAACTCCAGGAATTGGCGGTGGAAGGCAAGGGCAGCCCGTCGGTTTTCCTCTCTTGCACAGGGACGACGGTTGTATTTCGAGAAAGACAAAGAATCATCAATAGTCGCTTTTCTAATTAAGGCTATATATAGATAGCGGCTAGATCCCAAATATTTTCTCTTCTTAGCCAAACCAAACGCTGACAGCCCCCTATTCACCGTAACTGCTACTATCTAAACAAAATATCCATATATAATATATAATATCAAATTAACATAAATAAAATACAAAATGACGCGAAACGCGAACATCCTCGGAATTCGACGAAATTTGCACCGTAGCTAAATACCCACGCTACGAACTCAACGACGAAGTCGAAATCAACATTCGACGAACAAAACTCGGGTTATCACCACTCGAAGCCAAAACACAAGCATCCCTCGAGAGGCCTCACCGGTCACCAAAACAGACCAGGCTTGCTAGGGAGTCTTGCCAAATAGGCTACCAACAACCACACAAGAAACCTAAAGAGCTAAGACCACGCTCTAACATACGGCACATGCCGGAAACACGCTAACGTAACGCTAAACGAGAATTAAATAATCGCAGAAAAATCAGGGGCGTTACAGTAACCCAGGGGCAAACCGGCTCAACTTACTGATCTCTATCTCGTACTCACTGACCGTGAGTTTCCTCTGATTCAGGTGAAGTAAGTCGTTCATTAGTTGGTCATGCTCGATCGAAGGCAGGAACTTCCTCAACAGCATCTCCTTGAATAATCCCCAAGAGCAACCAGCCACCAAGATCTCCTTTTCCCTAAGCCACCAGCTCTTAGCCAAACCATTTAGCTGATAGGCGGCTATCATCACTGCCTGATCATCTGCAACATCGAAGTACGAGAACATATCCTCCATGGAGATCAGGCAATCATCTATGACCATGAAATCTGCCTTCCCATCATATGTAGGAGGGCTAAGTTGCTGAAACTGAGAAATAAAGGCCATCTCTGCTGGCACCACCACTGGAGGTATCAGGTGAGCAGGAGGGGCACGGAATGCGTTTAGATCGAGGCATGGACACTTTGAGTTTCCGCGTCAAGTTCCCTTCTGGTTTGAACCGGTGCTGCTTCGGGAAAGAAGAGCAAGGTAGAGTGTAGCTTCTGTGGCCGGCCAGGCCACCCTGTTGAGAGGTGTTTCAAGAAGGCGGGAGCTCAGAAGAAGGAGCAAGTTTCTTGTTCTGTTTGTAAGCGACCCATGCATGATGCTACCCAGTGCTGGTCCAAGGATAAAGTCTGCTATCAGCGTGGATAGTAGGGCCATATCAAGACAAGGTGTCCTTAGGTCCAGCCTGTTCTTTAAGCAGTTCCATTTCAGGCATTACCTCTGCCTCAGCGTATGGACAAGGGCAAAGGAAAGCTGAACGTGGTCTCTTCCGAGGAGGCTCAAACTTCGACTCAGGCCATCTCATGGAAATTTAAGGTGATGAACCGCTGAGCGCGTGTTCTGTTCGACTCCGGCGCTACCCACTCATTTGTGGCTAGAGCCTTTGTGGAGCGATATCGGTTGATTCTAGATCAAGTTCGTGATACCTTCCACATCAAGTTCCCTTTTAGTGAATCTGTGTTATCAAATTTGGGCATTTTGGATTGCCCTATTTTGTTGGGGGACTTCCTTGCGAAGGCAGAGTTGAAGATGATTAATCTAGAGAACTTTGATGTTATTCTGGGCATGGACTGGTTGTCTAAGTATGATGCGGTTATTCGGTGCAAAGGGAAACGCTTGGACTTCATCAAGGATAACTGTCAGCCTAGAAGTGTGTATGCTGATCCGTGCCAGGATTCCCCTGTCATTTCTGCGGTATGTGCTCAGAAGCTATTTCATTCTGATTGTTTTGCTTGTTTAGTCTTGGTGGTTGGGACTGCTGTTAGTGTACCGCGCTTGGAGGAGATTCCTATTATACATGGTTTCTCTGATGTTTTTCCTGATGACCTTCCTGGTCTTCCTGTAACAACCCCATCAGTTCATATGATATATTCTAGAAGGTACGGCCGGGGCCCCACAGGATATATCACAAAACAGTCGGTGAAGGTACAGGATGATAGCAGAGTCGCGCATCGCACCTAACACAAAGCATTCTAGCGGAAGCCTAGACTACAACTTGAACTCCTCATGAATGTCCAAACATAAAACTCCACATTTTATATCATATAGGAATGTCTTACAACACGTACAAAAGAGTTGGCCTTATGGCCTTACATGGCTTTCACACAGTGGCCTAAAACAAATTGGCGCGCAGGCCGGCCACAATAAAAGAAAACACTCAAAAGAACATATTTAGCCTTCGAGGGCTAACAGCAGCAGTAACACCAGCAGGAGCATCAACCTCTATGCGTCCCGCTCGGTTCTCCCGTACCTGGAAAGGGACAATCCACCCACCGGTGGCAAACAAAAGCAACGGTCAGCATTCAGCTGACCAAATTATAACAACCCTACCCCTTCTCTCGGGGCAGCGGTATTTTTCCCTGCAGGCATATCATATCACAAGTATGGCAAGCTATATCATCAAAAGGTGCTTTCACGAACACAAGCCATCACAACCGTTCGCCGCCCGACCCAACGGTCTGTGCACTCAGGGCACATTCTTGGTGTTCTGGCAACCTCTTGCCCAACACCGTATCAGGGTTATATCACCCAACGGTAAATCTCTTGAGCATTTCCTCCATGGCGTGCAGCCGGAGTTAGTCTTTCTACATCGGGATGGCCCGTAGCCCCCCATTGTGTCATGGCGCGCAGGCCGAAGACTCTTGCTATGCGCTCCAACAGACCGCACTTTTTGGTCTCACGTCAGACGGACATAGCGCAGGTCGGATCCTCCACCCCCCGTTGCTCAAATCGCCTTGCCTTCTCCGAGTACGGCGCACTCATGGCTATATCAAAGGCGCGGGTCGGTCTCACCAATCCTGTTCTTGGCATTCAAGCCTGGGTATTTCGCTATACCCATTTCCTCACAGCAACAGCGGGTCTTTCCTGGGCACACCAGTACTTCCTGTGACTCTCTCCACAGGTGGACACCGCACAAGCACAAATGTCAGGGGTCTTTCCTGGGCACACCAGTACTTCCTGTGACTCGCTTCACAGGTGGACACCCTATGACATCAAGCATCACAAAAGAGCCTTTCCTGGTCCCACCAGTACTTCCTGTGCTTCATTCACAGGTTGGACCCAAAAACATTCCATGGCTATTTTCCTGGGCTACCACCCCAGTACTTCCTGCTACTCCTTTTCGCAGGCATAACCCGTAGACTCCTTACACTACACGTTTATCACGGAGTCTTCTCCGGTTCGTATGCAACATCACCAATCCAGACCAACCTGTCCAGATGGGCTTCACATAGCATGCCTATTCTGTACTCCATTTCCGGATCTATATTCTAACAAAAGGGGATTTCAAGTATCCACCCAAAGATTCCCAAAATCAGCCACCTCTTGGTGGGGGAAATCACAAGATATGTCAAAAAGAAAGCCTTCACATGGCTAGGAAGAAAAGTCGTTACCCTTGACGACCGCTTCGGTGCCATGGCCTCCAAGCTTGCTTGCAAGAGTCGCAAGATCGTTACCTCCGCAACGCTGGCTTCGGATCTCTCGTCGGTAAACCGCAGCACCACCAACAGCAGCCCCCTTTCCTTCTTCCTCCTCCTTTCTCTCTCTCTTTCCCTCTTCACTTGAAGAAAGTTCAAGGCCAAAGAAATGAGAATTCTTTCTCTGATTTCGGCCCTTAAGGAAAAAGAAGAAGAAGCTTCAGCCCTTGGATCTAGACTGAAGGAATGGACGGCCACGATTCTGCCAAAAACACATATTTTGACCCGACACGGCCTCGAACACGGCCGTGTGCCAGGCCGTGTGCCTCAAGCGGTGGTCAACCGACTTATCCAAACCAGTGACACGCCCGTGTCATGGGCCGTGTCCCCAACACGCCTTCAGACACGCCCGTGTCTGTGGCCGTGTGCCTGGGTGAAAAAAATCCCAAATCATCCCGAGACTTCACACGTCCTGTGACACGCCCGTGTCCCAGGCCGTGTGCCCAGACACGGCACAAAGACACGCCCTGTCGAAATCCTTCGGCGGGCTGCGTTCGTCGCCTGATTTGACACGCCCTATGACACGCCCGTGTCACAGGCCGTGTGCAACATCCGACACTCGACCTCTCGACACTCGACGATCGTCGAGACAAAATCGTCGAGCATACGACACGGCCTTGGACACGCCCGTGTCCTGGGCCCTGTGCCTCCTCTCGACGCATCGTCGAGAGAAAAATCGTCGAGACAAAAGCCGATCGTCGACACAACCTCGACACGCCCTGCGACACGCCCGTGTCGCAGGCCGTGTCAACTGACACGCCCTGGGACACGCCCGTGTCCCAGGCCGTGTCACCCAAAAATGCCTGTTTCCGAACTTTGGGCTGTTACACTTCCCCCCGAGCGAGTTGTGACACGCTCCCTTTAAAAAAGCTATAAAAAAAGTCCTCAGACCTTTCTTTGAAGACAAATAATTTCAGAGACTAGAGAGAACTCTGAGGTTTTTCGGAAAGAACATGGTATTTAGATCTTTTCTCTGCTCAGAATTCACTCTGCTCCCTCTCTAGTCCGCTCACGCTCAACACTCACTACTTTGATGCTTCAGTATGCCCGAGATAAGGTACTAAGGTGCGCTCTAGTGGGTGCTCTCATGGGCGTTCTCGTGGACACTTCGTTGAAGCTACGTGTACTTAGCATTTTTTCCTCCTTTTTGTATTCAAAGATTGTGGCAGAGAGGTGACCTGTCACCTCTCGAGGAACAAAAATATTTGTAAACAAAGAAACAATAGTTGATTTTGGCACGACAGCGAGCCGACCCGGCGGTTTTTCACCCTTTTACGGGTTTTCACGTTAAAAAAGTCTCATGTCATTGTCATTGATTTTAATTTGGCTGTTTGCGCTCTGGGTCCAACTCAAAGCTAAGGTGGTGCGATTCTCTGGACTATAGAGGAAAACTGGGAGATCTGCAACAAGTATGCCAAATTTTTGTCGTTGATTTCACCAATGTAGATCTAATTCATGTTATATTTATGTTGTGTCATTGATCTCTTGTATTTAGATAAATTCATGGTGTGGTTCATGATATGTTAAGTTGTTGATTTGTTGTTAACAAATAATGAAATAATTCAATATCTTTATATTTTAAAGTGTTTTTAATATAGCGCAATGATTTTAACAAAAAAATATGTACATAGCAAAAATTATGTCGTGTTTAATAACTCGCTCATATGAAATGCAACAGAATATAAGATAAATAGTTTGGAAACAAAACTATACTAACTATACTATGTTAAAAAGGAAAAAACAACCTTTCGTTAAACATTCATTTTCCATTTTTACTATTTTTTTTAAAAAATCATTTTTTAAAAAATGTTATTTTTATTTACAAAACCGTGCTCACTTATAAGCAAAGTCTTCTAACAACAAAAAAATGTGTTCTCCACACCGCTCGTAAGCTCCCGTGCACACCTCAAAAATAAGCGACGAGCATAGTATAATACTCAGGGGATTGCGAGGGCGGGAGCGCCGTCGCTACGTGACAATGTCGTGATCGGTAAAGTAAGGTACTGTCACAATTATCTGTAGGAGTGGAGACCGGTGCCTCTCACTCGTATTCATAAAAGCGAAAAAAGTAGCATATATGAACGGGTTGGTGTTAAAGCATCGACCAAATTGATTTCCATAGATTTCCGTATTAATCCAACGGTGGAACCCAGACACAGTTAATTCTCCACTAATACAGCAGGATATAAAAAGCATGAGCATATCATCCAATGGTTAATATTGCTGGAGCATATCCAAGGGATAGAATTAGCAATCCGGAAAGTTCCAGGAGCAACGACTATTTTTAGTTTTGTTAATGTAACCACTATATTGTTTAAAGTCCGGTTATGTTTATAAATAGTGTTTGCTGTTAATTTGTAATTATGGAAAACTTTGATGAATAAAATTAGAT
The DNA here is from genome assembly GCA_039583875.1 of Platanthera guangdongensis. Lineage (NCBI taxonomy): Eukaryota > Viridiplantae > Streptophyta > Magnoliopsida > Asparagales > Orchidaceae > Platanthera > Platanthera guangdongensis. The sequence goes on along the minus strand of JBBWWR010000147.1, from coordinate 92,429 downwards.
GTTTCTCTTTTTTCCAATCCTCCTTCCTCTTCTCCCACCCTCAGCCAACTCCTGGCCTTCCTCCACCGTAGATACGACAGAGTAGTCTGAATATCATGCCGGACCGCTACATCCTTGGTGTTTCCTTCTGCCGGCAGCATGTGTGAAGGAACTCGCGCAAGAGACATCTCTCAGCAACTCTCGGAACTCAAGAAAGCGTTTGAAGATGAAAGAAGCACGAGAAATAATGCACAGATCGAAGGTGTCCAACAATAATTCCTCTCAGAATTACAGACTAAAGAAAATTTTTTGGTACAACAAATCGTGGACTCCAAGGAACGGACAACCAATCACATCAACAATTAGTTTGCCAATTTTAGAAGGGAAATGATAGAGCAGTTTATAAATCTAAGTGGACAACAAAGGGGGTGGAAGAAAATCTTATAGCTAATTCAATTCTTCACGAATTCTGCAACAATTCATCAACACAGAGATTCCAGCAACCCAGAATTCCGGACAGAGGGTTTGATGCAATATTCAACCCACAATCAACTTTTCCCATACATGGCGTGAATTTCAAACAAGGGCAATCATCAGGAGGAATCAAGGGAAACGGTCCCTTTATGGATACAAACTAGGTAATAACGAACCGACCTAATCAACTCATATATCTTCAATGTCCTATATTCATGGATGGGGATCCTACTGAATTTCTTTGTGAATTATAATTCTATTTTAACTTTCACAACATAAGACCTCAAGATTACTTGATTCTATCCACATTACATATAGACAAACTACCCTCGAAATGGTATCAAACGATGCTTGGGGATCACCCTGCATTATCATTTCCCAAATTTGTCATGACGTTACAAATATGATTTGGTCCTTCTTGTTATGAAGATCCAGTGGGCTCGTTAACTAAATTGCAACAACAAAACCACTGTTTCTGAGTATAAAGCCCAGTTTGAAGACCTCACAACCAAATTCTGAGGTTTATCCCCTTAACTCCTTAAAGGTATGTTTGTATCTAGGTTAAACCCTAGTATTAAACATATGGTAACAATATACCAACCACGCAAAGTACACGACACATACGCTTTAGCCAGAATGTTTGAGGAGCACAAAAAAGATTATGAGAAATATCAAAACTCAAATAAAACTTATACAAGAAATAACGTTAGGGTATTCCGACTAAAAACAGAGCCATTCAAATTTCCACCAATCAACAGGCTGACCTCAGAAGAATTACAAGAAAAACGTGATAGGGGTTTATGTTAGAATTGCGATGAAAAATACCGCACAAGACATCAATGTAAAGGAAAAGGAGCCGTTCTGTATGTCCAATGAACAAAATGAGAATGCCCAGAGTTCAATGATATAAGAGAAAATGGAGATTAAATTCTAGACTATGCGGTGACTTTACAAGCTTTGACGTGCCAGACACACACACATGAGTTAAGATTTATAGCCTATTATAATCAACAACCCTTAGAAATATTTATAAATGGAGGCAGTTCTCACAGTTTTATCTCCACAAGTATAGCCAAATTTTTGCAACCACCAATACATTTTATTAGGAATTTCCCCATATATATGGGAAATGGAACGACTTCAACATGTAGTGGATTATGTAGGGAGGTCAAACTGCTCATGCAGGTGAGAAATTATATCACAAATCTATTTGTCCATGATATTGAAGGATCAAATATCATATTAGGAATCCATTGGTTACAAACTTTGAGGCCTGCAACCACAAATTACAACAAAAACACATTATCTTATACCGATTCATAGGGAATCGTAGTTTTAATTGGGCAAAAAGGTAACCAATGCAAGGTCATATCATCATCACAATTATGAAGATTAATGGCTTTACAATACACCGCACATTGTTTAGACATTACCACTGAAGTAAGAGAAGAAAATAAGTACCAACGGGAGGAAAATAGTGGTGTAAAATATAGTAAAATAATAAGTGAGTATGCATAACTTTTTAAGGAACCCACTGAGCTTCCTCCTAAGAGATCAATAGATCATAAGATTATATTACTTCTAGATCCCCACCCACCTAATATCAAACTATTTCGTTATCCATATATTCAAAAAATGAAATAGAGAAAATGATTAAGGAAATGTTAGATATGGGCCAGATCAGACATAACTCTTCTAGCTTCAGTTCCTCAGTCATCTTAGTACGGAAAAAAATGGAAAATGTCGTTTCTGTGTAGACTATAGAATATTAAATAAATTATCTATTATAAATAAGTTTCCCATTCTGACCATTGACAAGTTACTAGATGAGTTATGCGAAGCAAGGTGGTTTTCAAAATTGGATCTTAGATCCGGATTCCATCAAATTAGGATGGCGGAGGAAGATATACACAAAACTGCTTTTAGGACTCACCAAAGCCATTATGAGTTAAATGTCATGCCATTTGTCCTTTCAAATGCGCCATCAATATTTCAGGTCGTGATGAATAATATTTTGTAAACTATCTTAAAAAAATTCATTGTAGTATTTTCTTGGCGATATACTTGGCTATCGTAAATCAGAATTGGAACATGAGGAATATCTTAGACTGACCTTGAGAATTATTTCACAGAATAAAATGTTCATTAAAAAAACCAAATGAAGTTTTTTTTATTCAAAAATTGAGTTCCTAGGTCATTACTTCTAATGGGGAGGTAATGCCTAATGATGGAAATATAGAATCTGTGATGGAATTTTCTGTACCCACTTATCAGAAAAAGGTAAGAGCCTTTTTAGGTCTCCCTAAATATTATCAAAAATTCATTAAAAACTATGTTGGGTCTGGCATTCCTTCACTTGATCTGTGACACTCTGCTACTTATTTAAGAAATTAAGTAGCACATTTTCCAACATTCCGGGCTTTTGGAACAGTTGGGTATGTGCTTTATCCTACATTTGGTATTAGAGGAGGTCACATGTTCAAGACTGGGGGATGCTATTAAATCTTGATTTTTCCCTTCTATCTGTGTGGGTCTAGCGGGTCAGGCAACCGTGGACATGTGGTAACCCCACCTCTGAGCCATGTGGGCCATGTGGTAACCTCACCTCTGAGCCTACGGGTTGTGCTGGATGCCGGGGGGGGGGATTGTTGGGTCCGACATTCCTTCACTTGATCTGTGGCACTCTGCTACTTATTTAAGAAATTAAGTAGCACCATTTCCAACAGTATGGGCTTTTGGAACAGTTGGGTATGCGCTTGATCCTATATACTATGCCACAATCACCCACCCCATAACTGAATTACTCAAGAAAACTCCTTTTTAGTGGAATGAATCAGTGCAAGAAGCCTTTGAAAAAATAAAGAAAAACTAATAACATTTCCGATTCTAACTATAAAAAATTATAAATTACCATCACCATTGAGGCAGACGCTTCAAGATCAAGAATAGGTGCAATTTTACTCCGACCCTTACCGGACAAAAGTCCAAACACGTAAAAGAAATGTATGCGGTATCATCCATTGTTGCAAAGTGGAGATAATATTTACTATGGCATCACTTTGCCATTCTAACTGATCATCAAAGTATACACCATATGCTTACAAAAGAATTACACACACCTGATCAACAAAAATTTAAAACTAAGCTACTTGGTTTTGATTATTCAACTAAATATAAGTAAGGAAAACTCAATCTAATAGTAGATACCTTTTCCCGGACCAATTCAAATACTTATAAGGGAACATTTGTGAGCCTCCAAATAATTTCAATTCCAATCGCACCCTTATTGGATGGTTTGGAAGAAGACTGTAAAAGTGACATAGAAACCATAAACAAGATACAACAAGTGAAATCACAGCTTCACTTACACCCAGAATGAAAAATAAAAGGAAACTTCTTATATTATAAACATTGAATATTTATTCTAGACAATTCAAAAACAAAACAGCAAATACTACAAGAGGCTCATGATTTCCCATTTTGGGGTCATGCATGCATTAAGAGGACAATACATAAGATACAAGAGCTATTTCACTAGAATAAAAGGAAGGAAGAAATAACTGAATATATAAACCATTGTGAATTATGTCAAAAATCTGAGCCCGTCAACCATTGCCTGTATGTTTTCTCCGACCCTTACCAATTCCATGTAAATTGTGGGCTGACGAGGCCAAGGAATTCATAACCCATCTGCCTCCATCCAATTCCTTCATGATAATAATCGTAGTGGTGGATAGTTATCTAGATCAACACATTTTCACCCCTTAAAGGACCCTTAACTGGACCAAAAGTATCAAACACATTCTGGTAAAATGTAGAGAAACTTCATGGGATACCAGAATCTATCATTACTGATAGGGATACGATATTCCACAATGATTTTTGGAGGAAATTATTCGTCAAACAGGGCACAACATTAAAATATAGTTTATCGTATCAACCAAAAACTGATGGTCTTACAAAAAGAACAAATATGTGTTTATGACAATATTGGGTCCATTGATCCCAATGTCCTTGATTTGAAGAAGGAGCAGCAAACAATGTATACATATGTAGTGATCTAACTTGTGTTCAAGGTTAATGATTGCAGATTGTCCTAGTAAGCTATGATGGGATAGGTAGCCTAAGTGGCTAAGTCAGGTAAATTCTTACCTAAGTGGTGGAAAGACATAAAACTGTCTAAGTCCACAAGTGTTGAGTGAAGATCATTCTCTTAACGCCAGATGACTTATATCGCTGAGTAAAGCCTATTCAGTCAAAGCCATGAAGTGGAAAGCTTAGAATATGGCTAAGTCCATGGGCATTTAGTGAAGTCAACTCACTCAACGCCAGACATCAATAATCTATGAGTCAGGCTAACACAGTCAAAGTCTAAAGAGAAATGAGCTGAAAAGTGTCTAAGTCCACAGGCATTGAGTGTAGCTCACTCACTCAACGCCTTAGCTTCTAAATAGTTGAATAGGTGAGCTCAGAGTTAGTCGAACTAAGGCCTAAGTTCGTCGAGTTGAACTTTCACTTGTTCGTCGAGCTGACTTAATGTTCGTTGAACTAAACTCAAAGTTCATCGAATTGAGCTATTACTTATTCGTCAAGCTGAGCATAAAGTTTGTCGAACTGTGTTCTAAGTTTGTTGAGCACATACTGGATTACGAAACAGAAAATTTGGCTAAGGCAGAAAGCGTTGAGTGAAGTATGTTCACTCAACGCTCTTAACGCCATGACGAAGAATTTGTTAAAGCAAAAAAGCATTAAGTGAGGCATGCTCACTCAACACTGTCAACGCTTAAGATGTTGAAGAAGTAGAAATGGCTGAGGCAGATAGCATTGAGTGAGGCATGATCACTCAACACTCTCAACGCCTTACATACAGAATAGACTACACAAACTATTAAGGCAAAAAACGTTGAGTGTACATTACTCACTCAACGCTGTGAACGTCTAGTGAAGAAAAAATTTTGTCTAAGGTATTTGGCGTTGAGTGATGCTCACTCAGTCAATACCAAGCAGCAGAAAGCTGAGAAAGCAAGTTCTCATTGACTACAACTGAATCACTCAATGCCTAGAAATAGATTTATATGCTAAGTATTTTGGCATTGAGTGAAGGAAACTAACTCAACGCCAAGAGACAGTAAAACTGTCTAAATACCTTGGCGTTGAGTGAAGCTAACTCACTCAATGCCTATACTACAGATGCTTGAATTTTGACCAAGTCTTCAGGTGCTGATGTCAGCAAGTCAAAAAGTCGACAATAATTAAATTGTTAGCGGCAAAGCCATAGTATATAACAAAAGGCACCGCAGGCCTACTGTACATCAATTGGGCGTTAAAGCAAGGGTGCATTCAGCATTAATGGAGTGAGACCCACTGCTCAAATAGTCGTTCGGTTATATTAAATAAAAGGAGAAGCTCTTTACAGAAAGAGAAGTTGTTACAGTAGTTCTTCCTAATCGCCATTATTGTGGGTGTGGCTGAAGAACAGTGAGCCCAATACAGCAAGTCTAGAGGCATAACAAATTAGCTGTTGACATCAACATCTTTAACAACAAAATTGATGGTACCATCTTCATCTACACCAGCTAGCAAGCTCAGGGTGATTCACTAATAATAAGATAGAAGCTATGGTCAACCCTTGCTGCAAGTCCTTCACAGACCCAACCAACAAATCCTAAAGAATATTCTCTTGGGGAGCTGTGAAGAAGGAGATAGAGATGAGTAGTTGGCTCAGTTCAAAAAGGTAGAGAAGCTTATCTGCAAGTTGCTTCCAACATAAGCCAAAGCATATACATCACTATTGCTATGAAGAAGAGTGGGCTGAGCTTTTGGTTCACCTCAGAAAGGTGCAGAATAGTATTCTGCAAGTCACTTCCAGCACAAGTGGATATAATTATTGTTGTGAAGTAATTGGAACTAAGGTGTACTTAGTCCAGAAAAGTATACACAGGAAAAACATTCCTGGTGTCAAAGTGGGGCTGAGTCTAACTCAGCCAAGGTAGATTAGCAAAGAGGAATTCCTCTTGAGTCCAATCAAGAACCTCAACAACCCACTTCCATCTTGTGGGCTCCTTTGTGGATCTGAGAGATAGGAGCAAATTTGCTCGGAGGTAGGTGATCAATTGATCACTTATTGGTAGGGCACTTGTGCCTGAGTTGTAGGACAGTGTATCTCTTTGAGTTGTAGGAGCAAGTTTGCTATGAGGTATGGTTATCCTTCATTGCCTAATGGGTAGGGCTTAATTGCCTGAGGTAGGTGATACTTGTATCACTGAGTGTAGGCCCTTATGGCTGAGGAGTAAGCCTTGGAGGAGACTAAGAGATCCTGAGGGATCTGAGGTGTAAGCTCTTTGGAGTATTGTTTTGGAGAAGTGGCTTGACCAATAGGAAGTTGGCAAGGTGGGAGGAGAGTGGATGTACCCAAAGATTGGGGAACCACTATAAATGCTTGTGTACTATATTGTGTTGGTTTTCCTTGTGCAGGTAGCTCATCTTGAAAGCAGAAATTAACCAACTAATAAAGCAGCAAATTAAAAGGAAATAAAACTTAGCCACTAAGGACTAAGAAACCTATTCACCCCCCCTCTAGGTGATTTAGTTATCCTTGAAATAAAAACTTTCAAGTGGTATCGGAGGAAGTTTACTCAAAAAGGACCTAACAGTCTGAGTAGACCTCAAAGGATAGCTAGAAGGGTTTTAACTTATGTGTTCAAAAGGAATCATAAGGTGTGAAGATCAATGCAGCTTCAAATCAGCAAAAATGACAAGAAGACCATTGGACTACTGGCTGCCCTTGTAGAAGATAAGATATTTCCAGATATAAGAGCAAAGATCAGGGCCCCTCTGTCATATTCAGATTATAACTCAGAGGTGGATTAAGCTGATGAAGGTGAATGCAGAAGCTATGAACTGACAGCTACACTAGAAGAAGAATTCTGCCAGGATCAGCCTGGACAAAGTCAGGTATATTCCCTTCTAGCTCATCCTCATTGTCTGGATATGAATCCTGCTCAGGCCCTGATGCATCCTCATCAAGTGATGATGAGAGTCCTCTATCAGAAGATGATATCAATTAATTGATTGAAAATCATGCTACCCTTCTGAAAGCTTTCAAGAAAAGCAAGTTGCTTGTTAAGAAACAAACAAGGGAAATAAGCTCCCTACAGATGACTACTTCCCAGCAGGATGAAGCTTCATCCTTGCTATGTATAAAATAGAGGGAAGCAACCCATCTGAAGATCATGGTAGACATTCATGTTGAGTCCATAAAATATAAGGACTCCATTATCAAGGATCTTGAAGAGAAACTTGAAAGGGAGAAGAGGATTGTGGCCAATTTCTCTAAGATAGATGCTATCAAGAGAAAATCTGAGTCTGAGTGGATCTCTGAAGTTATCCAATCTCAGAGAAGAGGCCAAGCCCCTGTCAGGCCTCAGCCAACCATTCATAAGATAATTCTCTCATCCAATAGGCATGACAATGAATGTAAGTATGGTCACTGGAGGTGTGGCAATCTTCCTTATAAGACTACAAATGTTCCTTATAATGGAAGAAGAAAGGACATGGGACTGAGTGCTCAGAAGGCTCCCCATGAAGAAGTGCAAAACGCCCATCCTGGACCTTTTGTATTTAATGCACCAGCTCCATCAATCTTGAGCAAGGCAGTGGCCTTTTCTCAAAGTCTCCCCGCGCACAATCTGACCAAGGGTAAATCTGCTAGGAAGCAAGACTTGGAATTTTCTAAGGGCACCAACAATATGTCCTCTGCAAAGAGAACTGCTGCTGATAGACCTTGTGAAAAACCAAGCTTTTCTCATGATAGACCCACTCTCAGTCAGATTGTAACTAAGAGAAATTGTAACAAGGAAGATGCTCTTTATTCTGTTCAGTCTGCAGTCAATAATGCTGCCAGACCTGCTCAAAAGAGATGATATAATATTCATGAGTGCTGGTGCTATGGAAAAGTGGTCCAATTTGCTATAGATTGTTGGCACAAACCTAGTGTGCCATGGGCAAGAGAAAGTCTTCCTGTTAGGGCTCCTGTAGGTAGACATTTGCATTTTCAAACTAACAAGAACCTAGGACCCAAGTCAGCTTGGGTTCCTAAGGTAAGATAATTTCTATCTTGTAGGTTACTCCAAGTGTCCATAACCATTCATGGTCCTTGGACAGAGATGTATCAGACCGAAGTCTTGGAACAAGGAATGACTCAACTTCATCATACACATGATGTCAAAGACAAGTGCAATTATTAAGGGGGAGCTTGCAAAGGAAAGCCAGATACACATCAAAGGCTAAATTTCAGAAGCAAAGTTGTTGGTATGCTTAGAGACCGTGAATCTAGTATAAGCTTCAAGTCTACAGGGCTGAGATAAGTAGAATTCACCTAGCTTTAATTCTACTATTTAATTGCAAAGTTGATAATACATGTTAGAGATAGAGTAATTTAAATAAATGACTGAGAAGAAGTAAAAAACATTAGTTTAAACAACTCTTCTCAATAAATATGTTAGTGGCTCATATGTTCACCATGCCACAAGATGTAACTAGTCTCAACATACCCAAAGACATATTACATATGAAATACTAGGTTAGATAAGTATCAAAATTTAGTTTAGTCAATCGAGGATGGGGGAAAATACACTCTTAGTTGAAATTAATGTAAGGATATTGAAATTATGTCTAATTGCACCCCAATAGAACACATTTTAAAATGTGTAATGCAGGACAATATTACCCCTGCAAGTTAGGCCAACACAATTAGTGGCTAGTTGAAAATTAATTACTAAAGAAAACAGATGTTGAGCAAAACAAGCGTACTCAAAAAAATATTTAGAAAAGACAGCCTACAGAAATGTGTCGGGTTTTAATCCTAGCCATTGATCAAGGTTAATCAACAAATAAATTAGTGACTTTCTACCTTCTTTTTAGGAACAGCTATAAATAGTAGTGCTTGTGCAATAAGCCAAGTCATTGTTCCATATCCTCTCCCGCACGTATTCGCTGAATCGACGGAAATGAATTTTTGCTAGCCTTCTCAAATTTTCCGGCGAAATTGCGCCCAAGGGAAAATGAAAAATGTTTAAGTTGTCTACCTAAATCACCTAGAGGGGCATGAATAGGTGAGTTCTGCGTCTTTTTGCAAAATAAAAATTGAACGAACGATGCACAAAAAAATAAGCAAGCATACACAGACGACTCCAAGAATTATAGTGGTTCCCCAACCTTGGGTACACCCACTTTCCACCTCACCGATTTAGCAACACACTAGACTCTGCTACTCCACTATTCTCAGATTAAAAACAATCCTATCACTCGGAACCAAGTTCCTACAACTCATTCCCTCAAAATAGGATTTACACTCGGAAGAGAAACTTCCTACAATTAACTCGGAGAACAAAGTTCCTACACTCGGAGAATAATCTCCTACAAGAGTAAAATGAAATACAAAGAAATACAAACATTGTTTATCTCAGATCTGTAAACTTTAGCCCTTCTTCTTCCTTGAACTTTGAAGCTCTGTTAGAAAAAGATTGAAGAAGACACGGCTAAATCTCTGGATCTGAAAATTCTGGACTCAGCACGATCAAGAATATAGTCTGTCGATGTAGAAGATCTTGATCTGTTGAATCACTTGCTCTGAATCTCTGGATTGAAAGTATATCAGAGATGAAGGTAATGACTAGCGGCGACTTCCAATTTTGGAAAGAGAAAATGTGATTCAGAATACTTAGGGATTCTTCTTACGATTGGTCGATTATGATAAGACCTTTTATAGGGCTTACCTAACGGTCATAATCATATTAAATGCATGACACGTGGACTAATCATATGCTAATCACATTTGAAATCACGTTTGTCGAAACTTAGACAAATTCAGAAAACATTACAACATTTCTCGAGAAGAATGATAGTACTCGAAAAAAGGTTTTCTGATTCTCGAGAAGAATGATGAGGATCTCGAGAAAAATACTTAGCCAAAATATGGAGGTGGAAATTAGCAATTTTGAGAATAAAGGAAAGTACTCGAGAAGAATAAAGTTTTGTTCTCGAGAACAATCATTCTGGTACTCGAGAACAAAGAAGTATCTCGGGAACAGATGTCTCACTCTCGAGGAAACATTCTAGGTCTCGAGAAATATTTTCTACTTATCGAGAACTAAACATGGTCTTCTCGAGAAAAAATCCTTGGCATCTCGAGGAAAGGACTTAGAAAATATTCTGTCTTGAAAAGAAGTAACTCGAGAAAAATGAATTTCTGTTCTCGAGAACATATTCTGTCACTCGAGAAAAAAATCTGTTACTCGAGAAATGACTTCGGGTTCTCGTGAAGTAATATTGAGCTTCTCGAGAAATGACTTGTGGCTTCACGAGAAAATAAATTACTTCTCGAGAAAAAGACTTAGAAAAATATCATGATTGAGACTGAAGTAACTCGAGAAGGAAAGTCATGGAGTACTCGAGAACACATGGCTTTCTCGAGAACAACACTAAGCTTTCTCGAGAACTGTTTCTACAACTCGAGTTCATGACAAGTCTTACTCGAGAATAAACTTAAGTTCTACTCGAATATAAGGTTTCCTACTAGAGAAAAAGACTTAAGAGTTTTTTTTCTGAAAATCTGTAAACTTAGTTTCTTCAAGATTTACAGCTGCCAACTTTTCTCCTATACCTTTAGTGCTTGAAAAAGAAGTGTTTCCCAATAAAGAGGCTACACATGAGTCAACATCATGAATGACACAATGAGGGATTACATTGTATGGTCCTGTGTTTGGTGACTCATTATAGACTGACATTGGTTTACACTTGACAATTATATCCTGCAAACACTCAACTAAAAATAACATCAAATATAAGCTTAATTCATCTTAGTTCAAGGATGACTTCATACAAATCTGGGTTATTGTACATGCATTACCCAACAATCTCCCCCTATTTGTAGAAGTCAGAACCCTGTACACTAAGGTGAATTATATCAAGATAAACAAGTAAAGAAACTAATAACCATGATAGAATAAAAGCTATAATATAGAAAAGTCATATCAGCAAAACTAAAGGTTTATATTTATAGAAATTGTCCAAGAAAAATTCAATTCCACAAGATTTGTAAAATTGAATTTTCTGATCATCAATAATATCTATTGGTTCTACTGTTGTTGCTGTCTTTCTTGCTTTTCTTATTATCTCTTCTGGTAGTTGTAAGGTTTTGGAAAGTATTTTGGAGGTCTAGGTGGAGCTTTGGGATTGTTCCTTCCATATTCTCTGTCATACAGCCTTCTCTTGGTAAGAGATTTTTCATATAGTTCCCATTCATAGGAGTTATAGTGACTGTTCCTGTCTTCATTAAAGTCAACCACAAGTTTCAGAGTATCAAGAATCAGAGCTTTGGAGGTTGGAGTCCAAACTTCAGAGAATTCTTGAGGACTTCTCCTTTCAGCTTCAGGATGAGGAGTTGATCTGCTGGCTGATGCACCATCACCATATTTTCTTCTTTTGGCTTTCTGAATCTCAAGAGGTGCTTGAGGAGGCATATTTACTTGGTCTGATTCCCAAACTTCCTCATTGTTTTCAGGAGGTGGTCCTTCAAAATAGTCAGGAGGTGGTACTTCAAAGTATTCAGGAGGAGGAGGGAATGTTGGCCTATTCACATCGAAGTGTGTAGGAGGGGGTGTAGAAGGATCCATTGCCAGATCAGGGAAGAGTTGATTATGCATTCAAATAGTAGTATCATAATTGTATAGCTTTGTGCTTTTAACTTCTTTGAGCACTGAAGTCTGTATCTCTTTCAGTTGATCATCTAACTGATTTTTCATTGTTTGCACTTGTTTCTCAATATGTTCTTTAACCTTATCCTCCCCCTTTCTGAATTCTAGAGATAGGGTGTTAATTACATCTTCTTTGAACTGCCAAACTTCTTCACAAGTTTTGAAGTTGAGTTCTTGGGCTTTCTTTTCAAGTTGAATCTGATTAATTGCGAGGGTAACTGATTGGTTCATTACTTCACCAATGTCGGTAATGGTATGATCTATTAATTTTCTTCCAATTTGTAAAAGCCTTTTAAATTCATCAGTATTATTTTGGATTTCAGCAAATCAAAGACTCATTTCTTTTTCCAATGCAGTTACTTTGTCAGTTACAATTTTAAGAGAAGAATCAAAATATGCTCTCTAAGCAGCTAGAATAGCTTCAATCTTGCCTAAGATAGAACCTTCAGGAGATGTTTCAGATTGAATAGATGGTTGAGGTAGAACTTGAACTATCCATGGAGCAATCTATTCAATGATGATAGTGGATGTAAAGGTTTGCTTTTTGCTGATTGTGCTTTCTTCATCTTCAGCATCTATCGGCAGTATAGAGGGAATCTTAAATTGAAGACTGGGAGGTGATGGTTCAGCAACTTCAACAGGAGTTTCATCTTCTGAATCATGAATAAAAACAACATCTGCATCATGTGCATCTTCAAATGGAGATGGTGCTGGTTCTGGTACAGGAGATTTTCTTTGAGGAGACTGTGCTGGAGAATAGTGATTGTCTTGATGTACTGGAAACTTTGTAGGAGGAGAGGGATGTTCTTCAGGAGCAGTTAAAAGAGGCTCTTTAGAAGAGAGTTCCTCTATCATTTGGTTGATATCTTCATCAGTAGATAAAATCTGGTCTTGAACCTGGGAATCAGTCATGTTTTCTGTATCTGGTATACCTGCATCAGTAAAATCTATATGTGTTGTATGAAGCAGGGTGGAAGAGTTAGCAGCAGGAGTAGAAACTGGGGCTGGAATAGCTGTAGCAGCTGGAGCAGTAGCTGGAGTTGGAGAGGGCTGAGCTAGATCAGATGGGGCAGGCTCCCCCTCAATAACTGGATCGGTTATTGATGAATTGTAAATATACCTATTTTTCTGTACATTAATTTAGTCTTTTTCATTTCTTTTCGTCTTTTTTATATATTTTTGCTTAATAAATTGCTCCTTTTTTGTAAATCATTTTGCTGACTTGTTTTATTTTATTTTTCAGAAAAAAATCAAAAATGTGGCAAAAAAGTCAAGTCACGCCCGTGACATATTGGTCACGCCCGTGACCATGGCGTGACACGTCAAATTCCAGTCAATCAGCAAATTTTGAAGAGCAAAGCTTGACACGCCCCCTGTCACGCCCGTGTCACCCGACACGGGGCGTGACCCAAGCCCGTGTCCACCCGCTCAACGTTTTCATCTCAACGATCGTCGACACCAGCCGACACGCCTAGCGTCACGCCCGTGACCTAGGGCGTGACTCAATTTCCGCTCGACGATTTTCAACTCGACACTTTCCGCTCGACATTCGTCGAGTGTCGACACCTGCCGACACGCCCAGAGTCACGCCCGTGACCTGGGGCGTGACCTTTCCAGCTAGCCCGACAAGACCTGCCAGAAGACTTTCGGCGCAACCCGCGCCCAGATCCACCTGCTTGACACGCCCAGAGTCACGCCCGTGACCTGGGGCGTGACCACTGCGAGACCGACACGTGTCCAGCCCGAAGTCCACTTTCCCGTCAAATCGTCGGCCGCCTTCTCAAATAGTACTGTCACGCCCCCTGTCACGCCCGTGACCAAGGGCGTGACCCATGTAAATTTTTTCTATAAATTCAGAGCTTCTGCTTAGGATTTCTGTTCCTTTTTTTGAACCACTTTGCTTAGGGTAGGTACTGCCGAATTGCCTTCTTATGCTATGTAAGGGATTTTCTTCCCCCTCTCTTAGTGTTTGTTTTTAGCTTTCTTGTAATCACTTTTTCATTAATAAAATGTGTTAGTTTTTTCTCTCTTTGCATAGCTTGGTATCCATTCATGCGCCCTACTCGAAGTGATTTTTAATGTTTGTTCTTATTTTGTTTTTCTTTTATGTCTTCTAAAATCTTTTTAGCTTTTAACTTTTGTCTAATTTCTAGCCGTTATAATCGCAATTTTATTTTCATGCAAATACTTGTTTAGGTTTACTTTATTATTTTTACTTTGTTTTCATTCCTATAAGTTTATAAAACAATGTTTTAAAAGGTGATTTTTAATTTTCTTTTAACTTAGGCTCTTTAGGATTGTAAAACTTTTCGTTCTCTTTTAGTCTTATTTCCACTTTTTAGGCATTTCTATAAAATTATAAGAATGAAAACATAATCGTTTTAATTTTTCAAGCATTTTCGTTTCTAATTTTATTTCAAAAACTTTTTGCTCTTTTAATTTTTTCGTTCTCTTTTTATGCATTTCTACCGCATTCTAGCGGTAGAAATGTATTCGTTTTCATTTTTCGAGCACTTGCGTTTTCATTTTTATTTGCAAAACTTTCTTCCCGTTTAATTTTTATTTTCGTTTTTTATGCATTTCTACCGCATTTTAGCGGTAGAAATGCAGTTGTTTTCATTTTTAGACAACTTAGTTTTTGTTACATTTTTCTGTACTTGTGCGCATTTATTTCCGCCTACTCGTTAAGAGTTAAATGACGCTCGCTTATTTTACTTTCTATAGAGTGCGTGAGTTTGTAATTTTCTTTCTTTCCGCCTACTCACTTGAGTTAAATGGCTGGATTTTATTTCGGTAGAGTGTGTTTACTTTCTTGTAGAGTGTGTGTGTTTTCATTTATGTCGAGAAAGTGTGTGCGTGAGTTTTACTTTCTGTCGAGTGTGTGTGTGTGTTGCATTTATTTAGTCCTACTCATTTGAGTAGGACCCGCTTTCTTTCTCCCGCCCACGCATTTGCGCCGGGACTCGCAATTTACAGCTTTCTTCAGTCCTACTCGTTTGGGTAGGACTTGCAATTTTCAGCTTTCCTTTACTGCTTTATTTTATCGCTTTCATTTACTGCTTTCCTTTACTGCTTTATTTTCTGCTTTTCCCGCAAGCCGTCCCCATTTCGATGAGTGGCTAACCGTTCTTAGCCCTCGGTATCGAAGAGCATTGGGACAAATAAAATAGCTTAAAATAATTAAAGGTCTAATCTTTCTAATTAATTAAAAGTACTTAAGGTTTGCCCGGGGTTAACGACGCGTAGGACCACATATCGATGTGTGGGCCCTATTTCCGTTTTCCATATGCTCGCCGAGAGGCCGTGCGTATGGACAGATCACCCCTTGGCAAAGAGAGTTCTGCACTAACCCTCGAGAGAGGAGGCGCGTCAACTCTACCGGATTGGGTTCCCCACCCAATAGCGGGGTTCTTAGCGTAATGCGGGCGTTAAGAGGAATCCTTCGTCGGACGAGAGCCCGGTCGAATAGTCTTAGCGTTCAGGTGAGCGATAGCCCTATAGCTAGGTGAGCTCATTTTAGTGGAACCTCCACGGCCAAGTCTCCGCCTTAATTAATTAGAAATTTAGGAGCTCTTTTTATTTAAAGTCTATTTTAGTTCAATTGTTCTCTCGGTGCCATCTAGCTAAGCTCTTCATCGGCACCACCTTCATGCTTTCATTTTCTTTCTGCCATTTTCTGTATTTTTATTATATATAAAATATAACCCGACAAGTTAATTATCGGTAAAATAATAGTCCCCTCCAGGGAAGAGTAGAAATAATCGAACTGACCCCGAGAACAATACGACCTCGATATTCCACCCGGAATATCCTGTACTACTCATGATAGGTGCACTTGCCTCCTTTCGTTAAAACTCGATCTAAACCGTTTTATATCCAAATAAATAAATACGTGCGCCCCGTTTTCTAAATAAAATCAAATTCCGCCTTTTTCTCAAATAAAACCGTCGGGTCGCCGCGTGACCGTAAATAATTTTGGAGTTTTAACCATCAAGGTTTTGGCGCCGTTGCCGGGGAGTTTTTGGTTTCGTTATTTTGAACCCTGGAAATCTATTAATTTTACCTATATCTATATATAACAAAAATTAAAAATGTCCAACAAAAATATAATAATAATAATAATAATAATAACTAAAAAAAATATATTACATAATTATAAAACAAAAAAAAAATTTTGAAAAACTTATAAAACTAAAATTTTTTTTTTTGTTTTATATTTATGTAATATATTTTTTTTAGTTATTATTATTATTATTATTATATTTTTGTTGGACATTTTTAATTTTTGTTATATATAGATATAGGTAAAATTAATAGATTTTCAGGGTTCAAAATAACGAAACCAAAAACTCCCCGGCAACGGCGCCAAAAACTTGATGGTTAAAACTCCAAAATTATTTACGGTCACGCGGCGACCCGACGGTTTTATTTGAGAAAAAGGCGGAATTTGATTTTATTTAGAAAACGGGGCGCACGTATTTATTTATTTGGATATAAAACGGTTTAGATCGAGTTTTAACGAAAGGAGGCAAGTGCACCTATCATGAGTAGTACAGGATATTCTGGGTGGAATATCGAGGTCGTATTGTTCTCGGGGTCGGTTCGATTATTTCTACTCTTCCCTGGAGGGGACTATTATTTTACCGATAATTAATTTGTCGGGTTATATTTTATATATAATAAAAATACAGAAAATGGCAGAAAGAAAATGAAAGCATGAAGGTGGTGCCGATGAAGAGCTTAGCTCGATGGCACCGAGAGAACAATTGAACTAAAATAGACTTTAAATAAAAAGAGCTCCTAAATTTCTAATTAATTAAGGCGGAGACTTGGCCGTGGAGGTTCCACTAAAATGAGCTCACCTAGCTATAGGGCTATCGCTCACCTGAACGCTAAGACTATTCGACCGGGCTCTCGTCCGATGAAGGATTCCTCTTAACGCCCGCATTACGCTAAGAACCCCGCTATTGGGTGGGGAACCCAATCCGGTAGAGTTGGCGCGCCTCCTCTCTCGAGGGTTAGTGCGGAACTCTCTTTGCCAAGGGGTGATCTGTCCATACGCACGGCCTCTCGGCGAGCGTATGGAAAACGGAAATAGGGCCCACACATCGATATGTGGTCCTACGCGTCGTTAACCCCGGGCAAACCTTAAGTACTTTTAATTAATTAGAAAGATTAGACCTTTAATTATTTTAAGCTATTTTATTTGTCCCAATGCTCTTCGATAACGAGGGCTAAGAACGGTTAGCCACTCATCGGAATGGGGACGGCTTGCGGGAAAAGCAGAAAATAAAGCAGTAAAGGAAAGCAGTAAATGAAAGCGATAAAATAAAGCAGTAAAGGAAAGCTGAAAATTGCAAGTCCTACCCAAACGAGTAGGACTGAAGAAAGCTGTAAATTGCGAGTCCCGGCGCAAATGCGTGGGCGGGAGAAAGAAAGCGGGTCCTACTCAAATGAGTAGGACTAAATAAATGCAACACACGCACACACTCGACAGAAAGTAAAACTCACGCACACACTTTCTCGACATAAATGAAAACACACACACTCTACAAGAAAGTAAACACACTCTACCGAAATAAAATCCAGCCATTTAACTCAAGTGAGTAGGCGGAAAGAAAGAAAATTACAAACTCACGCACTCTACAGAAAGTAAAATAAGCGAGCGCCATTTAACTCTTAACGAGTAGGCGGAAATAAATGCGCACAAGTACAGAAAAATGTAACAAAAACTAAGTTGTCTAAAAATGAAAACAACTACATTTCTACCGCTAAAATGCGGTAGAAATGCATAAAAAGCGAAAATAAAAATTAAACGGGAAGAAAGTTTTGCAAATAAAAATGAAAACGCAAGTGCTCGAAAAATGAAAACGAATACATTTCTACCGCTAGAATGCGGTAGAAATGCATAAAAAGAGAACGAAAAAATTAAAAGAGCAAAAAGTTTTTGAAATAAAATTAGAGACGAAAATGCTTGAAAAATTAAAACGATTATGTTTTCATTCTTATAATTTTATAGAAATGCCTAAAAAGTGGAAATAAGACTAAAAGAGAACGAAAAGTTTTACAATCCTAAAGAGCCTAAGTTAAAAGAAAATTAAAAATCACCTTTTAAAACATTGTTTTATAAACTTATAGGAATGAAAACAAAGTAAAAATAATAAAGTAAACCTAAACAAGTATTTGCATGAAAATAAAATTGCGATTATAATGGCTAGAAATTAGACAAAAGTTAAAAGCTAAAAAGATTTTAAAAGACATAAAAGAAAAACAAAATAAGAACAAACATTAAAAATCACTTCGAGTAGGGCACATGAATGGATATCAAGCTATGCAAAGAGAGAAAAAACTAACACATTTTATTAATGAAAAAGTGATTACAAGAAAGCTAAAAACAAACACTAAGAGAGGGGGAAGAAAATCCCTTACATAGCATAAGAAGGCAATTCGGCAGCACCTACCCTAAGCAAAGTGGTTCAAAAAAAGGAACAGAAATCCTAAGCAGAAGCTCTGAATTTATAGAAAAAATTTACATGGGTCACGCCCTTGGTCACGGGCGTGACAGGGGGCGTGACAGTATTATTTGAGAAGGCGGCCGGCGATTTGACGGGAAAGTGGACTTCGGGCTGGACACGTGTCGGTCTCGCAGTGGTCACGCCCCAGGTCACGGGCGTGACTCTGGGCGTGTCAAGCAGGTGGATCTGGGCGCGGGTTGCGCCGAAAGTCTTTTGGCAGGTCTTGTCGGGCTAGCTGGAAAGGTCACGCCCCAGGTCACGGGCGTGACTCTGGGCGTGTCGGCAGGTGTCGACACTCGACGAATGTCGAGCGGAAAGTGTCGAGTTGAAAATCGTCGAGCGGAAATTGAGTCACGCCCTAGGTCACGGGCGTGACGCTAGGCGTGTCGGCTGGTGTCGACGATCGTTGAGATGAAAACGTTGAGCGGGTGGACACGGGCTTGGGTCACGCCCCGTGTCGGGTGACACGGGCGTGACAGGGGGCGTGTCAAGCTTTGCTCTTCAAAATTTGCTGATTGACTGGAATTTGACGTGTCACGCCATGGTCACGGGCGTGACCAATATGTCACGGGCGTGGCTTGATTTTTTTGGCAGATTTTTGATTTTTTTCTTAAAAATAAAATAAAACAAGTCAGCAAAATGATTTACAAAAAAGGAGCAATTTATTAAGCAAAAATATATAAAAAAGACGAAAAGAAATGAAAAAGACTAAATTAATGTACAGAAAAATATGTATATTTACAATTCATCAAATACCCACATACTTAAGCTTTTGCTATTCCAGAGCAAAAATTGGAGATGAACTTATAAGGAATAAAAGAAATCCTAAGTTTAGCTACCGCTTGAATTAATTAAAAGTAAAATCAAAATAAACATCCGGGGTTAAAGAATTAAATCCTAATTTATGAAATGTTATAAATAGAGGAAGAGTTTCAAAAAGACTTCTAGAAAAAATAAAATAGAAAGCAAAAATTTATTTTTGTTAGTTTAACAAAGATGGATTGGATTTATATAAAAAACCTTAGCTTAAAAGAAGTTAAAGGAAATAATGCAATTTAAAAATTATGCTCTCAAAAAAATTTTAAATTAAGTCTAGAATCATTGAAATAGGCTAAGTGGTTTGGTGGTTTATGAAGAAGGCTTGAATATTGAGGTGAGGTAATTTTTTCTCGAACCTCCAATTTTTTTCTTTTCGGATAGTTAGGAAAATGAAATCTTATTTTCCTAACACATAATAATTTTTATTTTCTTTCTTCAAAATAACCCAATGTATATGCGAAGGAGTAATGAATTTTATCCTCTTACTCCATAACATATAATCTTTTTTTAATATTGGGTGCCTATGTTTACGGAATGAAATCTTATTCCCATTGACATAAGAACTTTTAAGGGATAGGAGTAAACATGTCAAGTAAGACATGAAAAAAAGGAAGTGGGTTTAGTTTTTTCAAAAAGAAAACTAGATTTTAATAAAAAAGTTTTGAGAGGAACCTTTTTAAAATGAACATTCCAATGTTTCTAAAAGCAAAGAGTAGAAATAATTGAAATCCATGGATGTTATTTTCTAACATAAAAAACGAGCTTCTATTTATAAAATTAGAAGTGGTTGTGAAAAACAAGTTCTCTATTATAAGGAAAAGACATAAAAAAATCTTTAAATCTTAACCCCAGACACTTAAATCTATCGAACTTTAATTAATAAACGAATAGTAAGCAAAGAATAACTAAAATTCGCATATAAATTAACTCAGAACAAGATTTATGGAAAGCAAAAAGGGTTAAGATATGCTATATTCGAATTATTTTGTTACATAATTTAACAAAACACATTTTTTTTGAATTTTTAGAGTTTTTATCATTTTTTGTGTTTTAATTATTATCTTTTTAAGATTTTTAGAGTTATTTTCTTTTTTTAGGATTTTTGGTTTTTCTAATTTTTTTTATTGATTTTTTTAGTGTATTTTGATAAGTAATTTACAAGAATGAGGAGAGAAAGAAGTGTTATTAGTTATCTGATGAGAAGGGGGAGATGGAGTCCTGTCCACATCTTCAATTTCCATTGTGGCTTTGTCAGACTTCTGAAGTTTAACTTCGCATCTCTGGATGGAAGTGATGGAAAGTTTCTTCATATGGTGGAGGGCTATGCCCTTTTTCATGGAGAATACTTCAGGGTCCATCTGGTTCAGGTACAGAGAAATGATTCTGCGATAGTTAGGGCTCTTAATACATGCCTTAATTTTGTCAAAGAGAATCATACCCCACTGATATTTCTTTGTACAGATAACTGTTGTCATCATATCAAAGAATTCTGGTGTGATATAACGTATAGAGCTTGTCTTGCAGAGGAGGACTTTTCCAAGAATGTCTGCTAGTAGCTTACTTTAAGCATTCATGAACTGTCTGCGAATAATGTGAGATGATTGGGGAATCCCACATAAACTGTATGCCCATTCATAATCTGTTCCTACTAGATCGTCTTCTTGATCTATCACAGGTAGTAGCAGAAATTTGGAAACAGAGAGAGAGGTCATTTTTACCTTGACATCTCTAACCCTTGATTTGAGTACCTTGCCATTGCGCTTGACTTTGGCATTTTGAAAGAATTCTTCAACATTAGAAATCAAAACACGACATGGGTGTTCCAGAACAAAAGAAAAACCAGCAGTTTCGAGTAAGATTAGAACGTTCCTGAAATCATCTGAAAGTTCGCCAATCCCTATTGAGACTAGTTCGCTGCCGATTTCGAGCTTGGAAGATGTTGTTATTGATGTGGAGAAAGAAATGTTGGCTGGCCGGCGAATGGAGAAATGGGCTTGATTGCGGCAGTCGACAGAGATGGAGAAGGTGAAGCTTCTTTTCTCGAGAAAAGGTTTTGAAATCGGAAATAGAAAATTCTTGAACTATAATTTATTTATATTTTCCTTTAATTTTGATGATAAAAGATATAAATAATGTAAAACAATACCTAGAATATGGCGGTGAAGTGCCTGGGCACCAGTATAAAAAATTTGAACATGAAGAAAAATTCCAATCTGATTTCTCGAGTGGGTTATTGTTCTCGAGAGGAGTACTAAATTTCGATCGACGAAATAGGTAGACAAAAACCGATCGACGAACGTTGAACTCCGATCGATGAATTTAATCTTCATATGTTGCAACTGTGTTCTCGAGTAGAATTTCCAAGTTCTCGAGTAGAGCAAAACTTGTTCTCGAGTTGAGCTTTCGTTCTCAAGAAATTATTCCGTTGTTCTCGAGTAGAGCATTTGTTCTCAACAAATAATTTCGCCGTTCTCGAGTATAAATGATGTACTCGAGAAATGAAGTCCATGCTTTGAAATTTTCTTGATTTTGAAGTATAACCATATCTTGAATCTGCTTGAGACCTTTTTCTTCATACTTATTCTTCCTAATTGAGCATGCCAAGTTCTATTTTGAAGAACGAGAACTTGGCCTCGTCCAGCGGCTTCGTGAATATATCTGCAATCTGCCTGTCAGTTGGGACATATTGGAGATTTATGTAACCATGCTCCACATGCTCCCGGATGAAGTGGTATCACAGCTCTATGTGCTTTGTACGGCTATGAGAGACTGGGTTATTGAGTATCATAATTGCACTGGAGGAGTCAAAAAACAAAGGAATGTCCTTGACCTTCAAGTTGTAATCTTCAAGTTGGTTCTTTATCCAAAGCAATTGTCCACAACAACTACCGGCAGAAATGTATTCTGACTCGGCCATTGAGATTGCGACACAATTTTGCTTTTTGCTCCTCCATGAAATGGGCCTCCTTCCAAGGAATTGGCAAGTCCCAGAAGTGCTCGTTCTTTCATCTTTTCTTCCTGCAAAATCTACATCTGAAAAACCAATTAGTTCGCTATCATTATTTCTTGGGTACCATAAGCCAAGATTTGGTGTACCTTTAAGGTATCTCAAGATCCGCTTTGCAGCAGCATAGTGAGATTCCTTAGAGTTCACTTGAAATCTAGCACACACATATGTTGAAAACATTATGTCTGGTCTATTAACAGTAAGGTGGGATAAGGATCCAATTATGCTTCTGTACTTGGTTTCATCAAAAGGTTTCCCTTTCTCATCCTTGTCCAGAGGCATACTTGAACCCACTGGAGTCCTAAAAGAGGTTGCGTTCACCATTCCGAATTTCTTAATTAACTCCTTGGTGAACTTTGACTGCGAGATGAAAATTCCATATTTAGATTGTTTCACCTGAAGTCCCAAGAAATACTTCAGCTCTCCCATACTGCTCATTTCGAGCTTCCCTTGCATAAGTTTGGAAAGCTTTTTGCAGAGGTTGTCATCAGTAGAGATAAATATGATGTCATCGACATAGATTTGCACTAGCAAAATCTTGTCCTTTATTTCCCTAAGAAATAATGTTTTATCTATGTTTCCTCTAGTGAATTTATTGTGATGAAGAAAGTTAGACAGCGTCTCGTACCAAACTCGAGGAGCTTGTTTCAAACCATATAAAACCTTAAATAAGAGATAAACATGCTCATGATAATTAGAATCAATGAAACATGGAGGTTGTGTAACGCCCCAAAATTTGAAAGAGGGACGATTTGCATTTTTGGCCAAGATTGGGTCTTAGTTGGGGGTCACACGGCCTAGGACACAGGCGTGTCCCTGGCCGTGTCAAGCTCAGGCTCATCGAGAGTCTGAGAAGTCGTTGTACTGCGCTCGACAAAGTGTTGAGATAGGGAACACGACCTAGGATACGGGCGTGTCAATGGGCGTGTCCCGCTCGGGTGGCGTAGTAAGGCGCGTGGTCGATGAATTTCGGTCGACGAAATGTTTGGGTGGTCACGCCCTGGAACACGGGCGTGATAGGGGGCGTGTCCCCTTATTTCGACAATCATCGAGTGTCGATCGTCGATCGTTGATAGTCGATCGTCGATTGTCGAGTGGCGATCATCGAGTAGGGGTACACGACCTATGACACGGGCGTGTCACAGGGTGTGTCCTGCTGTGTCGATCATGTTCGATGATTTTCTCGCAATCTGTGTTCGACGATTTGCCAGGGTTCTGTGTTCAATGATTTTTCCAGCAATCTGCATTTAACGATTTGTCATGGATCTACGTTCGATGATCTGGCTGCGTTTGGCGATTTTGCTAGGGAACTCAGTTCGACGATTTGGCTGGTTCGACGAGTTGCCAGTGATTCTTCGTTCGACGATTCGGCAGCGGTCGATGATTTTGGTTCGACGATCATCAAGCGGAGTCCATGACTGTTTGTCACGGGGTGTCCTTGGCGGGATGCGGTGTTCGGCCCATTTCCTGGCTGGACTTGAATCGCAGCCGTGCTTTCCTTTGGGTGGGATCCGAAGGCTGAGGTTTTTTGGTTTGGGATATACCCGAGAGTAGGGTTTCAAAATTCATATTGTTTCAGTCATTGTTTCTCTGTCTAAGATCTAGAGATAAGGGAGAGCGCGGAAGATAGTGAAGGAGATCCGGCTGTTGGAGAGGCTTCGGTGCTCCAAATCACGAGCCGTGTCCAGATCCATGGAGGCTAGATCGTTACGAAGGTTTTCATCCGACTATTTTTCCCATGGCTAGGAAGAGGAGTCGGAATGTAACGACACTTCTCATCTTGGTTTTAGGATGCATGTTTTAGCATCTTTTATTTTCTACTTTTTGGGCACCAAACTCTCAAATGATAGGGGTTTGCATTGCCAAGGTTCAAGAGCAACCTCCGGGTTGATTGAGTCCATCCCCGTCATGTTTTTACACTAGAGATCCGCTTCGTTAGTGGATTAGACATGGTGGGTGAAGCCGTAGTCGCGACCGTTAGTCCGACTCGGTGATGTTGTATACGAGGTTTAAGGATTCGTAGAGATCCGTTGTGGCAAGAGGCCGTTTGTGATGTGTGTGATGTTTGTGGTGTTCTTCCCTTTATCTTGTGTGAGTACGTGTGGCCGGTACCGGACAAGGTTAGCTCCTCATTGGCCGTAGATGGTTTCCTTGGTGGACAAGGTTAGCTCCGCATGGGTGGTAGATGGTTTACTTGGTGCACGGGAACACTACAGTACGAATGAGGGATTAGGGTGGAGTTGTCTTTGATTGTGATGTGCCAAGGTGTGGCTGTGTCTCCGTGGTCGGCTGGCTATCCCGTGACGCGCACGTCATGTGTAGAGAGTGTCCCGACGAGACTAGTCCCCTTCTATGAGACTGACGAGAATGCCAAGCTTGGGGCAAGCCCAGGCAATGAGGCCACGAGTGGGTGGGGTCCAGTAAGGCTTCTTAGAATCGGTCTGTGTGTTTGTTGGAAATCTGACATGAGAAGTCAGAGCTTGCAGGCAAGCCCGAGTTTAAGACCTTGAGCGGGTGGGGCCTTCGCAAGAGTTCCGTGTGGTGGCTTGTGTGCCGTTGGGGGAATGTTGGTAAACCCCCTTTGTTTGCGGCTTTATGCCAATGGGGAAATGATGAGTACCCATATGATGTGATGATGTGCTAGATGCATACGCGATAATGTGCCTTGAGTGAAGCCCGAGTTGTTGCATACATGCTGCATAAGTAGGCCCCTTTTATTATATGCTCAACAATAGAGAACATGTATGTTATTTGAGACATCCAAGCCTATTCTCAGTGCATTACTTGTTTATATATATATAGCATACAAAGTACTGACTTGCAGGTTGGAGGGTTCCCAGGGGTCCGTTAGGGGCGACCGTGAGGAGATGTGTTGGTTACACAGTTTGAGGTCAGCCTTTGCTGACCCACATTAGTAATAATTTTTACAAGGCAAGGATCGCAAGTAGGAGCTAGCTCGCTGGCCAGAAAGGCCTAAGCCTCATGAAGTGTTACTTTTTTTTACTGTAGCTCTACTTTTTATGACATTGTACATTTGATGCCCATGTTGACCGACTTGCATGCCGAGGTAGACTAGGAGTGCTTATGCACTTTTTATGACTGATGTATTATTTGAGTTTGGACTCACTTTTGTTGTAAGGCCATAAGGCCATTTCGTTACTCTTGTAGTTGTGGATAACTTCTAGTCTTGCTTATTGTTTCCGCTGTGTTGTGTTATGAGTTTTGAGATTGGGTAGCTATATCATCTTATAATACTGAAGCTGTGGAGTCTTTATGTTGTGGGGCCCCGGCCAGACCCATATTATACGGTCATTACAAGGGAGGTGATACAATTTGGTATCAGAGCGAGGTTAGATTCAAGGTCAGTGCGTAGAGAAGTTATCCACGTAAGAGTAATGCGGGACCATAAGTGACCTTATGTTTAAGTCTTGAGATTAGAGACTGATTCCTTGTTTTCTTGTTTTCTTGAAGAGTGCAAGCAACGAGGCGGGTACGTCGAGAGCAAGAGAAGAGCTTTCGACGAGCAGTACTACTGCTCAAGGTCAGGTGGGCATGGGTGTAAACCCGGCCGACTTCTGTCGCATGCTTGCAGAAGCGATGGTGGCAACCCAAGCTGTAGCGACAGCTCAGGTAGCAACCCCGGTTGCTCAGGTAGCAACTCCTGCTACCCCGGATACGGCAACGGCCGTTCCACGCGGAGAAGGCAGGCGAGTAGAGCCTTTGGCAAAAAAAGTGGTGGTCGGGCATGGGGCCCAGCAGATGAAGTACTTTCTGAGATTCCATCCCCCGTCATTCAAGGGAGTCGGTACGCCAATTGATGCAGAGGATTGGTGGGCTCGGATTCAAGAGCTTTTGAGGGCGGTAGAGACGTCAGAAGAGAAGAAATCTGAGTATGCAGCATTCATGTTAGAAGGAGACACCAAGTTGTGGTGGGTGAGCCATAGAGGCGGCCAATTTCCTGGAAGCACCCCGTCGATGGAAGAATTTGGGGATGCTTTTCTAAAGAGGTACATTCCCGTTTCTACACGGTCGACCCTTCAGAGGCAGTTTCTGCACTTAATGTAGCGAGACAAGATGGTGGACAAGTATGTGCAAGAGTTCACTCGTTTGGGTCGTTACGTGGGAACGACGATGGCAGATGATGTAGAGAGGGATAACCTCTTTTATTAAGGGCTGAGGGAGAATCTAAGACAACCCCTCATTGCCATGAAGAGGGCGGGTTTTAATGTGCTAGTGGAGGTTGCCAGAACTTTGGAAAGTGATCTTGAGCGAAGCCAACATCATAAGGGCTTTGCTCCCAAGCAAGGAGAAGGGAAGCCTTTTTAATCCCAAGGACAGTCATAAGGGAAGAGATGGAGGAAGAAGCTTCACCCATACAAGTCCGGTGAGAAAAGCAAATGGATGTCCGGAGGGTCTCACTCCAAGGGGCCACTGACACGTTTCAACTGTGGAAAGGTGGGACACATTGCTCACTTTTGTAATCAAGGAGGTGCGGAGCAGGAGCCAAGGCAAGAGCAGACTGTGCGCTCCGGCCCCAGTGCCGCAGAAAAAGGAAAGATGGCGGAGTCGAGCGCTTCTCGGTTCCAACCGGTGCAACCAAGGGCTTACAACCTTGGATAGCAGGAAGCGATCCGCCAACCTGACGTGGTGACAGTTATGAGGAAGTTTAGGTTTAACATTGTGCTTCATACTTTTAGACCTTTACATGTGATGTCTATGTTTTAGGCTTCATGTTAGTTTCTGGATACCCCGCTAGGGTATTGTTTGATACGGGAGCGTCGCACTCCTTTCTTGCGGAAAGCTTCATCTGGAGGATTGGAGTTGAGCCTTTTTCGGCGGATGCAGAGCTGAAGGTACGCATGCCCAATGGGCCATCCATGACCACCGAAAAGAAAGGGAGCATTTGTTGGGAGCTTGATGGTATTGACTTTGTGCTGATAGCAGCGGTCTTACCGTTGGCGGAATTTGATGTGATATTAGGAATGTATTGGCTTACCGAACAACATGCCAGTATTGATTGCCTATCCAATGTAATGACCCTAAGGAGCAAAGGGCAGACGGAAGTCAAATTTGAGGGCCTTTGTGGAGTGGCCTATTCCCTGATTTCGGTCATGCAGTTGATGCATGCGGTTAACCAGGGTGGTGTAGCAGTTGTAGCTATATTGGAGGTTCGCCTCTCGCAATTGTCTATGGAGGAAGTGCCCGTAGTGACAGTGTTCAAGGATGTGTTTTCGGATGAAGTTCTTGGAGCGCCTCCTCGGCGGGAGATCGACTTATCGATTGAGTTAGTGCCGGAGGTTAGGCCGGTGTCACGTCCTCCATTTAGGATGGCACCAAAGGAGTTGGTTGAACTCAAAGTACAGTTGTAGGAATTATTGGAGCAAGTGTATATCAGACCCAGTTCTTCGCCATGGAGCGCGTCGGTGTTGTTTGTAAAGAATAAAGACGGTAGTATGCGGCTGTGCATAGACTACCGAGAGCTGAAAAAACTGACCGTCAAGAATAAGTATCAGATTTCTCGGATAGATGACTTGTTCGACCAGTTGGTGGTGTCGGTGGTGTATTCAAAGTTGGACTTGAAGTCAGGCTATTATTAGTTGCGAATTTGGGACGAGGATATACCCAAGACTGCATTTTGTACGAGGTATGAACACTTTGAGTTTACGGTGATGCCGATCGGGCTGACGAACGCACCATCTATATTCATGGATTTGATGAATCGGGTGTTCCGACAATACTTGGACTCTTTTGTAGTTGTCTTTATTGACGACATCTTGGTGTACTCTAAATTGGAAATGGAGCATGAGACTCACTTGCGAATGGTCTTGCAAGTGTTGAGGGAGAATTAGTTGTATGCAAAGTTCTCGAAGTGCGAGTTCTGGTTGGAGAAGGTGGCATTTTTGGGCCACGTGATTAGTAGGGATTGGGTGGAGGTTGATCCAACAAAGGTGGAAGGCATCAGAGATTGGCCGATTTTGAGAACCGTGGAGGAAGTCCGAAGTTTTCTTGGACTAGCCGGGTACTATAGGATATTCGTGGAAAACCTTTCGCGGATAGCTCTGCCCCTAACTTCACTAACTCGCAAGGATCTGAAGTTTGTGTGGACTCAGGAGTGCAGTCAAGCATTTGAGACCCTGAAGGAAAGTCTGATGACGACGCCAATCCTAAGTCTACCGAAAGGTACCAGAGGATTTAAAATCTTTAGTGACGCATCAGGATGCGGTTTGGGTTGCGTGTTGGTGCAACATGGCAGTGTGATAGCCTTTGGGTCTAGACAGCTAAAGCCCCATGACAGGAATTACCCCGTCCATGACTTGGAATTTGCGGCGGTAATTTTCGCTTTGAAAATATGGCGACACTATGTATACGGTGTAAGGGTGGAGATCTTCACAGATCATAAAATCCTAAAGTACCTCTTGGATCAAAAAGACTTGAACATGCGGCAACGCAGGTGGGTCGAGTTCCTTGGAGACTATGAGGTGGCAATTCAGTACACGCTAGGCAAAGCCAATGTGGTGGTAGATGCCTTGAGTAGAAAATACTCTGGGCAAGGGAATTGGATAGAAGCCCATGATGAGCGGTTGGTGCTAGGATGGAAGTCCCTTGGTTTGGAATGTGTGGCGAGAGGCGAGTCCAGCGCAGCTCGGTTAAACTGGATTGAAATGCAGAACGACTTGTCCGATCATATTCGGGAAGCGACCTATTTGGATGTGGAGTTTCAACCATATGTGGTGGAGGCTCAAAAGGGCGGGAGCAGTGCCTGGGAGATGATTGATGGGATTCTAAGGAAGGATGGAATGATTTGTGTACCGTAGTTCGGCAAGCTCCGTGAGGAGTTGATGTTTGAGGCTCACTTCACAAAGTACACCATTCACCCGGGCAATACAAAGATGTACTTGGATATGAAGAAATCCTTTTGGTGGCCGGGGCTGAAGTGGGACATAGCTTTGTATGTGAATCGATGCCAAACTTGTACCTTGGTGAAGGCCGAGTGTCAGAAGCAGGGCATGTTCCTGAAGCCTCTTCCAATCCCTGAGTGGAAATTTGATGACATCTCCATGGATTTTGTACATGGTTTGCCTAGATCGCAGCAGGGCAATGGTGCTATTTGGGTGACCATGGATCGCTTAACCAAAGTGGCTCACTTCATCCCAAATCAGAAGGAGGACAACGTAGAGAAGCTGGGGGAGTTGTATGTTCGCAACATTGTGCGACTGTATGAGATTCCTAGAAGTATAGTCAGCGATCGTGACGGACATTTCACGTCCAAGGACTGGAGGTTGGTTCAGAAGAGTTTGGGAACGAAGCTAAAGTTCAATACGGCGTTCCATCCTCAAACTGACGGGCAAACCGAAAGAACGAACCGTACTATGGAGGATATGCTGCGAATGTGCATTCTTGACTTCGGCAAGAAGTGGGAGGATCACGTCTTCATGGTGGAGTTCGCGTACAATAACAGTTTTTAAGCAAGTATAAAAATGGCACCATACTAAGCTTTGTATGGGAGACAGTATCGAACACCGATGTCTTGGACAGAGGCGGGAGACACCAAAATTTTGGGAAAGGAGGTGGTAGTTGACGCTTGTGAGTTGGTACAGACCATTCAAGAGAGTATGAAGGTGGCGCAAGACCGGCAAGCAAAATACTTTAATGCTCGTCACAGGAAGTTGGAGTTTGCGGTAGGTGATTGGGTTTATTTGAAGATCAAGCCGTTCAAAGGCGTCTCACGGATTCGCCGACTCAAGAAGTTGAGTCCAAGGTTTTTGGGACCTTTTGAAGTTGTTGAATGGGTAGGAGAAGCAGCCCATCGGTTGGCGTTGTCTGCGGAGCTGAGTGGATTGCACGACGTCTTCCATGTCTCCGTCTTGAGGAAAGCCTTGGTGGAGGCTAGTGTGGTGATCGAGCCGGCATCGTTGCTGGTAGAGGAAGACTTGAGGATGCGAGTCCATCCAATTGCTATAAAGGATTCAGAGATTCGGCAGTTGTGGAATAAAGAGGTCAAACTCGTGAAAGTCCGATGGGACAACTGCGGTCGTGAGGAGCTCTCTTGGGAGAGAGAACAAACCATGCTGGAAGAGTATCCAGAGCTCTTCAGTTCAGGTACCATTTAAGTTTTGTTCCCTTTTTGCTTTATAATTTCGAGATGAAATTCTTTTAAGGGGGAGAGAGTTGTAACGCCCAAAAATTTGAAAGAGGGACGGTCAACATTTTTGTCCAAGATTGGGTCTTATTTGGGGGTCACATGGCCTAGGACACGGGCGTGTCCCTGGTCGTGTCAATCTCAGGCTCGTCGAGAGTTCGGGAAGTCGATGTCCTGCGCTCGGCAAATTGTCGAGACAGGGAAGACGGCCTAGGACACGGGCGTGTCCCGCTCGGGTGGCGAAGTAAGGCGCATGGTCGACAAATTTCGGTCGACGAAATGTTTGGGTGGTCACGCCCTGGAACACGAGCGTGATAGGGGGCGTGTCCCATCGGTTCGACAATCGTCGAGTGTCGATCGTCGATCGTCGAGTGACGATCGTCGAGTAGGGGTACACGGCCTGTGACACGGGCGTGTCACAGGGCATGTCCCGCTGTGTCGATCGTGTTAGACGATTTTCCAGCAATCTGCTTTCGATGATTTGCCAGGGATCTGCGTTCGACGATTTTTCCAGCAATCTGCGTTCAACGATTTGCTAGGGATCTGCGTTCAACGATCTGGCTGCGTTCGACGATTTTTCCAGGGAACTCTGTTCGACGATTTGGCTGGTTCGACGAGTTGGCAGTGATTCTCCGTTCGACGATTCGGCAGAGGTCGACGATTTTGGTTCGACGATCGTCGAGCGGAGTTCATGACTGGTTGTCATGGGGTGTCCTTGGCGGGATGCGGTGTTCGACCCATTTCCAGGCTGGGCTCAGATCTCAGTCGTGCTTTCCTTTGGGTGGGATCCGAAGGCTGGGGGTTTTTCTGTTTGGGATATACCCGAGAGTAGGGTTTCAAAATCCAGATTGTTTCAGTCGCTGTTTCTCCATCTAAGATCTAGAGAGAAGGGAGAGCGCGGAAGACAGTGAAGGAGATCCGGCTGTTGGAGTGGCTTCGGTGCTCCAAATCACGAGCCGAGTCCAGATCCATGGAGGCTAGATCGTTGCGAAGGTTTTCATCCGGCTATTTTTTCCACGGCTAGGAAGAGGAGTCGGAAAGTAACGACACTTCTCCTCTTGGTTTTAGAATGCATGTTTTAGCATCTTTTATTTTCTAGTTTTTGGGCACCAAACTCTCAAATGAGAGGGGTTTGGGTCGCCAAGGTTCAAGAGGAACGTCCGGGTCGATTGAGTCCGTCCCTGGCATGTTTTTGCATTACACATCCGCTTCGTTATTGGATTAGGCATGGTGGGTGAAGCTGTTGTCGCGACCGTTAGTCCGACTCGGTGATATTATATACGAGGTTTAAGGATTCGTAGAGATCCGTTGCGGCAAGAGGCCGTTTGTGATGTGTGTGATGTTTGTGGTGTTCTTCCCTTTATCTTGCGTGAGTACGTGTGGCCGGTACCGGACAAGGTTAGCTCCTCATTGGCGGTAGATGGTTTCCTTGGTGGACAAGGTTAGCTCCGCATGGGTGGTAGATGGTTTCCTTAGTGCACGGGAACGCTGCAGTACGAATGAGGGATTATGGTGGAATTGTCTTGGATTGTGATGTGCCAAGGCATGGCTGTGTCTTCGTGGTCGGCTGGCTATCTCGTAACGTGCACGTCATGTGTGGAGAGTGTCCCGGCAAGACTACTCCCCTTCTGTGAGACTGACGAGAATGCCAAGCTTGGGGCAAGCCCGGGCAATGAGGCTATGAGAGGGTGGGGTCCAGCAAGGCTTCTTATAATCGGTCTATGTGTTTGTTGGAAACCTTACATGAGAAGTCACAGCTTGCAGGCAAGCTCGATTTTAAGACCTTGAGCGGGTGGGTCCTTGGCAAGCGTTCCGTATGGCGGCTTGTGTGCCGTTTGGGGAATGTTGGTAAACCCCCTTTGTTTGCGGCTTTATGCCAATGGGGAAATGATGAGTACCCATATGATGTGATGATGTGCTAGATGCATACGCGATAGGGTGCCTTGGGTGAAGCCCGGGTTGTTGCATACATGCTGCATAAGTAGGCCCGTTTTATTATATGCTCAACAATAGAGAACATGTATGTTGTTTGAGACATCCATGCCTGTTCTTAGTGCATTACTTGTTTATATATATATATATATTGCATACGAAGTGCTGACTTGCAGGTTGGAGGGTTCCCCGGGGTCCGTTAGGGGCGGTCGGGAGGAGATGTGTTGGTTACACAGTTTGAGGTCAGCCTTTGCTGACCCACGTTACTAATAATTTTTACAGGGCAAGGATCGCAAGCAGGAGATAGCTCGCCGGCCAGAAAGGCCTAAGCCTCACGAAGTGTTAATTTTTTTGCTATAGCTCTACTTTTTATGACATTGTACGTTTGATGCCCATGTTGACCGGCTTGCATGCCGAGGTAGACTTGGAGTGCTTATGCACTTTTTATGACTGATGTATTATTTGAGTTTGGACTCACTTTTGTTGTAAGGCCATAAGGCCATTTCGTTACTCTTGTAGGTGTGGATAACTTCTAGTCTTTCTTGTTGTTTCCGTTGTGTTGTGTTATGAGTTTTGAGATTGGGTAGCTATATCATCTTATAATACTGAAGCTGTGGCTTCTGTATTTTGTGGGGCCCCGGCCGGTCCCATATTATACGGTCATTACAGGGGATGTGTTACAGGTTGTTACACATATACCTCTTCCTTTATGTCACCATTAAGGAAGGCCGACTTCACGTCCATCTGATAGACAGTGAAGCCTGTAAGTGTTGCATATGCTAGGAATAACCTGATTGCCTCCATCCTTGCCACTGGTGCATATGTCTTATCGAAGTTGATTCCTTCTTCGTGTTTATACCCCTTGGCGATGAGTCTGGCCTTGTTCTTTATAATTGTTCCATCCTCGTCCATCTTGTTCCTATAGACCCACTACGTTCTGATAACGTTCTTGATTTTGGGTCTTAGAACAAGCTTCCAAACTTGGCAACACTTGAATTGATTCAGTTCTTCTTCTATTGTCATTATCTAAGATGCGTCTGAGTCTGCTTCCTCAAAATTCTTTGGATCAACCTGCGAGAGGAAACTTAAATATAAATTTTCATTAGTTGTACCTCTATGAGTTTTGACACCATCCCGGGGATCTCCTATGATTTGATACGTTGGGTGATCCTTCAAGTGACTGAGCTCTAGATTCCTTGCATCTGGAGCTTTCTCAACCACAGGAGTGACCTCATCAACTTGAATGATGTCTTCATCATGGTCATCAACCTCTCCAATTGGGGTTGAGTGGTGTTCTTGATGAAATTTTGATCTTTTCCTTCAGTCGGCTCATTCAAGTTTAATTCTTTTATTCTTGAACCTGCATCTTCAATAAATACACTAGAAGAGCTGTCTTGCAGCAGGCTTGTCTCATCAAATACAACATGAATAGATTCTTCTACAACCAGGGTTTTCTTAATAAAAATCTTATATGCCTTACTATGAGTACTATAACCTACGAAAATACATTCAAAGCTCTTTTCACTAAATTTAGTGGTGTGATACTTACCATTGTTAAGGTCAAAGCATTTACAACCAAAGATTCTAAAGTATGAAATAGTCGGTTTCCTGCCCTTTAGTAGTTCGAAAGGTGTCTTATTATGGTTCTTGTTTATGAGTACTCGATTTTGCACATGGCATGCAGTGTTGATGGCTTCAGCCCAGAAATATTCCGATAGTGAGGCATCACTCAACATGTTTCTACATGCCTCTATGAGCATTCTATTCCTTCTCTCAGCTACTCCATTCTGCTGAGGAGTACGAGGAGAAGAAAATTCTTGAAAGATATCTAGGCTTTCACAGAATTCTATCATGGGCCCAGAATTGAACTTTGTTCCATTGTCACTTCTAATTTTTACTACGGAACAAATGTATTCATTCTGGATCTGCCTGACAAAACTAATAAAGATATCAAAAGTATCTGACTTGTGTTTTAGAAAGAACACCCACGTAAAGCGAGATTAATCATCAACAATCACCAATGTATAATTATTTTCTCCCAAACTTCTAACTTGCAGTGGACCGAACAAGTCCATATGAAGTAGGTGTAAACACCTATTAGAGTATTTGCCAATAATGCTTTTAAAGGTAGCCCTTGTTTGCTTGCCTTTTACATATGCGTGACAAGGTCTATCTATAGTGCACTTGACATTTGGGGCATCACGTACTAAATTAATAGAAAATAATTTATTAATAGTTTTGAAATTAATATTTGCTAATCTCTTGTGCCATTGGTCACCAAGAGACGCACTATCTTTAGCCAAAAAAGCATACTAGCATAGAAGATTCTATGCAAATAAAATTTAAACAAAATATATTTCTACTACGAGTTCTTGATAGAATCGTTTCCAAATTGTCTACCGATTTTATCAAGCACTTGTCTGCATGAAATTTTACTATGTATCCTTTATCGCAGAGCTGGCTTATGCTTATAAGATTGTGTTCCAAATCTTCAACATAAGCCACATCTGAGAAGGATACACTACCATTAGTAATCATACCGTAGCCTTTAGTAATTCCTCTGTCAGAACCTCCGAAGATGACCTTTGGCCCATTCATGACTGGAGAATAATTTTGGAGTAGGCTTCTAGTCCCGGTCATATACCGAGATCATCCACTGTCCAAATACCAGATAGGATTTTTGGTGGCCTTTGGACATACTTGTATTCACAAATCAGTTTGTCTTAGGAACCCAAACTCGATTGGGTCCTTGGTCTCTAGTTAGCATACTCCCCCTACGTATGTTAACATTGTAAGTGGTCTTTCTCACCTTATTAACTTGAGGAGTTACATAACTTTTGTAGTTAAACCAGCAATCTATAGCAAAGTGACCAACTTTGCCGCAACACTAAGAGTCAAACCTGTTGTATCTTCACCTGAATTTCTCCTGCTTGACCTTTTGAGAGTGTGGTCTAGCAGGGACAGCATACTTGGAGGTAGAAGCTTCATGGTGATGACACTCACATGACTTCTTCTCCTTAAGAGGCTTTTCCACAATGGGTTTTACTTTTGGTGCTTTCTTGATGTTGTGACCATGACTATAAGGGCCATAGCTCTGAAGAGTGATCTCCTCATAAGGTACCTTGAAGACACTATCACCAAAGTTCTAGGGACGGGTCCATCCTTGGTATAAAGACTTTGGCTCTGCATAAGTAGACCTAGCAAAGTGATCGTAGGAGGAATCAATATCAAACTCGTTAGTTGGAAAGATAACCTTTTTGAATGAAGTCTGATCTTGAGGAGCTTTCCCCTTTTCCTTGGCCAAAGCTTTCTTGTCAGCCTTATTCTTCCGTTGAGCCTTATTTCTCTTAGAAGATTTACTAGGAGAATCCATATGGCCTAAGCCAGCACCTTTGGCCTGAGTTGAGAATTCAACAACAAACGGAAGGATAGTCTTGGACTTGGATAAAATTTCAACAAGTTTCTTTTCAGCTGCAAGTTGTTCTTCCAAGTCTTTGATGATTTTCTCCTTCAGATCTAGGTGCTCGAGAGCTTTATTATATTCTTCAATTGCATCATTGAAATTCTCTCTGAGTGAGTCTGTCTTGGTGACTTCTTCTCTCAGAGTGCTCTCTTCAGCCGTGAGAGATTTAATCTCCTTGGCCTGAGTTTTCACAACTTTTCGATATTTATCGTAAGACTTTATTAAGTCTTTATATTGAGCCATAAGTTCAGACTCATCGTCAGAAGAGCAGTCCTCACGATCATGGTCAGAACCATCTGATTCAAAGTGAGGAGTATGAGAGTTTACCTTCCCAGTGTACTGGGGTTCTTCTTCCACATCTATTTGTGCCATTAGCCTAAAGTAGTCTTCCTCTTCTTCACTTAACTAAGATGAGTCAGAGCCGCTGAGAGTCTTGCCTTTCTTGGCTACTAGGCTTATTTTAGTTCTCTGTTATTGTAAGAAGATTTCTTCTCCTCTCCTTTTCCACCCTCCTTCTTCTTGTGAGGGCAATCAGAAATTACGTGTCCTGGCTTGTTGCAATAATAACAAACAATGTCAGAAGAAATATGTTTGTTCTGTTTAGAATGATACCTGTCTTATCTACTTGAGCCTTTCTTGTGACGATCACCATCATGACCTGATCGTCTGGATGAGGCACCTTTGCCTCTCCACTATTTCTTCTTGTTCAAGAACTTCTTGAACTGCCTTGAAAGAAGAGAAAACTCTCCTTCTGATAGCTCTGAGCCTAAGTTACTTGGCTCTGAAGCTTCTTCTTCACTCTCTTCCTATGCAAGAGCAGGTGATGCAACTTTGACTTTCCTTGAGTTGTCTGCCTTCAGTGCGACAAAATTCTCCTTGAATGAAGATCGGCTCTTCTCTTCTTCAGCTTTTCTTGAATTGATTTAGAGCTTATATGACATAAGCTTTCTGAAGAGATTTTGAGGGCCAGTCTTTGCCAGCTTGCCAAACTCCCGAATTTCACTGACTTTGTTGTCCCATTCTTTAGTTAGGGAGCTCAGAAATTTATCATTCAATTCTCCATTAGTTAAGACCCGACCATATACTCTTAGGCCATTGACAATCTTGAAGAAACTTTCAAAGGTATCTGCAATTGAATCCTTGGGACCTTGTCTAAATGCTTCATACTTTTGATTCAGGAGGGATCTTCTGTCATCCCTAACCTCTTCAGTACCTTCCATCAAGGTGATGAGAGACTGCAACATTTCCTTGAATCAGGTTCTACTACATAGAATCATCGACTGTACTTGCGATGATATTTTTCGCTTTCTTGTCTAAGGAGTCAAGTGCAATCTCATCCTTATTAAGATCCATCAACAACTTTGGAACTTTCTTGGTGGGATCAATAGTGGAGACCGTCATAGGAATATAAGGTTCTTCTTCCACAATCATGAAGATTCTTGGGTCCACAGTTTCCATGAAAAATTTAATTATTTCTTTCCACATGGGAAAGTTTGTCTTTGTGCATAAAGAAAGTTTTGCAAAATCCTTTGCTCTGTCCATGCTTGACTCACTCACAAGAGAACTTGGGGAAGATGTATTCAAGGTGTTAACCTCTTGATGAACAACCTCCCTCTTATACCAATTGAAAAATGTTTAAGTTGTTGGATCCCTAGTTTAGATTTGGGCTATGTTCACTAATTAGGATGAGTCTGACTCACATTGTATAGCCAGGGTCAAGTGTATGAGTCCTAGAGTTTAGGGTAGTCACTATGTTCAACCTTCATGGACCAACCAGCAGAAGACCTCAGTTGACCTAGACTTAGAAGAATTCAGAGTTAAAATTATCAGTTCAAAATTCTTCGAACTCAGCTCAAAGATCGTCGATCGCAGATCGACAAACTCAGAGTTACTTCTATGTGTTGAGCTCGACGATATTTGACCTCAGGTTGATGAAATCTTCATTCAGACAGATTCTATGCTCGACGAAATTTGGGATTCAACTTCAAAATATTCTTTCCTTTTTAGTTTCTCTGAACTCTGCTCGACGAAGACAGATTCTTAGCTCGAAGAACTTAGAGCGCAGAATTGGCTAGTTATTTGCAGAATGCAGTTCACTGAGCTCAGGTCGATGAACAAAAATTCTCAGCTCGACGAACTTGGATCTCCAGTCAATGAATTCTGTTCAGAGCTCGACGAATTCTATCCCGAGCCAGATTTAGAAGTTTTTCCTTATTCTGTCCTTTTTTCGTATATTATTTAGCAGTAATTCTCTGAGTAATTAATGCTTATATTCTCCTGGATATAGCCGTTATTGGCAGTATTAATTATGGTATTCATCAGTGTTAATTACTTGCTTAATTTATTGGGACAGTTGGGGAAACTCTTTAATGAATATTCCAGCCGTTTCATTCTCCAGATCAATCAGCAATTAATGCTTAGAATTCAAATTTTCAAAGGGGAATTTTGACAGCAGAATATAAAAGAGATTTTCTCTTTTCAGACGATAAAACAAGAAGAAGAGAACAAACTGAACATTCAATACAAGAAAGAGCATATAGAGAAAGGATACAGAACTCTCTCTCTCTCTATGCAGAAAAAATTTTGTTTTCCCCTTGTACTTTCTGAAGATAGAAGAAGAACAATAATCATACATCAAGAGTCTTCTTCAACTTCAACTCCAGGAATATTCCAGGACGACAACTCTGAATCAGTCAGAAGTTCCTGGATCACTTCAAGTCATGGCTGAAGACCAACACCCTGAGCAAGACTCCAAGTCATTTTAGAAGGAGCTTTGACAATAACAATCCACTAGTCTTCTCTATTATATAGAGAAAAGAGAAGACAACATCAACTCTCTCTCACCTCCTGTATAATGGGTTTATTAACTCCCATCAAAAGTTTATTATTTATTTTTTGGCACCTGATCAAAATCCTAAAGGGTTGTGAGATCTCCCTGGAAATAGATCTTGTGGTGGCAGTCACCTGATCAAAAACCTGATAGTGGATGTTGAAATTTGTGAAGTGGAAGTGGGTGACGGGACAGGCCGCGCGGCCTGTGGCGGACAGCGTTGGCGGACTGGGCGGACTGGGCGGACTGAGGTTGCGGCCTGGTGAAAAGTCTGGTGGAAGCCGGCTGTGTTCTGAGCGGGTTGTTGCATGGAGTCCGCGGTTTGGTGCGGCCTGGTATCTGTGGATAGAGAGGCTTGCGGACTGATGCTTTGCTCAGTGGTCGCGGGTGCAAGCTTGTGCTGTTGGCGGGTTGGTTCGAGTTCGCGGGAAGCCTTGCGGACTGGTGTGTCCGCGGTTTGGGCTGTTGCGGACTGGGCCTTGAGCTTGGATGAGGCCTTGTCGAGCTCAGGTGTTACAGCAGGTCTTGCTGTGGAGACCGGTTGGCGGACTGGTGTTTGGAGTCCGGGAGGAAGCTGCTGTGTTGGACAAGTGCGAGGAGCTCGCGGACTGGTTGCGGTCTGTGCTAGGGTGTTTGGCGGACGGGACTTTGTGTCCGCCATGCTCGCACTGGCCCTTGATGGTTTTGGACTTGGTCACACTTGGTGTCAAGTTCATGGTGTCCGCCGTATCCGCGAAGTCCGCTGTGACCGGGCGGACTGTTGCTGTTTGCCTTGGGTCGTGGACTTGTGGCGGATTGAGGTGTGAGTCTTGCGGACTGCCTCGGGTTGGTGCGGACTGCCATTGAAGAGGGTGCTGTCAAGCAGTTGGAGCTTTGCGGGCTGGTGCCTTGTCCGCTTAGCTTGGGCGGACTGGAGAGGGTTCGTCAATGGTTGCCTTGCTCCTGGCGGTTTCCCTTGGTGACTGGCTAAGTCCTCGCGGACTGAGCGGACGGTCGTTTGTGTTCGCGCGGACTGGGGCGGTGTCGCTATCTCATGGGCGGCGACCACACTCCTCACCTGGCCTATAAATAGGACCCCCCTGGCACATCTACAGTAACCTAAGTAACGTGAGTGAACAGTAAATTGGGTTGGGCGAGTGCTGCGGTCTGTGATTTCCAGTCCGCGCGGATTGTTCCAGGCTGACGGTTTGTTGTGTGCAGGTCGCGCGGATAACTTCAAGGAGCCAGGAGTTTGGCTGTGACTTCGGTCAGTGCTTGGAAGTGTGCGGTCTCTGCGGACTCAGCAGGAGGTCGCTCTGCGGCTTGTCAGTTCTGTTTCAACTTTCCCAGCTTCAATAACCTGTCTGCCGGTTTCAGGCGGGTAGGGGAGTTCCTCAGTTCGGGTTCAGCAGGAGGCGAATAACGGTTTGTCCGCGCGGCCTCGCGGCTTCGGCGGACTCCGTGGTATTCGGCGGATTGCAGCATAGCTTGGGCGAGCTCAGCGGTCTCGGCGGTCTCGGCGACCTCGCGGTCTCGGCGGACTGGAGTGCTGTCCGCCCGGCTTGTTTTTTGGTTTCTTCTGTTTACAGCTGTAATACTAGCGAAATCATGTCTCGCTATGTATGCCTCGGATTGTAAAGAAGTGAATGCATAATAAGATCTTCTTGTGCTTCCATTGTTTTGTTGGGTGCAACCTCTAGTCCTTGGGTTTCCGCAGGTTCAGCGTGCGAACTGGGTAGTTCCGAAGATATTAATTTGGTGTTTGGGCTATCTTGCTGACCACGTTGAGAAAATTTAACATGGCATCAGAGCCAGGTTTCTGAGGTTGCAGAGGTTCAGTTGCGTGAGCGGAGGTCAATCAGCGTTGTTACTCAGTGATTGAGTGGTGATCAACCTGTGTTGTTGCTCGGAGCTGCTGAAGGGTACCAACAGGTGGTTGCAATGGAAGGAAGCTTAGCAAGAGGTCTGGGCATTGAACTCTTAACGCCGACTAACTATAAAAAGTGGAAGTCGTGCATGAAGAGTTATCTTCTAGGCGAGGAGCTGTGGGAAGTTGTCGGTGGAGACGATAGACAGGAAGTTACTACTGCTTTCGGTACTGCTGAACAGGTGAGGCTCTGGAGAAGAACTAATGCTAAGGCAGAGTTCGTTCTGAAGAGAGCTGTCTCTCCGGAACTGTTTGATCACATCATTGGATTTGAGTCGGCTGCTGATATTTGGACAACCATTGATGAGTTGTTCAATAGGAAGAATGTGGCGCGGCTTCAGTTCCTGGAGAATGAGTTGGCCAGGGCAACTCAGGGAGACCTTTCCATCTCCAAGTACTTCTTAAAGATGAAGAGCTTGTGTGCTGAGTTGTCGGCACTGGATCCTGATGAGCCTATCTCTGAGGCGAAGATGAAAAGACACATTTTCCGCGGCTTGCGGAAGGAGTATGTGGCCTTTGTTACATCTGTTCAAGGGTGGGCTACTCAGCCGTCGTTGCTGGAGCTGGAGAATCTGCTTGCCTCGCAGGAGAGCTTAGCAAGGCAGATGGCTGGAGTGAATCTGAATCAGGAAGGCAGCGAGGCTCTCTTTTCAGGCAAGAAGAAGGGATGGGAAGGGAAGAAGAAGAAGAAGGTGCAGGCCGCTGTTGAGAAGGAGGCTTCAACTTCATATCTGCCGGAGAGGAGCAATGCTCCTAAGGACTGGAAGAAGAATCTGAAGTGCTACCGGTGTCATCAGCGAGGGCACTTCAAGCGGGACTGCAAGGTCAAACTGCAGCCTGGGCATGCTGCGGGAAAGGAGGAAGCTTGCTCGTGAAGTGAAGAAGCAGAATGGGGAGGAGCTTTCATGACGGGCACTTGTGTCCGGGCCTTATCTGCTGAGGACTTCAACAGCGAGTGGATCGTCGACTCCGGGTGTGGTCATCACCTCACCGGAGACAAGTCGAAGTTCACCTCCATGCAGGCTTACTCAGGTAATGAAGCTATTATCACTGCTGATAATACTGTTTATGCAGTAGAGAAGGAGGGGGTCGTGTCTTTGGGTAGTGATCAGGGGCCACTCACGTTAAGGAGTGTGTATCACGTGCCGGGCATGAAGAAGAACCTCTTCTCGGTGACCAACGCGGTGGACGCTGGGTATCACGTTCTGTTTGGGCCAACAGACGTGAGGTTCCTTCGCAACGTATCAGCGGTGAAGGCTGATGTTGCTCATGTTGGGAGGAGGGTGAAGAACTTGTTTGTTCTTTCCACCAGTGCCTATGTTGATAGGATGAGAGCCAATGATAGTGCGGCTATCTGGCATGAGAGGCTGGGGCATGTTGGCATGGACAAGCTAAAGGCAATGGCGAGTAGAAGTCTGGTGAGGGGGTTGCCGATGTTGTCCTCCTTTGGTGATGGGCATGTTTGTGCGGGCTGTCAATACGGTAAGGCACATCGCCTTCCGTTTGATAAATCTCAAACAAGGAGCAAGAAACCATTGGAGTGTATTCATGGCGACCTGATGGGACCGACTGTTACTGCCAGCCTTGGTGGAAGCAAATACATGCTTGTCTTGGTTGATGACTACTCAAGGTATACTTGGGTGTACTTCTTAAAGGAGAAGTCGGAAGCCTTCCATTTGTTCGTGGAGTTCAAAGAGTTGGTAGAAGGCCGGCTTGGCTTGCGGATTAAGAAGCTTAGAACTGATAACGGGGGGGAGTTTGTCTCCTCCGAGTTTTCTAACTTCTGCAGGAAGCACAGGATCCAACGGGAGCTTACTTGTTCTCACACTCCACAACAAAATGGGGTAGCGGAGCGGAAGATCCGTCATTTGACGGAAACCTGCAAATGTTGGCTGCATGCGAAAGATATCCCAAGGTCCTTTTGGGCGGAGGGAATGTCTTGTGCTGCTTATGTTGTCAACCGGATGCCACTCAGCCCTATCAACATGAAGACTCCTATTGAGCTGTTGCTGAAGGAGAAGCCGAGTGTTGGACACCTTCGGGTGTTCGGTTCAACTTGCTACGTGCATGTCCCGGATGCTTCACGGACAAAGCTGGATGCGAAGGCAAGGAAACTTGTCTTTGTTGGCTATGATGAGCGGAAGAAGGGATGGAAGTGCATGGACCCTGTGACGAAGAAGTTCGTGGTGTCAAGAGACGTTGTCTTTGACGAGCTGACGTCATATGGAGGTGGCTCGGTGGAGCCTACCGGAAGTAGCAAGGTTGAGGAAGCACCGGTGGAGGCTGCTGAAGGCTTGGAAGAGGAGCTTGCTGTTTCACCAGCAGCTCCTGTTGCTTCGAACTCCGAGGCTGAGCCTTCTGGCTCAGGAAGCAGGGGGAGCACTGCTCAATGCTTGCCCCAGGTAGGAGTGGAGCCTGAAGAAGCAACGGAAGCCGTGAGCAAGGAGCCGTGTCTTCGGAGATCGAAGAGGGTGGTTAAGCCACCGGCTCGGTACTGTGATGGGAATGCAGTGAGCTTTGTCTCCTGCTTCTTTGCAGGTCCTCTGGATGAGCGAGAGCCTACAAACTTCAACGAGGCCACTGGAGTGAAGGAGTGGGATGATGCCATGAAAGAAGAGATTGATGCTCTGAAGAAGAATGAAACCTGGGACCTTGTACCCAAGGTTGATGGCATTACTCCGGTTACTTGCAAGTGGGTGTATAAGTTCAAGAAGAAGGCTGATGGGAGCATTGATCGGTTCAAGGCTCGCCTGGTCGCAAGAGGATTCTCACAGCAGTATGGAGAAGACTATGAGGAGACATTCAGTCCAGTTGCGAAGATGACATCTGTAAGAGTGGTGATCGCCTTGGCTGCTAGCAAGGGATGGAGGTTGTGGCAACTCGATGTGAAGAATGCCTTTCTTTACGGAGAGATTGACAAGGACATCTTCATGGATCAGCCGCTTGGTTTCGTCTCTGAGAAGCATCCGGACTATGTCTGCAAACTCAGGAAGGCTCTCTATGGGTTGAAGCAAGCTCCTCGGGCGTGGTATGGGAAGATTG
The DNA here is from genome assembly GCA_039583875.1 of Platanthera guangdongensis. NCBI lineage: Eukaryota > Viridiplantae > Streptophyta > Magnoliopsida > Asparagales > Orchidaceae > Platanthera > Platanthera guangdongensis. The sequence continues at coordinate 48,566 of JBBWWR010000147.1, read as the reverse complement.
CAGAGTACTTGCAATTCTGTGGATACCTGGCTTCTAACTCGGACTCAAGCTTGTTCGTCAAGAAGAAGGGAGAGCTAAGAGTCTTGGTCCTACTGTATGTGGATGATATGATCATCACAGGGAACTCGGAGGAGGAAGTAGCAAGGCTCAGGGGAGAGCTTGCTATACGCTTCGAGATGAAAGACTTGGGAGAGTTGCATCACTTTCTTGGTCTGGAAGTGGAGAGGAAGGAGTGCGGGATTCTCATTAGCCAGAAAGGGTATGCTGATCGTATTGTGAAGCGGTTTGGCATGGGCGAAGGGAAGAAGTGCTCTACTCCACTGGAACCTGGGCTAAAGCTTCGACGGGATGAGGGAAGGGTTCTTCTTGATCCCTTGGTGTTCAGGGCTCTTGTTGGGAGCTTGATTTACCTGACGATTACAAGGCCGGATATCGCTTATGCTGTTGGCCGAGTAAGTCGGTATATGGCTGAACCAAGGCAATCTCATCTAGTGGCGGCGAAGGGAATTCTGAAGTATGTCAAGGTGACTTCTGAGATGGGACTCCTCTATGGAAGGGATGCGGAGTTTGCGTTGCTCGGGTACACGGATGCTGACTATGGCGGTGATTCGGATGATCGAAGGTCTACTTCAGGTTATGTGTTCACTTGCGGTTCAGCTAGCATCTCGTGGTGTAGCAAGAAGCAGGACTCGGTGTCAGTTTCAACCACGGAGGCGGAGTATAAGGCTTCGGCCTTGGCTGCTCGGGAAGCCGTTTGGTTGAGGAGACTCATAGAGGATGTTCATGAAGAAGTGCAAGGGCCTACTTTACTCCGGGGTGACAATGAGAGTGCTCTCAAACTGGTAAACAATCCAGTGTGTCACGCCAGGACCAAGCATATAGAGATTGATCACCATTTCATCAGGGAGAAGGTGCTGGAAGGATCTCTGCTGGTCGGGCATGTTCGGAGTGAAGATAATCTTGCTGACATCTTCACGAAGCCGCTGTCGAAGGGGCCTTTTGAACGCTTGCGCAGCTTGCTGGGCTTGGTCACCACTTCTCACTTCAAGGGGGAGTGTTGAAATTTGTGAAGTGGAAGTGGGTGACGGGACAGGCCGCGCGGCCTGTGGCGGACAGCGTTGGCGGACTGGGCGGACTGGGCGGACTGAGGTTGCGGCCTGGTGAAAAGTCTGGTGGAAGCCGGCTGTGTTCTGAGCGGGTTGTTGCATGGAGTCCGCGGTTTGGTGCGGCCTGGTATCTGCGGATAGAGAGGCTTGCGGACTGATGCTTTGCTCAGTGGTCGCGGGTGCAAGCTTGCGTTGTTGGCGGGTTGGTTCGAGTTCGCGGGAAGCCTTGCGGACTGGTGTGTCCGCGGTTTGGGCTGTTGCGGACTGGGCCTTGAGCTTGGCTGAGGCCTTATCGAGCTCAGGTGTTACAGCAGGTCTTGCTGTGGAGACCGGTTGGCGGACTGGTGTTTGGAGTCCGGGAGGAAGCTGCTGTGTTGGACAAGTGCGAGGAGCTCGCGGACTGGTTGCGGTCTGTGCTAGGGTGTTTGGCGGACGGGACTTTGTGTCCGCCATGCTCGCACTGGCCCTTGATGGTTTTGGACTTGGTCACACTTGGTGTCAAGTTCATGGTGTCCGCCGTATCCGCGAAGTCCGCTGTGACCGGGCGGACTGTTGCTGTTTGCCTTGGGTCGTGGACTTGTGGCGGATTGAGGTGTGAGTCTTGCGGACTGCCTCGGGTTGGTGCGGACTGCCATTGAAGAGGGTGCTGTCAAGCAGTTGGAGCTTTGCGGGCTGGTGCCTTGTCCGCTTAGCTTGGGCGGACTGGAGAGGGTTCGTCAATGGTTGCCTTGCTCCTGGCGGTTTCCCTTGGTGACTGGCTAAGTCCTCGCGGACTGAGCGGACGGTCGTTTGTGTTCGCGCGGACTGGGGCGGTGTCGCTATCTCATGGGCGGTGACCACACTCCTCACCTGGCCTATAAATAGGACCCCCCTGGCACATCTACAGTAACCTAAGTAACGTAAGTGAACAGTAAATTGGGTTGGGCGAGTGCTGCGGTCTGTGATTTCCAGTCCGCGCGGATTGTTTCAGGCTGACGGTTTGCTGTGTGCAGGTCGCGCGGATAACTTCAAGGAGCCAGGAGTTTGGCTGTGACTTCGGTCAGTGCTTGGAAGTGTGCGGTCTCTGCGGACTCAGCAGGAGGTCGCTCTGCGGCTTGTCAGTTCTGTTTCAACTTTCCCAGCTTCAATAACCTGTCCGCCGGTTTCAGGCGGGTAGGGAAGTTCCTCAGTTCGGGTTCAGCAGGAGGCGAATAACGGTTTGTCCGCGCGGCCTCGCGGCTTCGGCGGACTCCGTGGTATTCGGCGGATTGCAGCATAGCTTGGGCGAGCTCAGCGGTCTCGGCGGTCTCGGCGACCTCGCGGTCTCGGCGGACTGGAGTGCTGTCCGCCCGGCTTGTTTTTTGGTTTCTTCTGTTTACAGCTGTAATACTAGCGAAATCATGTCTCGCTATGTATGCCTCGGATTGTAAAGAAGTGAATGCATAATAAGATCTTCTTGTGCTTCCATTGTTTTGTTGGGTGCAACCTCTAGTCCTTGGGTTTCCGCAGGTTTAGCGTGCGAACTGGGTAGTTCCGAAGATATTAATTTGGTGTTTGGGCTATCTTGCTGACCACGTTGAGAAAATTTAACAGTGGATTCCTACCAGGGTGGCAGAAGAGTGGATGTACCCAGGTTGGGGAACCACTATAAAATTCTTGTGTTGTCTGGTTGCCTATTTTCTTTCTATTCTTTATTTGTTGTGTTGTGATAGTTTTGCTTAGGTTGCATTTACTTTTATACTACTATAATTATCACATATTTTATTACTCTGATAAATTTTTAACAAAGCAAAAAGTTTTAAGTTACTTTATTCACCCCCCCTCTAGAGTAATCAGATCTATCCCCTTATCTTTCTATTGGTATCAGTGTTATACCATATCTTTCAATTGGTATCATAGGGGTATTCATTTGGTTGTACAAGCTGACACTTGAACCAGAAGTTCCTTATTAGATCTGATTTTCTTTTTCCTAGTTTTTCTGTTTATTTCATAGCATGACACAGAACAAAGATTATGCAAGCAGCAGACCTCCAGTCTGCAACCTGAATAGGTTTGCTATCTGGAAGGCAAAAATTAGGCTTTATATATACTATATTGATGAAGACAAATACAACTCTATTTTGACAGGACTACCAGCTCCAGTGGCTACCACTACTGCATGTTCCAGCACACATGCTGTTCCACCACCTGAGTGGACAGATGCACAGAAGAAGGCCAAGATAGCAGATGCCAAGGCCATGAACATCTTAGCACAGATTATGTCAGTTGACATATTCCAGAAAGTGGCTGAGTGCACATCTGCTAAAGCTATCTGGGATTCTCTCAACTAGATGGTTGCTGGATCATCAAATGGGAGAAAAGACAGGAGATCAAATCTCATCTCCTTGTATGAGAACTTCAAGAAAGATGAATCTGAGTTTGTGAGTGACATGTACAACAGACTAAGCTCAATCATCAATAAGCTGAAGACTCTGGACAAGGACATAACCCTCACAGAGGTTAATAACAAAATTCTCATGTGCTTCCCTAGCTCATGGGATTATAGAATATGGCCAATCAAGGAGGCCAGAAGTCTTAATGAGATTTCCACTGAATCTCTTCTTGGAAAGCTCAAATCATATGATAAACTAATAAAGACAAGAGAAGTTGCAGAGTAGAAGACTCCTCCAGCAGCAAGAAAGGAGCAAAATATAGCTTTTAAAGCTTCAGAAGAATTAGAAGCTCCAACAACCAGTGAAGAACTTATGAGTCTCTTAGCCAAGAGATTTTACAAAATGGTAAAGAATGACTTCAGAAGAAAGTCATCCAGCCAAGATGACAAGCCAAGATATGATAGGACACCAACTAAATAAGTTGTTTGTTTTGGTTGCAGGAAGCTAGGACACTTTATTTCAGAGTGTCTAGAGAACCAAAAGAAGGAGAGAAAAAGAGAAAACAAAACCAGGAAACTGTTGAAATTTCCTGGACCTTGGAGTGAGCAGGGGTTATCTCAACTTAAGTCAGTCACAACCAGAAACACATGCAACAACAAGAGTCTTTACTGATTAACAACAATCTTCTTTACAAAGAGAGACATACATGGCGAGATATGCTTCACCAAGACCAACACATGGAAAGCAGAGATAATTACAAAGACAAAACAATACAAGTCACGCGGACTCCAACACGAAGCAGCCGGTCAACTGCTGTGGGGCCACATAATCCACCAGGTCGCCAGACCGCAACCCAAGTCGTCAATCTGCAAGCCGCCTAACTGCGAGGTCGCCTAGCCGTGAGACCGCACAAGCTGCAATGCCGAATAGAACAGTCCGCCTGAAGAAGGCGACTTATTGAATCCTGAACCAAGTTGCCAAAGAGAAGACCGTCTGGTCACTGTCCATGACTTGATGTTTACCACCTGTTGCTTAACCGCATAGTCCACACTGTCCCTGATAGCAATCAAATCCAAGTCCTGTCTTTCCAAAGCTATCAGCATAACCTGCACAACACAACCCGGTCAACTCAATCAAACTGTGCAGACACAAAAGTCCAGTCCGTAACAACTGTTGCGGCACACTTACTGTTCACTCGTGCATAGAGGTTCTTTATTCTTGATATGACATGGGTCCTATTTATAGGCACTATGAGTAGTATGGTCACTGCCCTAGCCGATAGGATCACCGCCACATCCTGTAGCAAGAACACATGTCCACAAAGCCCGTGGATACACACCAATTCTCCGCTACCTGTGCAGGATAGCCAGTCCGCCATTGCTTCTCCAAGGCCGGACAGCAACACAAGTCTGCTTTATTGCCAAAGGCCAAGCCAACGCCAATGCTTCACCAAGGCTGGACACATCACTAGTCCTCCTTGTCGCAAGGCCAAGCCAACACTGCCACAGCCTAACTCTACAACAGCTTTCCATATATCCGCAGACACAGCTCCAGTCCGCTTACCCCGAGCCAACAGCCTCGCCACCCAGTTAACTGCCGGACTCAGCGGACATAGCTCCAGTCCGCTTATCTCGAGCCCAGTCTCGCCACCAAGACACCTGCTGGACTCAGCGGACACAGCTTCAGTCTGCTTATACTATGGATACCTCCAGTTCTCATATCCCGCAGACTACTCTAGTCTACATATACCGCAGACTACTCTAGTCCGCATATCCCGGAAACTACTCCAGTCCACATATACCGCAGTCTACTCCAGTCCGCATATACTACAGACTACTCCAGTTCGCAAATCCTGAGTCCATGACCATGCCAGCAATGCAGCTGTCGGACTCAGCGGACCCAGCTCCATTCCGCATGCATTTGCGGACGTAATCTCTAGTCAGCTTATCCCCAAACTCGCAACCAAGGCACATAGTACTTCTGCCGAGCTTGGCGGACTGAGAAGCAGTCTGCGCTCTACTGCACGATCTCCCCATACTGAGCCAAACATGGACCTGGTTCAGAACCAACCAAGTCCACACCACTGGCCATAAGGGCCAGTCTGCACTTATTGTCGGACACTGGATTTAGTCCGCCTGCACCGGCGAACTCCAGTATCATTCCACACTAACTGGCGATCTCCACGGCTTTCTCTTGCCATTTTACCAGAGCAAGACTAAGGTTTTAACCAAGCCGGTCTACCGAGCTCCAGTTCTTCAGTCTGCTTCTTGCCGAACTCCGCGGATAGAGTCGGTATCTGCCCAGTTACTTCCTGGGATCCAGCTACTTGTAGAGCATAAGCCGGCCTGGCTAACCACTGCTGCTGTCCGCATAGTCTGCGCGAACATACTGCCCAGGCCTCCACAGAATAAGCCGTCTGTACTATCCCTGCCGATCTAGCTGTCCGCTAGCCCTGTCTGCATAGTCCGCGCGGATAGGTTGCCTAAGTCCTCCATTCACCCACGTTCACTTCACAATTTTCAACACTCCCTCTTGAAGTGAGAAGTGGTGAATATAGCTCCTGTAACCTTGCACCTGGTCCCTCCGATAGCATCTACGAAGAGATGTCCAAGACATAGTTCACGCCCCGCATATCATGGACCACGAGAGAGCCCTCCAGCATCTCCTAAAAAGAGCCATGCTTCCCTCTTCCTTCTTCTTCAGCTTCAACCTCCACTCGTGCATCACAGGAGTATCACCACAATCCTTGGGCACACGGGCCCAAGCCTCGTCACCTCTGAGAGTAGTCACCTCCTCAGCTCTGGCGACATCCACCTCCTTGACTCTAGTGGGGTCATCATAGCTAGAAGGTACTCGCTCGACCTGAGGGCTTGCAAGGGAACATGAGACCAACCTTATCACGTTCCTTTTGCTATATCGAGCTGGTGGGTTACTGATCCTCTTTGATCTCCAAAGAACCTGATCATGGCTTACCACCTCCGCTGCTCCTCCTGAACCAGCTCCATTACCGGGCAAACCCGGAATAATGCTCCCCTTGCTTCCTAAACAAGACGCCACCTCACTGGAACTAGGAGCACCTAGAGCAACGCTCCCCTGCTACCTGAACCAGAAGCCTCCTCTCTCCAACAAGAATTACCTGGGACATCTCTCCTCCTGCTTCCTGAATCGAAAGCCTCCGCCTTCGAGCCAGAAGCTCATGGAGCATCGCTCTCCCTACTTCCCGACCCTGACGCCTTTGCCCCGAAGCTAGAACAACCTGGAGTCCCTGGTGACTCAGGCAGCTCCAACTGATCCATAACAGTAGCCTTCTTTAGCCCACCATCTGACCTGCTCATCTCTAGCTCTACATATGAGCTATCCCAATACGACGTCAGCTCATCGAAGATAACGTCTCTCGACACGATGAGCCTCTTTGTTGCAGGATCTATACACCACCATCTTCTCCTCTGTTCATCCTACACAATAAAGACTAGCTTTGTCTTGAGAGCAGCCGAAGTGTGTACGTAGCAGGTAGATCTAAACACCAGTGGGTGCTTCACACTGGGCTTCACCTCGAACATCAGCTCATATGGAGTCTTCACATAGATCAGACTAAGAGGCATCCGATTGATGATATGTACCACACAGGTCATTCCTTCCACACAAAAAGCCTTAAGAACGCCTTTTCTCTGAAGCCAACACTTACAGGTCTCCAACAACCAATGGATCATCCGAGTTGCAACACCACCTTGTTGTGAAGTATGTCCACAAGAAATCTCCTTCTGGATGCCATGCTTTTTGCAAAAGTTTGACAACTCGGTTGAGCCAAACTCACCACCGATACTTGTCCTCAACTTCTTGATCCGCAGGACAAGCTGGCCTTCCACAAGCTTCTTGAACTCCACAAACAATCGCATCATGTTCGACTTCTCCTTCATGATGTATACTTAAGTATACCTTGAATAGTCATCAACCAATATCAACATGTATCTGCTGCCTCCAAGATTGGAGGTGATGGTCGGTCCAACTAGAGCACATTGGACAACCTCCAAAGGTGCTTTACATCTGTATTGTGCCTTATTAACCATAAAGCGATAAGCTTCACCATGATGACATCCCGCACATCCCTGACCATCGCCATAGGATGACAATCTAGGCAAACCACTCATGAGTCTTCTTACTGCCATTGCTTTCAGCTTGTCCATCCCTACATGCCCCAGTCTTTCATGCCAGATAACTGCACTATCACTGGCCTTCATCTGATATGTACCTGAACTTATTGATGACCCAACTAAGTTCTTCTCCTTACTCCTAACATAAGCTATATTCGCCGAGAGCAATACAACCATGCACTCCTTCCTGAGGTGACCATGTTACTTGCATCTATATCACCTTGGTCCTTCCTTCCTCTTCCCATCACACCTAGGAGAACAACTCCTTTCTTGCTGATATGAAGTAGAAGGATCATCCGCTGCAGCAACCTTCACCTCCTTCCTGAACAACCCATTAAGGGAAGTCCAAACCTCCGTAGCTGATCGACATCCACTGATGTGGTCCAAGAGCTCCGATGAGATCATCTTCTTGAGAATAGACTCCGCTTTCGCATTTGTCTCCTTCCAAGCTCTCATCTCTTCAGCATTGCCAGCAGTAGCCTCTTTTCTTTCTGCTCCGCATACTACCTCCCAAAGGTCCTCGCCAAGAAGAAAGCTTTCCATACAAGACTTCCACCTATCAAAATTCGTCTCTGTAAGGTGATCAATTCCAAGACAACTTGCATCTACCACTACCATGGTTCTACCACTGGTTCCCTCTTCACAAGAGCAAACAACCACTTCAGTTGATCACTGCTTATCCACTCCAATCCAGCTCTGATACCATGTTGAAATTTCCCGGACCTTGGAGTGAGCAGGGGTTATCTCAACTTAAGTAAGTCACAACTAGAAACACATGCAGCATCAAGAGTCTTTACTGATTAACAACAATCTTCTTTACAAAGAGAGACATACATGGCGAGACATGCTTCACGAAAACCAAAACGAAGCTGCCGGTCTACTGCTGTGGAGTCCGCATAATCCTCCAGGTCGCCAGACTACAACCCAAGCCACGCGGACTACCCCTTGTTCCAATGCAAGCTCTAGTCGTCAATCTATAAGCCGCATAACCACGAGGTCGCCTAGCCGCCAGACAGCACAAGCTGCGATGCCGAATAGAACAGTCTGCCTGAAGCAGGCAACTTATTGAACCCTAAACCAAGTTGCCAAAGAGAAGACCATATGGTCGCTGTCCGTGACCTGCTGTTTACAGCCTGTTGCTTAACTGCAGAGTCCACACTGTCCCTGACCGCAATCAGAGCCAAGTCCTGGCTCTCCAGCACTATCCGCACAACTTACACAGCATAACTCGGTCAACTCAATCAAAACACGCTGACACAAAAGTCCAATCCGCAGCAACTATTGCGGGCTCACTTACTGTTCACTCATGCATAGAGGTTCCCTATTCCTGATGTGACATGGGTCCTATTTATAAGCATGATGAGGAGTGTGGTCACCGCCCTAGCTGATAGGATCACCGCAACATCCCGTAGCATGAACACCTGTCTGTAAAGCCCGCGAATACACACCAGTTCACGACTACCTATACAGGATAGCCAGTCCGCCATTACTTCTCCAAGGCCGGACAATTACACCAGTCCGCCTTGTCGCTAAAGGCCAAGCCAACGCCAATGCTTCACCAAGTCCGGACACATTGTCAATCCGCCTTGTTGCAAGGCTAAGCCAAGACTGCCACATCCTAACTCTACAACAGCTGTCCGCCTATCTGCAGACACAGCTCCAGTCCGCTTATCTCGAGCCAACAGCCTTGCCACCAAGGCAACTGCCGGACTCAGCAGACACAGCTCCAGTCCGCTTATCCCGAGCTGTGTCTGCAACCACCGATGCTGTCTGCGTAGTCCATGTGAACAGACAGCCCAGGCCGCCACAGAACAAGCCATCTGTACCAGCCCCGCCAACCCGGCTGTCCGCCAAACCTATCCGCGTAGTCCATACGGATAGGTTCCCAAGTCCTCCATTGACCCACTTTCACTTCACAATTTTCAACAGAAATAGCACTACAGCAAGCCCTCCTCCAGTAAGCACCAAAGGAAGGAGAAAGGTTTCATTGTTGAGACCTGAAGTGATACAGATGAAGAATCCTCATCTTCCAGCTCTAGTGAAGATGAAGAGGAGGCAAAAGCAAGGGAAATTTGCCTTATGGCTATCAATGCCTCCTGCAGCAAATTTGATGATGAGGAACAAGCAGAAGAATCAGAAGAAGAATCAGAATCTGAGGAAGATCAGGTAATCTCCTCATTTGACTTCAATTCAGAAGATTTCAAAATTGAATTTAAATCTTTGTGTAATGATTTAATCAAGTCAGAAAAAGAAAACAAAATACTTAGAGATAGACATGTTGAATTTGATAACCTATTTGCTGAGAATATCAAATTGAAAAATGATTTATATTTAGCCAATGGACAAATCATTTCACTTAAAACTAAATTAAGTGAGGCAAAGCAACTTGAGTAATCTCTTAATGGGAGAAGTCTTAAGCTAATGGACATCACAAGCACAGTCAATGCTAGACTAAATGGCAAGCTGGGCTTAGGTGCTTCATCAAGCTTACCCCATAGTACAGAAAAATATTCTAATAACTCCAATAAAATTTGTTTTAAAAAAGGGCAAAGAAAAGATAGATAATAATAATGTTAAACAACGAGAATTAAAATAAAAGAATAAGAAAAAGAGAAAGAACAATAAAGATCCTAACCATAACATTGTTCAGCAGATTTCGTTGAACTCAAATCGACGAAATGTGTATAGTTTGTCGAACTCATGTCAACGAACTCCGAACGCAAATTTTCATTATAATTATTCAATTAACTACGATCGACGAAACCAGTATGGTTCGTCGACCCGAGATCGACGATATTGGGGCCCAGAGAATGAATACTTTCATTCTCTGAGTGGAGTTCGACGAACTCATCCCCATTCGTCAAACTCAGATCGACAAACTTACAAGAATTCGTCGAACCCAGTTCATCTTAACAAAAACTTTAATTCATACAGGACATTTAATCAACCAAGATAATATAATAATCCATTCACTCAGTGAATAATTCCACCTAGAAGATTTCATCCCTTAGGTTACAAAAATCAACCAGAATACTCTTATATTTCAAGTTTTAATTATGAAAAGAAACAAGGACCCAAGGTAACCTGGGTCAAGAATAGCTAGTCTATTTTATTGGAGGTAAAATACTATCCCACCACAGAGCAACAGTGGTATTTGTATAGTGGCTGTTCAAAACATATGAATGGAAATAAGGACAACTTTATCAACTACAAGTCTAAGCTAGGACCCAAAGTAATATTTGGTGATTCTAGTTGTGGCCAGACTGAAGGCTCTGGAAAGGTTAAAATTGGAGCAGTCATCTTCAGGAATGTAGCTTATGTAAATGGACTGAAGAACAATCTTATATCCATAAGTCAGTTATGAGATGAAAGGTTTCAGGTATCATTTAACAAAACTTCATATATTATTACTTCTGTAGATAACCAAGTAGTATTAACAGGTACTAGAGTAGGAAATATCTATGTAGTTAATTTTAAATCAACTAAAATTGAGATATGTCTATTTAATCAAACTAGTAATAATCATGATCCTTGGCATAAGAGATTAGGACATGTAAACCTTAAAACCATTGCAAAACTCTCTAGGGACAACCTTATTAGAGGATTGCTTTCTTGCCCCTATAAGAAGGAAAGCCTTTACAGGGCTTGTCAGTTAGGCAAGTAAACTAAAAATATCTTTAAGTCACTTAATAAGAGTGATTCACCTAGGATTCTGTATTTGCAACACATGGATCTCTTTGGACCCATTGCTGTACAGAGCCAAGGAGGAAAGTCTTATACCTTATGTTGGATCCCTAGTTGGATTTGGGCTAGGTTCACTAATTAGGATGTCTGACCCACAATGTATATCCAGGGTCATGTGTTTTGAGTCTTAGAATTTAGGCCAAGTCTTTAGGTTCAACCTTACATGGACCAGCCAGCATTAGAACTCAGATTAACTCAAGACTTAGAATAAATCAAGTTCAGTATATAAGTTCGACATTCGTCGAACTCGCCTTCATGATAGTCGTGCTCTACTCGACAAACTCAGAGTTAATTCTATGAGTTGAGCTCGACGATATTCGAGCTTAGGTTGATGAAGTCTGGATTTCAACTTCAACACAATCTTTCCAGATTACTTTCGCTGAACTTAGCTCGACGAAGACAGATTATCAGCTCGACGAACTTAGAGCGCATAATTGGCAAGTGTTGAAATTTCCCGGACCTTGGAGTGAGTAGGGGTTATCTCAACTAAAGTTAGTCACAAGAAGAAACACATGCAACAACAAGAGTCTTTATTGATTAACACCAATCTTTTTTTACAAGGCGAGACATACATGGCGAGACATGCTTCGCCAAAAAATACCACAAGGAAAGAAGAGACTACAAATACAAGACAAGTCAAACACAAGTAGCGCGGACTCAACACCAAGACGACAGTCTACTGCTGTGGAGTCCACACAATCCGACAGGTCGCCAGACCGCAACCCAAGCTGCGCGGACTACCCCTTATTCCAATGCTAGCTCTAGCCGCCGATCTGCAAGCCGCCTAACAGCAAGGTCACCTAGCCGCCAGACCGCACAAGCTGCGATGCTGAATTGAATAGTCCGCCTAAAGAAGGCGACTTATTGAACAACGAACCAAGTTGCCAAAGAGAAGACCATCTGGTCACTGTCCGGGACCTGCTGTTTACTGTCTGTTGCTTAACCACAGAGTCCGCACTATCCCTGACCACAATCAGAGCCAAGTCCTAGCTTTCCAGTGCTATCCGCACAACCTGCACAACACAACCCGGTCAACTCAATCAAACCATATGACCACCAAAAGTCAGTCTGCAGCAACTGTGATGGGCTCACTTACTGTTCATTCATGCATTAGGTTCTCTATTACTGATGTGACATGGGTCCTATTTATAGGCACGATGAGGAGTGTGGTTGTAACGCCCTGAAACTCAAAAGAGGAACGGGTAGCATTTTGAGCCAAGTTTGGGACATAGTAGGGGTTACACGGCCTTCGACACAGGCGTGTCCAAGGACCGTGTCGTGATCGGGTTCGACGATGGCCGTATGGTCGATGAAAATGCAGTCGACGATCGTCGTGACAGCGAACACAGCCTGAGACACGGGCATGTCCCAGGCCGTGTCCTACTTAGGTTATTAGCCGAGTTGTGTCGGGGAGGAACATGGCCTGGAGCCCAGGAGTGTTCGGGTTGGACACGGGCATGTCAAATGTGACACGGGCGTGTCGAGTACCCGTGTTGTTTTCGGGTTATGTTTAGTCCTGTGTCGATGGAGGAACACGCCCCGTAACACGGGCGTGTACTGAATGATATGGGCGTGTCAGGTGCGACACGGTCATGCCATTTAGGCTGACTAATGCGACGTCAGTGTTCATAGATCTGATGAACAGGACCTTCAGAGGATACCTAGACCACTTCGTGATCGTCGTTATCGATGATATTTTGGTGTACTCGCAGAGTGAGGAGGAATCAACTGTACGCCAAGTTCTCCAAATGCGAGTTTTGGTTTTCCTTAGTAGCATTCTTTGGCCATATGAAGCAAATCATGGTTGAGGCTTTGGATGGGTCAAATTCCCAATTTGAGGTTGTGGATGGATTATTTTGGAAGGACAGTCGTCTGTGCATCCCAAGTATGGGCAAACTATAGGTGGAATTAATGTACGAGGCTCATCATACCAAGTACTCGATTCACCCAGGGAGCACGAAGTTGTACCGTGATATGAAGAAATTGTTCTGGTAGATAGGACTTAAGAAGGACGTGGCACTGTACGTGGCGAGGTGTCAAACATGCGCCTTAGTGATGGCGGAGTACCAGAAGCCTGGAGGATTCTTGAAGTCCTTGCCTATCCCGGGATGGAAGTTCGACGATATTACAATGGACTTTGTGCATGGGTTGCCAAGGTCGCAGAAGGGAAACGACGCCATTTGGGTGATCGTAGATCGTTTGATGAAAATGTCGCAGTTCATTCCGCATAGAAAGGATGATTCTGTGGAGAAATTGGCAAAATTATATGTGGATAACATTATTCGGCTTCACGGTGTGCCCCGCAGCATCGTGAGTGACCGAGATGGGCGGTTCACGTCCAATGACTGAAGGTTGATGTAACAGATGCTGGAAACAAAGCTGAGTTTCAGCACGGCCTTTCATACGCAGACGGTTGGGCAGACCGAGAGAGAGTCAACGGGATGATGGAAGACATGCTTCGCATGTGTGTCTTGGATTTCGGGAAGCAGTTGGAAGATCACCTGTACTTGGTGGAATTCGCTTATAACAACAGCTACCAGGCGAGCATTCAAATGAAACCCTTCGAGGCCTTTATGGTACAAGATGTCGCACGCCGTTGTCGTGGTTGGAAACGGGTGAGTCGAAGCTATACAAGCAGCAAGAAGTGGAAGATGCAACCTCGTTGGTACGAACAATTCGAGAAAGATTGCTAATCGCTCAGGACCGGCAAGCTAAGTACTATAATGCCAAGTATAGGAACGTGGAGTTTGCTATTGGAGACTGGGTATACTTAAAGATTAAGACGTTCAAGGGTGTCTCATGGGTACGGTGCTTGAAGAAGATAAGTCTGAGGTACCTTGGACCGTTTGAGGTTTTGGAGCAGATTGGCGAATCAGCTTATCGATTAAAGTTATCAGCAGAATTGGGTGGTCTACGCAACGTATTCCACATATTGGTGCTACGGAAGGCGGTGCAAGAGCCTTCCCAAAGGATTGCGGTCGATCAAGTACTGGTTGATAATGGGTTGACGAAGAAGGTAAAGCCTATTCGCATTGAGGACTCGGAAGTCAAGCGATTGCGTAACAAGTAAATCAGGATGCTCAAGGTCCGTTGGGACAACTGCGGTCGGGAGGAGCTCTTGTGGGAGCAAGAGCAGACCATGTTTGAGGATTACCCAGAGTTATTCCACTCAGGTACCGTTTAAGTTTCGTTTATATCTTTTCCTTTTTGTAATTTCGAGACAAAATTCTTTTAAGAGGGAGAGAGCTGTAACGCCCCGAAACTCAAAAGAGGGACGGGTAGCATTTTGAGCAAAGTTTGGGACTTAGTAGTGGTCACACGGCCTGGGGCACGGGCGTGTCCCAGGGTCGTATCATGCTTGGTTTCGACGTTGGCCATGTGGTTAACGAAAATGCAATTGACGATCGTTAAGACAACGAACATGACATGATACATGGGCGTTTCCCAGGCCATGTCCTACTCAGGTAATTAGTCGAGTTGTGTCGGAGAGGAACACGACCTGGAGCCCAGGAGTGTTCGGGTTGGACACGGGCGTGTCAAATATGACACGGGCGTGTCGAGTACCCGTGTTCTCCTCGGGTTATGTTTGGTGCTGTGTCGATGGAGGATCACGCCCTGCAACATGCGTATGTACTGAATGACACGGGCGTGTCAGGTGCGACACGGGCGTGTCGAGAGCCTATCTACGGGACTAGACGCGATGGTTTCGACGTCTATTGAGGAACACGGCCTTGGACATGGACTTGTCACAAGCCTTGTTCGGCCTAGGAATCTGATTTTAAGTTTGAATCGTTGCCGTCTGTTTCCTTCTTTTGTGATCCAATGGCCCCGGGCTGTTCTTGCTGGGATATACCTGGGAATAGGGTTAGAAACCATCATTCCTTTTTGGACTTTCCCTCTCTAAGACTTTTAGTGAGAGGGGAGAGCAAGGAAGAAGAAGGAAGAGAGATCCGACCGCCGGAGGAGCTTCGGACCCCCAAATCGCAAGCCGAGTTCGGATCAACGGAGGCGAGGACTTTGCGGTGCTTTTGATCCGCATAGATCTTCATAACGCCAAAGAGAAATTCTAGGGTAACGATTCTCATTTTGGACATGTGAAGTGCTCTTTCTTTCTGCATTGGAAATCCGCTCTCGCGAGTATGCGGTGAGTGTGAGGTGTTCCTTCGGGTGGATATGAATAGTTGTAACGCCCCCACCTGTCACATGACATATAACGGTGGGTCCGGCCGGGGCCCCACGCCATATCTCACAGACAAAGCGAAGGAATCACGTGTGGAAATCAAAATCGATGCGTATCCTTAACTCATTCCATTCTAGCGCAGCATTTTTCTTGTTAGCATGAACTCAAACCAGAATGTCCACCCATATATAAATGCCACATTTATATAACAACACCAGGAATGTATACAACTCACACACCCTGGCCTTATGGCCTTACAGGTTCCTCTTTACACAGTAACAATTTCGTACATCGGCGCGCAGGCCGGCCACACATGAAATCCAAACACAGCTCTTCATATGGCCTTCAAGGGCCTATAGCAGCAAGCTAGCCACTTTGTCATTTCAATTCAAGCCGCGGCACCTGCAATGAGACATCCACCAAAAAGCGGCAAAACAAAGTAACGGTCAGCATTTTGGCTGACCCATTATAACGATCCTACCCCCTACCCGGGGTAGTGGTTCCTTCCCTGTATACAGTGCTGTCATCTATCATCAAGTATCATCAAACATCATATGTATATCATGCTTTATTCCGCTAGCAAACACATTCCATCACAAACGCTGGAATCCACCAGACGCTCTGTGCACTCAGGGCACCTTCTTGGTGTACCGGAATCCACCAGTCGTACACCGCCAATCCGAGGTGTTAACTTGTTGGTTGACCGGACCTAGTCCACCAGTCTCGCAAGCTGGCGACATCCCGCCCAAACCACTCAGAGGTACAACCTCACAGCAACAACCAGAGTAGGTCGACCCACAACATGTAGTGTAGCACGCCGGGTTTATCCAAGCTCCCCAGGCAATGTCTACCCATCGACCCCCCTCCTAATCCGATCGACCCACACTATGTGGTGCAGCAACCCGGGTTTAACTCGGCTCCCCTAGCATTGCCACCCATCGATCCCGCTAACTAACTAGATCAACCCACCCTAGTGGTGTAACAGTCGGGTTTATCACGAGCTCCCCAGGCATGCTACCAATTTATCATCTCATAAGCAGGAGCTTTGCCAAAGCCTCCTCATCATCACATCCATACATTCATCACAATAGAAATCCATTTACATATCATCAAAACCACAGAGTCTTCTTCGGTTTACCCATGAACATCACCAATCTAGACTACCGGCCCAGATGGGCTTCACACAGCATGTCTATGCCGTACTTCATATTTCCGGCTCTAAATGCAGACTCAACAAAGGAATCTCTTCCGCAAATCCACCTCTTGGTGGAGGATTCCAAGCACATGCATAAAGGAAGGACTTCGATGTCCAAGAAGGAGATCGTTACCCTTGAAGATCGCTTCGGGGACATGAAGTAGCCGGATGGAAATCACCGCCTCGGCTCTACCTTCACGAATCCGCTCTCGGATCTTCGCTCCGCACTCCGCAGCTCCTACAGCAGCTGGTAGACTCCTCCCTTCTCTCTCCCTTAGGCCTCTCTTCTCTCACTCTCTCTTGGAATGAAGATGAAGAAGAAGAAGAAGAGAAAAGAGGGTTTAAATCCCCTTTTTCTCGGCCTTCACAACACCGGGACAAAGCCCAGCCACTGGATCCAGGAAGAGGGAAACAAACGGCTCAGATCTAGCCAGAAAAGCTAAAACAAGGCCTGACACGCCCTGTGACACGCCCGTGTCACAGGTCGTGTCCCTCTAAGCGGCAGACAACCGACTCAATCCAGCCAGTACACGCCCGTGTGACACGCCCGTGTCACGTGCCATGTACCCGACACGCCCTCAGACACGCCCGTGTCTGAGGCCGTGTGCCTCAACGAAAATAATCCCAAACCAACCCGATACTTCACACGGCCTGGCACACGGCCTGGAACACGCCCGTGTTCAGGGCCGTGTGCACCAGGACACACCCGTGTCTCGCAAACACGCCCTAGCTCGAACCGTCGAGTTGAACTCGACGACCACTGACACGCCCTGTGACACGCCCGTGTCACAGGCCGTGTCCTCTCGACACTCGACTCTCGACGATCGTCGAGAGAAATTCGTCGACATCACGGTCGATCGTCGACACGGCCCCGACACGCCCTGCGACACGCCCGTGTCGCAGGCCGTGTCAACTGACATGCCCTGGGACACGCCCGTGTCCCAGGCCGTGTCACCCAAAAATTGCCTGTTTCAGGCATTTTGGCCTGTTACAATCCTCCCCTCCTTCAAATAATTTCGTCCTCGAAATTTGACTCCAAGCAGCCAATCAGCCACAACATCACAAAAGCGTACACCCCAAGCCTCCGCACAAACTAACAAACATACATTACAAACAAACATCCCTAACTTCCCCTTGTGCACATTCAACCACAGAAGACCTCAAAATAAAACAACATGATTTCGTATCGCCTTACCATCACACGTGCACCATATTTTAATCAAGATTGTCACCATCACGATTTTATTCATCATCTATCAATCTAGTTTACATACAACGATATATATAAACATCATGTATATACACCACTATGGATGATCCATCAAGTTTCGATTCAGTCAAAAATAATTCGAATCACACGTCACTTCCGCTCAGCCTCCCGATTTTGAAATTCATGATTAAGCGACAAATTAAACACTCGAGGCTGAATTTCACCCACTGAGCTTTGCGGCTCTTGCACTTCCATCGCATGAAATCGAGATTGCGTCCGGGGTGCAGATGATTCGGCCACTGCTTTTCCTTTTTCTTCATAGGACGCACCCATCTTTTTCTCACTCCCTAGAGGGGCATTCCGACAAAATCTTGCTATATGTCCTTGCTGCCTACATTTATAACAGATACGTGTATCCACACGTCCTGACCCATAAGTCGCCCCTGAAGAAACAGTCGACAGAGCTGATTCCGCCGGCCTAAATCTTTTCTTCTCTTGTCGTCGAAACTCCGATTGATCCGATGGTGACATTTTAAACTCTGACTTCTCCGTTGCCCGTCTCTTATTCGCTTGTACTCGCTTCATATCCTTCTCCAAGGCACGGGCTGTATCGACCAACGCTTGGAAGCCTTGGCTCACTGAACTCGAAAGTGCCAACCTCAATTCATCCCGCAATCCTTCATAAAACCGATTTGTCTTTTGCGCTTCCTCCGCAAAGGTATAACCCGCATATCTCCCCAATCTTGTAAACTCATGCAGGCAAGTATCAATATCTCGCTCACCCTGCACCAGACGGAGAAACTCATTTTCCATCGCAATCCTCTGCGACACTGGCACATACTTGGCTAAAAATATTTGGGAGAATTCCTCCATTGAAACCTCCATTAAACCTCGACCTGCCAAGTGGTGCACTTCAATCTCGTCCCACCACAATCTCGCATCGCCCTCCAACAGAAAAGTGGCCAACATCACTTTCTGTTCCTCGACCGTCCGGATTGCGGTTAGGATCCTTTTTACTCTTGCCAACCAATCTTCTGCCTGCGTTGGGGAAAGCGCTCCACCAAACGTAGGTGGATGGAAGTGCATAAAACGTGACAATGAGTCGTCACTTGCTTGCGCTTCCATCACCATAGCAGCATGCTCTTTCCTTCCACCAGGTCTTGCCTGTCCAGTAGACTGTGCTTGTAACACTGCAAGCACTGTCTCCGTCACCACCCGTATGGCCTCTGCCGAGGGAGGCATAGGTGCTTCCACGGGTGCTGCACTCTCATCCGACCGCTGGGGCTCAGACGGCCCAGCTCCATCCCTCGCCACCTATCCATGTACAGAAGACCATTAATCCTTCAAATCATAACGGTACTGCTACATTGCCTACACACGCACGCACATCATGTGCATGACATACATTCCTAGTGGACATTCATGAGTTCATTTATGTTCTCTCCTCCCAAACCATCTAAACCTGGCTCTGATACCACTTTGTAACGCCCCCACCTGTCACATGACATATAACGGTGGGTCCGGCCGGGGCCCCACGCCATATCTCACAGACAAAGCGAAGGAATCACGTGTGGAAATCAAAATCGATGTGTATCCTTAACTCATTCCATTCTAGCGCAGCATTTTTCTTGTTAGCATGAACTCAAACCAGAATGTCCACCCATATATAAATGCCACATTTATATAACAACACCAGGAATGTATACAACTCACACACCCTGGCCTTATGGCCTTACAGGTTCCTCTTTACACAGTAACAATTTCGTACATCGGCACGCAGGCCGGCCACACATGAAATCGAAACACAGCTCTTCACATGTCCTTCAAGGGCCTATAGCAGCAAGCTAGCCACTTTGTCATTTCAATTCAAGCCGCGACACCTGCAATGAGACATCCACCAAAAAGCGGCAAAACAAAGTAACGGTCAGCATTTTGGCTGACCCATTATAACGACCCTACCCCCTACCCGGGGTAGTGGTTCCTTCCCTGTATACAGTGCTGTCATCTATCATCAAGTATCATCAAACATCATATGTATATCATGCTTTATTCCGCTAACAAACACATTCCATCACAAACGTTGGAATCCACCAGACACTCCGTGCACTCAGGGCACCTTCTTGGTGTACCGGAATCCACCAGTCGTACACCGCCGATCCGAGGTGTTAACTTGTTGGTTGACCTGACCTAGTCCACCAGTCTCGCAAGCTGGCGACATCCCGCCCAAACCACTCAGAGGTACAACCTCACAGCAACAACCAGAGTAGGTCGACCCACAATATGTAGTGTAGCACGTCGGGTTTATCCAAGCTCCCCAGGCAATGTCTACCCATCGACCCCCCTCCTAATCCGATCGACCCACACTATGTAGTGCAGCAACCCGGGTTTAACTCGACTCCCCTAGCATTGCCACCCATCGATCCTGCTAACTAACTAGATCAACCCACCCTAATGGTGTAACAGTCGGGTTTATCACGAGCTCCCCAGGCATGCTACCAATTGATCATCTCATAAGCAGGAGCTTTGCCAAAGCCTCCTCATCATCACATCCATACATTAATCACAATAGAAATCCATTTACATATCATCAAAACCACGGAGTCTTCTCCGGTTTACCCATGAACATCACCAATCTAGACTACCGGTCCAGATGGGCTTCACACAGCATGTCTATGCCGTACTTCATATTTCCGGCTCTAAATGCAGACTCAACAAAGGAATCTCTTCCGCAAATCCACCTCTTGGTGGAGGATTCAAATCACATGCATAAAGGAAGGACTTCGATGTCCAAGAAGGAGATCGTTACCCTTGAAGATCGCTTCGGGGCCATGAAGTGGCCGGATGGAAATCACCGCCTCGGCTCTGCCTTCACGAATCCGCTCTCGGATCTTCGCTCCGCACTCCGCAGCTCCTATAGCAGCTGGTAGACTCCTCCCTTCTCTCTCCCTTAGGCCTCTCTTCTCTCTCTCTCTCTTGGAATGAAGATGAAGAAGAAGAAGAAGAGAAAAGAGGGTTTAAATCCCCTTTTTCTCGGCCTTCACAACACCTGGACAAAGCCCAGCCACTGGATCCAGGAAGAGGGAAACAAACGGCTCAGATCTGGCCAGAAAAGCTAAAACACGGCCTGACACGCCCTGTGACACGCCCGTGTCACAGGCCGTGTCCCTCTAAGCGGCAGACAACCGACTCAATCCACCCAGTACACGCGCGTGTGACACGCCCGTGTCACGTGCCGTATACCCGACACGCCCTCAGACACGCCCGTGTCTGAGGCCGTGTGCCTCAACGAAAATAATCCCAAACCAACCCGAGACTTCACACGGCCTGGCACACGGCCTGGCACACGCCTGTGTTCATGGCCGTGTGCACCAGGACACACCCATGTCCCGCAAACACACCCTAGCTCGAACCGTCGAGTTGAGCTCGACGACCACTGACACGCCCTGTGACACGCCCGTGTCACAGGCCGTGTCCTCTCGACACTCGACTCTCGATGATCGTTGAGAGAAATTCGTCGACATCACGATCGATCGTCGACACGGCCCCGACAGGCCCTGCGACACGCCCGTGTCGCAGGCCGTGTCAACTGACACGCCCTGGTACACGCCCGTGTCCCAGGCCGTGTCACCCAAAAATTGCCTGTTTCAGGCATTTTGGCCTGTTACAATAGTCCCCCTTGTTTTGCATGTAGAGTCCGGAATCGAAGAATGGACATAGGCATGGTGTGTGAAGCCTACCAGGACAAGTTGTTTTGGATCGGTGATGTTTCATTATGCATGGATAGTTGGAGAAGACTCTGTGTCAATGGTTGTTTTCGTGTTTTATACGTGGTAGATTGCAACAGGGAACCTTGGGGGCTAACTCCATGGTGCACCCGAAAATCTAGGGAGAAGCGTGATTCTGCCATCTTGGTGGCCTGGGAGCCAACTTGCACATAATTAGGTTATGTAAAATGTGTGATCGGTTTGGGACTCGGGGAAGCTTGACCCGCGCATATGGCTTAAATTGACGTTGTTGTGTGAGCAACGGGACAGGCGGAACCGTACCCGCTCTATGTTGTTCGGTTAGGGAGACCTAAGGTACGTGGTACTCACTGTTGGCATAGATGGATGGTCTTAGGCATATGCCGATAAGACTATAATGCTCACAAGATTTGCCGTCCAAGGGGCGGTGGTGAGACCATGGAATTTGACCGGGTTCACCGAGAATGTGCCCTGAGAGCACGGGCTGTGTGGCTGTGCGAGCCTACACCTGTGATAATGTGAAATTTCTTTACTGTTAAGCTATGCTAATAAAGTGCAGGGAAGGAGCATCGCTGCCCCGAGTTTAGGGGCGGGGTCGTTATAATTTGGTCAGCTTTAGCTGACCGTTACTTTTATTTGCACCGCTTTGGTGGATTGTTGCTTACAAGTGTTGCGGAGCCTAGTGGCAAATATCGGGAAAAAGCCCTTGTTGCTGAGCCGGCCCTCGAAGGCCTATATATGAATGTTTACTTTTATTCTCATGTGTGACCGGCCTACGTGCCGAGGTTTGGAAGACACTTTTATTTGAGTAAACTCTTATAAGACCATAAGGCCAAGTACTTGTGTATTTGTACGTTCATTCCTGTTGGGTTTATGTAGTGGACATTCATGCTGTGGCTAGGTTCATAATTTGCAACTTTTAAATTACTTCAGCTAGAATGTACTCTGTGTAGGACGTTGGTTTTTGGAATGATGGTTCCATTGCGTAACCCTTTGGTCTGTCTGTTGTATATGGCGTCGGGCCCCAGCGGGACATACTGCTATATGCTATGCGACGGAAAGAGGGTATTACAATTTGTTATCAGACTACTGGTTTCGGTCAAGTTAAATGAATTCGTGGGCAAATTCTTTTAAGGGGTGGTGAGCACATGTGTGTGTGTCATCGTTATAACATAAAAAGAACCCATGAATGTCCACTTAGGAATGAAAATACACATGTGTGAGGATCCTGCGTGTTCCTATAATTGTTTTTTGCAAATTTTTTCGGTCACTTAATGGTGTTTTGTACGACTATAGGTGACCAGGAGTGGTGTAAGGCCGTCAGAACGCTCGCTTTCGGAGGAATACAGTGCACCCAACGATGTGCTCGAGACCCCTCCTTCGTTTAAAACCATAAGAAGGGTCGTTGAAGCGGTGTTAGCTGTGAGACCCCTCCTTCATTTGAAACCATAAGAAGGGTCATTGAAGCGGTGACTAATGCACAACATGGTAAGAGTATGAAACCCTTTGCCCCTGATGTGACTTCAACGCCGGGTGGTGTGATGAAGCAAATACCATTTGGTAGACCATCAGGTCAGCATTTGAAGATGCGTTTAGTACAGGGAGCGCACCCAATTGACGAATATTTGCAAGAATTTCTTATGATAAGCCGCTACCCATGCTTTGAGTTGGAGAACGAGCAGTCTATACTCGATAGATTTTATAATGTTCTGCGTGGTGAGCTGCGAATTCTACTGCTAGGACCAAAACTTTTGGGATTCTGAGCCTTGGTGGATTCAGCTAGATCTTTGGAAGTAGATTTGAGGAAGGCTCACCAGATGCCAGTGAGCAGGGTATCGAACTCTTCAAGTCCTTTGAGAGTTGCATCCCGCAGAACACCGAAAAAGGGGGCTAGAACATCGACTAGCAAAGCTACTTACACTTGTCATACTTATGACAAGAAAGGGCACTTTGCCCGAGATTGTCGTGATGGTGCTCAGAAGAAAAGAAAGGTATGTCAGGAGCAGTTAAGGACTCTAGTGCAAAGGAAACATTGTTCAAAATGCTGAGCTCCTCAAAATCTATGTTCCGTAAGGGGTATAAGAGGGCTGGGACTTCGGGTCCAGCCAGTCTTACAGTGCGTCGGGGGCGACTACGTGCTGAACCCTGGGCGCATGCTATAACTATGGAAAGTCGGGACGTGAAAAGTCCGAGAGGAAGCATGGGGCAACGTACGAGGAGAAGGGCAAGGCGGTGGAGTAAACCGCATCCCACTATGCTCCAGCCCAGCCTAGGGTGTACAATTTTGGCCTGTAGGAGGCCATAAAGCAAGCGGACGTGGTGATAGGTATGAGTTAAATTTATAGCAGTTTAGCTTTAAATACTTGTTGCTCTTGCACGTGTTAGCTTAGGACTGTTTGTGCTAGGCTTTGTTTTGCTTTTAGATTATCCGGCGAGGGAACCGTTCGATTCGGGAACTTCTCACTCCTTTTTGTCCAAAGGATTTATATCGCACATCGGAATACCTTCTTCGATGTCAAGGGACAAACTGGATGTGTTGTTGCCAAATGGGTGCTCAATGTGCACAGGTAGAGTTTGTTGTGTTTCGATGTGGATTGGGAGTCAAGAGTTTGACTTGCAAGCATCGTTACTACCGATAGTAGAGTTCGATGTGATCTTTGGTATGGGTTGGCTCTCAGAGCGGCGGGCATACATTGATCATAAACAAAAGTATGTCAATTGGTTTCCCGTTAGACAACTTTTGCGGGCTTGAAGGGATCGAACAAGACTTTGATGTCTGCTCTTCAGGTGTTCAAAGTAGTTTGTGCGGGTGTAGAGCTGTTATTCACGCTAGTGGAGGGTTCGAAGCCTAAGACTTCTTTGGACAACATCCCAGTGGTATCTGAATACCCTGATGTGTTCCATGGCGATCTCCCTGGAGCCCCACCTCAGCGGGAGATAGAATTCACTATTGATCTAGTGTCAGGTGCGAAACTTGTGTCATGCTCTTTGTATCGGTTAGCGCCTAAGGAGATAGCGGAACTGAAGGTTCAACTTCATATGTTGTTGGAACAGGGTTATGTGCATCCAAGTTCGTCGCCGTGCAGCGCACCGATTCTTTTTTTAAGAAGAAGGACAGAAGTTTGCAGCTCTGTATCGTTTATCGAGAGCTGAACAAGTTAACAGAGAAGAACAAGTACCTAATCCCAAGGATTTATGATCTGTTCGATCAGTAAGTAGGGTCATAGGTGTACTCCAAATTGGATCTTAAGTCAGGGTATTATCAGATTAGGGTAAGAGAAAGTGATATCCCCAAGACACCTTTTAGTACGAGATACGAGCATTATGAGTTTACGGTCATGCCGTTTGGGTTGACTAATACATCGTCAGTGTTCATGGATCTGATGAACATGACCTTCACAGGATACCTAGACCACTTCGTGATCGTCTTTATCGATGATATATTGGTGTACTCGCAGAGTGAGGAGGAATCAACTGTACTCCAAGTTCTTCAAATACGAGTTTTGGTTGTCCCCAGTAGCGTTCTTTGGCCACATG
Organism: Platanthera guangdongensis; assembly: GCA_039583875.1. Lineage (NCBI taxonomy): Eukaryota > Viridiplantae > Streptophyta > Magnoliopsida > Asparagales > Orchidaceae > Platanthera > Platanthera guangdongensis. Next base: position 23,349 of record JBBWWR010000147.1, on the reverse strand, counting down.
AAGCAAATCATGGTTGAGGCTTTGGATGGGTCAAATTCCCAATTTGAGGTTGTGGATAGATTGTTATGGAAGGACAGTCATCTGTGCGTCCCAAATATTGGCAAACTGCGGCTGGAATTAATGTACGAGGCTCATCATACCAAGTACACGATTCACCCAGGGAGCATGAAGTTGTACCGTGATATAAAGAAATTGTTCTGGTGGCCAGGACTTAAGAAGGACGTGGCACTGTACGTGGCGAAGTGTCAAACGTGCGCCTTAGTGAAGACGGAGTGCCAGAAGCCTGGAGGATTCTTGAAGTCCTTGCCTATCCAGGATGGAAGTTCGACGATATTATAATGGACTTTGTGCATTGGGACGCCATCTGGGTGATCATAGATCGTTTGACGAAAGTGTTGCACTTCATTCCGCATAGGAAAGATGATTCTGTGGAGAAATTGGAAAAATTGTATGTGGATAACATTATTCGGATTCACGGTGTGCCCCGCAGCACCGTGAGTGACCGAGATGGGAGGTTCACGTCCAATGACTAGAGGTTGGTGCAACAGATGCTAGGAACAAAGCTGAGTTTCAGCACGACCTTTCATCCGCAGACGGATGGTCAGACCGAGAGAGAGTCAACAGGATGATAGAAGATATGATTCGCATGTGTGTCTTGGATTTCGGGAAGCTGTGGGAAGATCATCTGTACTTGGTGGAATTCGCTTATAACAACAGCTTCCAGGCGAGCATTCAAATGGCGCCCTTCGAGGCCCTTTATGGTAGAAGATGTCGCACACCGTTGTCGTGGTTGGAAATGGGTGAGTTGAAGCTACACAAGGGGCAAGAAGTGGAAGATGCAACCTCGTTGGTACGAACTATTCGAGAAAGATTGCTAATCGCTCAGGACCGACAAGCTAAGTACTATAATGGCAAGTATAGGAATTTGGATTTCACTATTGGTGACTGTGTGTACTTGAAGATTAAGCCGTTCAAGGATGTCTCACGGGTACGGCGCTTGAAGAAGCTAAGCCCGAGGTATCTTGGACCGTTTGAGGTGCTGGAGCAGATTGGCTAAGCAGCTTATCGATTAAAGTTATCGGCGGAACTGGTCGTCTACACGATGTATTCCACATATCGGTGCTACGGAAGGCGGTGCAAGATTCTTGGCAAGTGATTGCGGTCGATCAAGTACCAGTTGATAATGGGTTGATGAAGAAGGCCAAGCTCGTTCGCATTAAGGACTCGGAAGTCAAGCGATTGCGTAACAAGGAAATCAAGATGGTCAAGTTCCGTTGGGACAACTGCGATCGGGAGTAGCTCTCGTGGAAGCGAGAGCAGACCATGCTTGAGGAGTTCCCAGAGTTATTCCACTCAGGTACCGTTTAAGTTTTGTTTATATCTTTTCCTTTTTGTAATTTCGAGACGAAATTCTTTTAAGAGGGAGAGAGCTGTAACGCCCTGAAACTCAAAAGAGGGATTGGTAGCATTTTGAGCCAAGTTTGGGACTTACTAGGGGTCACATGGACTGGGACACGGGCGTGTCCCAGGGCCGTTTCGTGCTCGAGTTCGACGATGGTCGTGTGGTCGATGAAAATTCAGTCGCCGATCGTCGAGACATCGAACATGGCCTGAGACACGATCGTGTCCCAGGCCGTGTCCTACTCGGGTAGTTAGCCGAGTTGTGTTGGGGAGGAACACGGCCTAGAACCCAGGAGTGTTCGGGTTGGACACGAGCGTGTCAAATGTGACACGGGCGTGTCGAGTACCCGTGTTCTCCTCGGGTTATGTTTGGTCCCGTATCGATGGTGGAACACGCCCCGCAATACGGGCGTGTACTGAATGACACAGACATGTCAGGTGCGACACGGGCGTGTCGAGAGCCTGTGTCCTGGACTGTACGCGACGGTTTTGGCGTCGATTGAGGCACACAGCCTTGGACACGAGCATGTCACAAGTCGTGTTCGGCCCAGGAATCTGATTTTAATTGTGAATCATGGCCGCCCATTCCCTTCTTTTGGGATCTAATGACACAGGGCTGTTATTGCTGGCATATACCCTGGAATAGGGTTAGAAACCCTCATTCCTTTTTAGGTTTTCTCTTTCTAAGACTTCTAGAGAGAGGGGAGAGCAATGAATAAGGAGTAGAGTTCCGGCCGCTGGTGGAGCTTCAGAGCCCCAAATAGCAAGCCGAGTTCGGATCTACGGAGGTGAGGACGTTACAGTGCTTTTCATCCGCATAGATCACCATGGCGGTGAAGAGAAATGCTAGGGTAATGATTCTCATCTTGGACATGCAAAGTCCTCTTTCTTTCTGCACAGGAAACTCTCTCTCGCGAGTATGCGGTGAGTGTGAGGTGTTCCCTCGGGTGGATATGAATAGTCCCCCTTATTTTGTATGTAGAGTCCGGAATCGACGTACGGACATAGGCATGGTGTGTGAAGCCTACCCAGACAAGTTGGTCTGGATCGGTGATGTTTCATTATGCATGGATAGCTGGAGAAGTCTCTGTGTCAATTGTTGTTTTCGGGTTTTCTATGTGGTAGATTGTAACAGGGAACCTTGGGGACTAACTCTAAGGTACACCCGAAAATCTGGGCAGAAATGTGATTCTTCCATCTTGGTGGCCTAGGAGCCAACTTGCACATAACTGGGTTTTGTAAAATGTGTGATCGGTTAGGGACTCGGGGAAGCTTGACCCATGCATATGGCTTAAATTGACGTTGCGGTGTGAGCAACGGGTCAGGCAGAACCATACCCGCTTTATATCGTTCGTTTAGAGAGACCTAAGGTACGTGGTACTCGCTGTTGGCATAGATGGAGGGTCTTCGACATAGGTCGGTAAGACTATAATGCTCACGAGATTTGCAGTCCAAGGGGCGGTGGTGAGACCACAGATTTTGACCGGGTTCAACGAGAATGTGCCCTGAGAACACGTGGTGTGTGGTCGTGCGAGCCTACGCCTGTGATGATGTGAAATTTCTCTACTGTTAAGCTATGCTAATAAAGTGTAGGGAAGGAGCATCGCCACCCCTAGTTTAGGGGTGAGGTCGTTATAATTTGTTCAGCTTTAGCTGACTGTTCCTTTTGTTTGTCACCGCTTTGGTGGATTGTTGCTTGCAGGTGCAGCGGAGCCTAGTGGCAAATAGCGAGCAAAAACCCGTGTTGCTGAGTCGGCCCTCGAAGGCCTATATATGCATGTTTACTTTTATTCCCATGTGTGACCGGCCTGCGTGCCGAGGTTGGGAAGACACTTTTATTTGAGTAAACTCTTTTAAGGCCATAAGTCCAAGTACTTGTATATTTATACGTTCATTCCTATTGGGTTTATGTAGTGGAAATTCATATTGTGATTGGGTTCTAAATTTGCAACCTTTAAAATGCTTCCGCTAGAATTTACTCTATGTAGGACGTTGGTTTTTGGAAGGATGGTTCCATTGCATAACCCTTCGGTCTGTCTGTGGTATATTGTGTCGGGCCCCGGCCGGACCTACCGCTATATGCTATGTGACGGAAAGGGGGTGTTCCAGTGTTCACCGCCCTAGCAGATAGGATCACCACCCCATCCCGCAGCAAGACGTCTCCGCAAAACCGCGGATAGACTCCAGTCCACCGTGACCTGTACAGGATAGCCAGTCTGCCATTGCATCACCAAGGCCGGACAGAAACACCAGTCTGCCTTATTCGCCAAAGGCCAAGCCAAGACGGCCACAACCGAACTCTGCAGCAGCTGTCCGCCTATCCGCAGACACAACTCCAGTCTGCTTATCCCGAGCCCACAGCCTCGCCACCAAGGCAACTGCCGGACTCAACGGATACTGCTCCAGTCTGCTTATACTGCGGATACCTCCAGTCCGCATATCCCGCAGACTTCCCCTGTTCGCATATCCCGCGTACTACTCTAGTCCGCATAACCTGAGTCCACGATCATGCCAACAAGGCAGCTGTCGGACTCAGTGGACCCAGCTCCAGTCCACACGCAGTTGCTGATGCAATCTCCAGTCCACTTCCTTAAAGCTCGCAACCAAGGCACAAGGAACTACTGCCGAGCTTGGCGGACTGAGAAGCAGTCTGCACTCCACTGTGCGATCTCCCCGGACTGAGCCAAACCTAGACTTGGTTCAGAACCAACCAAGTCCACACCACTGGCCACAAGGGCCAGTCCGCACTTACTGGCGGACACTGGATTCAGTCCGCCTGCATCGATGAACTCCAGTATCAGTCCGCACTAACTGGCGATCTCCACGGCTTCCACTTGTCGCTTTACCGGAGAAAGACCAAGGCTTCAGCCAAGCCGGTCTGTCGGGCTCCAGTTCTTTAGTTCGCTTCTTACCGGACTCTGCGGATATAGTCGATATCCGTCTGGTTACTTCCTATGAACCAACTGCATGCTGAGCACAAGCCGGCCTGGCAAACTGCAACTACTGTCATCATAGTCCGCGCGAACAGACCGCCTAGGCTACCACCGAACAAGCCGTCTACACCAATCCTGCCGACCTGGTTGTCCGCCAACCCTATCCGCGTAGTCCGCGCGGATAGGTTGCCCAAGTCCTCCATTCACCCACTTTCACTTCTCAATTTTCAACAGCAAGTGATTCACAGAAAGAAGTTCGTTGTGCTCAGGTCGATGATCTTGGATCTCAGGTCGACGAATAAGTTTTCTCAGGTCGACGAATAGGATTTCTCAGCTCGACGAACTTGGATCTCAGGTCAACGAAATCTGTCCAATGGTTGACGATTTCTGTTACAGTTCCAGACTTAGAATTTTCCTCATTTTATGTCGTTATTTCATATATTATTTAGCAATAATTTCCAAAGTAATTACTGCTCATATTCTCTGAATATAGCCTTTATTGGCAGCATTAATTATGGTCTTCATCTGGTTAATTACTTGCTTAATTAATTGGGACAGTTGGGGAAACTCATTAAAGCAAATATTCTGCAGCTGATTTTCATTCTCTAGGCAGTCAACAATCAATGCAGAATTCAAAATTCAAAGGAGAATTACGACAGAGAATATAAAAGAGTTTTTCTCTTTTCAGTCAAAGAGAGAGTAATAGAAGAACAAGATAGCAGAACCAGAGAATACAGAAACAACATTCAAAAATTCTATGTGCAGAAAACACTTTGTTTTCTCATTTATCTTACTGAAGAAGAAGAAGAATAACAATCACTATCAAGAGTCTTCTTCAACATTAACTCGAGGAGCTTTCAAGGACAACTATCTTTGAATTAGTCAGAATTTCATGGATCATCTCAAGTTAAGGAAGAAGACCTACACCATGAGCAAGGCTTCAAGTGGTTTCTGAAGTAGCCTTGACAACAACAATCCACTAAGTCTTCTCAGTTGTTTGAGAAAGAGAAGACACCATCAAATCTCTCTCTCCCCTCCTATATAAAGGGTTTATTAACTCCCTTCAAAAGTTTATTTGGTTTTTGGGCACCTGATCAAAAGCTCAAAGGGTTGTGAGATCTCCTTGGAAATAGATCTTGTGGTGGCAGTCACCTGATCAAAAACCTGCTCGTGTATTCCTACCAGGGTTGTAGAAGAGTGGATGTACCCAGGTTGGGGAACCACTATAAAATTCTTGTGTCGTATGGTTGCCTCTTTTATTTGTAGGCTTATATATTTCTGTGCTGTGTTAGAGTAGAATAACTTAAACTGTTATTCCTTTCTGTTAATATTGGTATCACTTATTGTTTACTTTGATAAAAATCTAAAAACAGCCAAAAAGATTTGAACTACTCTATTCACCCCCCTCCTCTCTAAAGTAAATCAGATCTAACCCCCATCTTTCAATTGGTATCAAAGGAGGTTCCTTTGGTTGTACAAGCTAACACTTGAACCAAAAGATCCTTTATTAGATATGATCTTTGTTTTGTTTATTTCATAGCATGGCACAGAACAAAGACTATGCAAGCACCAAACCTCCAGTCTGCAACTTGAATAAATTTGCAATCTAGAAGTCAAGAATCAGGCTATATATGAATTCCATTGATGAGGACATATATAATTCTATTTTGAGAGGTCCACCTCAACCTACAGCTGCTACATCAACCTATACTTCAAGCACTCATGCTATTCCACAACCTGAGTGGACAGATGCTCAGAAAAGGCCAACATAGCAGATGCAAAGGCTATGAATATACTAGCTCAAACTATGTCAGATGACATATTCCAAAAGGTGGTTGAATGCACATCTGCCAAAGCAATCTGGGACTCTCTCAACCAGATGGTTGCTGAATCAGCAGAAGAGAGGAAGGACAGAAGATCAACTCTCATCTCCCAGTATGAGAACTTTAAGAAGGAAGAATATGAATCTGTTAGTGATATGTACAACAGATTAAGTTAAATTATCAGTGAGCTGAAGACCTTGGACAAAGACATCTCTCTCACTGAGGTCATTAATAAGATCCTCATATGCTTCCCAAGCTCATGTGATTACGGGATATGGCCAATTAAGGAGTACATAGGCTTGAATGAGATTTCCACAGAATCTCTCCTGGGAAAGCTCAAATAATATGAGCAACTAATAAAGTCTAGAGAAGCTACAGAACAGAAGACTCCTATAACATCAAGAAAGGAGCAGAATATAGCTTTCAAAGCCTCAGAAGAAACAGAAGCTTCAACTGCCAGTGAAGAACTACTGAGTCTCTTAGCAAAGAGATTCTACAAGATGGTAATGAAGGACTTCAGGAGAAAGACATCCAGGAAGGATGACAAACCAAGGCATGACAAAATATCCACTAAAGAAATTGTTTGCTTTAAGTGCAGGAAACCAGGACACTTCATTTCAGAGTGTCCAGAAAATCAAAAGAAGGAAAGAAGAAGAGAAAAGCACTCAACGAAGTATCACTACAGCAAGCCTTCCTCCAGTAAGCACAAGAGAAAAGATAAGGGTTTTGTGGCTGAGACCTGGAGTGATACTAAAGAAGAATCTTCATCATCTAGCTCCAGTGAAGAGGAAGAAGAAGCTAAGACAAGGAAAGTTTGTCTTATGGCTATCAATGCCTCCTGCAGCCCATCTAATGCTGAGGAATCTGTAGAACAATTAGATAATGACGAATCTTCTGAATCAGAGGCTGATCAGGTATTGTCTTCCTTTGATTACAATTCTGATAGTTTCAAAATTGAATTTAAGTCTTTATGCATATATTTTATAAATTTTGAAAAAGAAATTAAAATACTTAGGGAAAAATTAACAGATCATGAAAACTTTGTTTCTTAAAATATTAAGTTAAAAGAGGAATTAACTTTGACACAAGAACAAATTATATCACTAAAATCTGAGTTAGCTGAGACCAGGCAACTTGAAGAGTCCCTAAATGGGAGTAACACTTAGTTGATGGACATCACAAGCACAGTTAATGCTAGGCTAAATGGCAAGCTGGGCTTAGGTGCTTCATGTAACACCCCCTATCCGTCGCATAACATATAGTAGTAGGTCCGGCCGGGGCCCGACGTCATATAGCACAGACAGGCCGGGTGGTTACTCAATGGAAACCATCCAACCAATCACAACATCCTACACAGAGCATTCTAGCGGAAGCAGTTTAAATAGTTGCAATTAAAGGAATCCAGCAACAAGCATGAATGTCCACTAATAAGCCAAAAAGGAATGAAGTACATACACAAATACTGGCCTTAAGGCCTTACGAATGGTTTACTCATATTACATGTTTTCCATACCACGGCACGCAGGCTAGTCATACATGAACAAAAGCAAGTAAAACACTCCAATTAGGCCTTCGAGGGCCGGCACAGCAACTTGAGCTTTAGCCCGCTATTGACCGCTTGGTCCAACAGCACTTGCAAGCAACAAACCACTACACGGTGGCAAACAAAGGCAACGGTCAGCAATGTTGACCAAATTATAGCGATCCCGCCCCCAACTCGGGGCGGCGAGGCTCCTTCCCTGCACTTTTTTAGTATAACCAAGCCGTATAGTAATATCACTACATCACAGGCGTAGGATCGCATGGCCACACACCCCGTGCACTCAGGGCACATTCTCGGTGATCACGGTCAAAGTCCGCCGACTCACCACCATCCCTTTGGATGGCCAAACAATGAGCATTTTTCTTCCCGGCATGGGTCACGGTAAATTAAACCATAGACTGCCGAAGACCCTCATCTATGCCAACGGCTCTAACCGAACGACATAGAATGGGTACGGTTCTGCCTAACCCGTTGCTCACACCGCAACGTTAATTTAAAATATATGCGCGGGTCAAACTTCTCCCGAGTCCCATTTCCGTCACACACTTCACATAACTCGGTTATGTTCAAGTTGGCTCGCAGGCCACCAAGTTGGCAAGATCACGCATCCACCCAGTTTTCCGGGTGCACCTTAGGGTTAATCCCCAAGGCTCTCTGTTGCTATCTACCATGTAGAAAACCCGAAAAACAAACATTTGCACGGAGTCTTCTCCAGCCTTTATGCAATGCAACATCACCGATCCAGACCAACATGTCCGGATAGGCTTCACACATCATGCCTATGTCCGTTCTTGATTATGGATTCTACACAATGGGGACTTTACATATCTACTCGAAGGAACGCCTCCAACTCACCGCAAACTCGCGAGAGCGGGCTTCCTATGCAAAAGAAGGAGAGCTTCACATGCTCAAGTAGAGAATCGTTACCCTGGCATTCTTCCTTGGCGGCATGGAAATGTACGCGTATGTAAAGCACCACAATCTCCTTGCCTTCGTAGATCCCAAGTCGGCTCGCGATTTGGAGCTCTGAAACTCCTCCAATGACTGGATCTAGACTTATTCTTCCTCATTTGCTCTCCCCTCTCTCTAAGATTTAGATAGAGAACTACGATAGAAAAATAAGGTTTTGAAACCCTTCTCTCGGGTATAACCCCCTCGGAATAACCACAGCCGTCGGATCCCACAAAAGGGACGCACGAATACGATCCAGATCCGACCTGGATAAATGGGGCTAAACACCGCACAAATCACCAACAGGAGCAGGACACGTCCACGTCAAAACAGTGTCGGAACAATTAGTCAACTCCCGCCAAAACCCCTGTGTCGACACTCTGCGTCGACAGAGTCAAACACGCCACAATTCGCTCCGCGCTCGACGATCATCGAACCAAGATCGTCGACCACTACCAAATCGTCGAACAGAGATCTCTGGCCAAATCATCGAACGCAACCAGATCGTCGAACGGAGATCTCTGCCAAATCGTCAAACCAAACACGACACTCCTTGGGACACGCCCGTGTCCCAGGCCGTGTGCCTCCTGCCAAATTCCAAATTTGGCCCGGAATGCCTCCCGTCGCTCTTTTGAGTTTCGGGGCGTTACAACTCTCTCCCTCTTAAAATAATTTCATCCACGAAATTTCATAAAGGAAAGATAATCACAAAACTAAAATTGTACCTGAGTGGAACAACTCCGGGTACTCGTCAAGCATAGTCTGCTCCCGTTCCCAAGAGAGCTCTTCGCGACCGCAATTGTCCCAACGGAACTTGACCATCCCGATCTCTTTATTGCGTAGCCGCTTGACCTCCGAGTCTTCAATCCGCACGGGCTTGACCTTTTTCATCAACCCACTATCAATCGGCACTTGATCGACCGCGATCACTTGCATAGGCTCTTGCATCGCCTTCCGTAGCACTGATATATGAAATACATCATGTAGACCACTGAGCTCCACTGATAGCTTCAACCGATAGGCTGCTTCACCAATCCGCTCCAGAACCTCAAACGGCCCAAGGTACCTCGGGTTTAGCTTTTTCAAGCGCCGTACCCGCGAGACACCCTTGAATGGCTTGATCTTTAAGTACACCTAGTCGCGCACAGCGAACTCCACGTTCCTGTGCTTGGCATTATAGTACTTCGCTTGCCGGTCCTGAGCGATAAGAAATCTCTCCCGAATGGTTCGCACCAACGAAGTAGCATCTTCCACCTCTTGACGCTTGTACAACTTTGACTCACCTGTTTCCAACCAGGACAACGGCGTGCGACATCTTTTACTCTAAAGGGCCTCGACAGACGCCATTTGAATACTCGCCTGGTAGCTATTGTTGTACGCAAATTCCACCAAATAAAGATGGTCTTCCCATTGCTTTCCAAAGTCCAAGACACACATGCGGAGCATGTCTTCCATAGTTCTATTGACCCTCTCGGTCTGCCCATCCGTCTGTAGATGGAAGGCTGTGCTAAAACTCAGCTTTGTTCCCACCATTTGCTGCACAAGCCTCCAATCATTGGACGTGAACCGCCCATCTCGGTCACTCACGATGTTGCGGGGCACACCGTGGAGCCGCACTATGTTATCCACATATAACTTTGCCAACTTCTCCACCGGATCATCCTTCCTATGTGGAATGAAATGCGACACCTTCGTTAGCCGATCTAAGACCACCCATATGGCGTCGTTCCCCTTTTGCGACCTTGGCAACCCGTGCACAAAGTCCATAGTGATGTCGTCGAATTTCTACTCCGAAATAGGCAAGGACTTCAGAAATCCTCCCGACTTTTGGCACTCCGCCTTCACCAAGGCGCAAGTTTGGAACTTCGCCACGTAGAGCGCCACATCCTTCTTCAAACCCGGCCACCGAAATAGTTTCTTAACGTCGCGGTTCATCTTTGTGCTCCATAGGTGAATCGAGTACTTGATATGGTGCGCCTCGTACAACAAATCCACCCGCAAACTACCCACGCATGGGACGCAAAGACGACCGACAAACCAAAGCAATCCATCCACAACTTTATATTGGGAATTTGACCCATCCAGAGCCTCTATCATGAGTTGCTTCATGTGGCCATCCATATCCAATGTCTGCTGAATCCGATCAGCCAGGTCATATTGAACTTCAGTCCAATTCAATAGTGCTTCAACACTTGACTGCTTATCCACGCAAGAAATATCCAACGCCTCCAACTCCCGAACCAACCGCTCATCATGCACCGATAGCCAATTGGCTTGAGCTGGAGCTCGACGACTCAATGCGTCCGCAACCGCATTGCCCTTACCAGGCATGTAGTGGATCTTGAATGTATAGTCCCCATGAACTCCATCCATCTACGCTATCGCATATTCAAATCTTTTTGATCAATTAAATACTTCAGGCTCTTGAGATCAGTGTAGATATAAATCTTCACACCGTACAAATAATGCCTCCACAACATCAATGCAAAAATCACGGCCGCTAACTCCAAGTCATGGACCGGATAGTTCCTCTCGTACACCTTCAGTGTCTCGAGCCATATGCTATAATGCTTCCATGCTGTAACAACACATAACCCAAACCACTGCCCGAAGCATCGCAATAAATCTCATAACCTTCGGTCCCACTCGGCAAACTCAGCACAGGCGTCGTGGTCAACCGACATTTCAACTCCTCAAAAGCTCGCGCGGACTCCGACGTCCAAACGAACTTCTGCTCCTTCATTGTCAAAGTAGTGAGAGGTAACGCTTTCCGCGAGAAGTTCTCTACGAAGCGCCTATAGTAGCTGGCAAGCCCCAGAAAGCTCTGGACTTCCGCTACCGTAGAAAGCTCAGGACACTCCCGTATCGCAACAATCTTCGCCGGATCCACTGCAATACCTTCCCCACTCACTATATGACCGAGGAACGCCACTGAGGACAACCAAAACTCGCACTTCGATAACTTGGCGTAGAATTAATTCCTCCTTAGCGTCTCCAAAACCAAATGAAGATGCCTGAAGTGATCTTCCTCACTCTACGAGTACACCAAAATATCGTCGATGAAGACGATCACAAAATTGTCCAAGTACTCCCTGAAGGTCATGTTCATCAAATTCATGAACACTGACGGCACATTAGTCAGCCCAAATGGCATGACCGTAAACTCGTAATGCCTGTATCTCGTACTGAACGCTGTCTTCGGGATATCACTCACCCTTATTCGCAACTGATAGTACCCGGACTTGAGGTCCAACTTTGAGTACACCGTCGACCCAACTAACTGATCGAATAGATCATCAATCCATGGGATTAGGTACTTGTTCTTTTCCGTCAAATTGTTGAGCTCCCGATAATCAATACATAGCCTCAAGCTTCCATCCTTCTTCTTAACAAAGAGTACCGATGTGCTCCAAGGCGAAGAACTTAGACGCACATACCCTTGCTCCTACAACTCTTGCAGTTGAACCTTCAGCTCTGCCATTTCCTTAGGCGCTAGCCGATATGGAGAGCATGACACAGGCTTTGCACCCGGTACGAGCTCTATCGTAAACTCTATCTTCTGCTGTGGTGGGGCTCCAGGAAGATCACTAGGGAACACATCAGGGTACTCCGATACCACTGAAATACTGTCCAACGCGGGCTTAGGCTTTGCAACCTCCACTAGTGTAAAGAATAGTTCTGCACCGGCATGAACCGCCTTCACCACCTGAAGAGCAGACATCAACGTCTTGCTTGATCCCTTCAAGCCCGTGAAAGTCGTCTCACGACCTGCTCCCAGCTTGACTTCCTTGCTACCGCAATCAATATAGGCTCGCTACTCCGAGAGCCAATCCATGCCAAATATAACGTCGAATTCCACTAGCGGCAATAACGACGCTTGCAAATGGAACTCCTGGCTCCCAATTCGAATCTTCACGCCACAGATTCTATCTGTGCGCATCGAACACCCATTGGGCAATAACACATCCAACTTGTCCTTCGCCATCGAAGAAGGTACTTCGATGCGCGATATGAATTCTTCCGACAAAAATGAGTGTGAAGCTCCTGTATCGAAGAGTGCTCTTGCCGGATTTTCACAAATCAAAACAAATCCTAAACAAGCAGTGGTAAGGTAACATGTGCATAACAAGTATTTAAAGAAATTTAATTTACTACAAATTTAAATTTTACCTGTCACCACATCCGCCTGTTTGATGGCCTCCTGTTGGCCAAGATTATAAACCCTCGGTTGGTCCGGAGCATAATGGGACGCGGTTGACTCCACCGCCTTGCCCTTCTCTTCATAAGTTACTCCCGGCTTCCTTTCGGACTTGGGACGTCCGCTCCAGCAATCGCGGGCAAAGTGCCCCGGCTTTCCACAAGTAAAGCATGCACCCGGGGTCCGACCTGTAGTCGCCCCAGAAGCACCAGAAGAAGGAGCTGGACCCGAAGTCCTAGACTTCTTAAAGATCCTTTGATAGCCGACCTTTGAAGTAGTCGGCACTTTGAACCCAGATTTCTTGTCACCAATGCTTTTCTTTGCTTATACATTCTTCATGTCCTTCTCCAAGGACCGGGCCGTGTTGACCAAGGTCAAGAAACCCTGCGTCATCGGCCTCGAAAGTAGTAGCCTCAAGTCATCTCTCAACCCTTCGTAGAATTCACTCATCTTGCGCTCCTCATCCGCGGTGGAGGAGCTAGCATACCGACTCAATCGAGTAAACTCATGGAGATATTCATCCACGCTACTCTCTCCTTGAACCAACTTCAGGAACTCGTTCTCCAAATCTATCCTCTGCGTCGAAGGGAGGTACCTAGCCAAGAACAGTATCGAGAACTCCTCCATCGAGATGTCTGTAAGTTGCCTTCCTCTCAATAGATGCAGCTCCAAACCCTCCCACCACAGCCTAGCATCTCCATCCAATAGAAAGGTAGCTATAGTGTTCATCTGCCACTCCTCCGTCTCTGTCGCTGTCAAGACTCTCTTCACACGGGAGAGCCAGTCTTCAGCTTGAGAAGGGGTTCCCAACCCCGAGAATACCGGAGGATTAAAGCTCATGACATGTTTGAGCAGTTTCTCGGTTGCCCTCCTTGGCACCAACATCTCCTCTACTACCAGCTCCACTCTTCTCGGCTCTACCTCTAGAAGAGGTACCTGCTCCATCGCAGGCGCGGGCTGCTGCATTTTCCTTGCAGGCTACGCATTAATCATGGCAAACACTACTTCGACCACCAATCGTATGGTCTCAGCTGATGGAGGTGTTGCAGGAGCATCATTTGGTGCACTGCTAGCCTCAGAAACTCGACGTTCCGACGGCCAAGCACCACTTCTGGTCACCTGTAGTGGTACAAAACACCATTAAGCGACCAAACAAAATTGCAAACAGCAATTATAGGAACACGAAGGTTCCCCAAACACGTGTATTTTCATTCCTAAGTGGACATTCATGGGTTCTTTTATTGTTATAACGATGACACACCCACATGTGCTCACCACCCCTTAAAAAGAATTCATCCACGAATTCATTTTAAGCCTGACCGAAAGCAGTAGTCTGATACCAAATTGTAACACCCCCTATCCGTCGCATAACATATAGCAGTAGGTCCGGCTGGGGCCCGACGCCATATACCACAGACAGACTGGGTGGTTACTCAATGGAAACCATCCAACCAATCACAACGTCCTACACAGAGCATTATAGAGGAAGCAGTTTAAATAGTTAAAATTAAAAGAACCCAGCAACAAGCATGAAAGTCCATTAACAAGCCAAAAAGGAATGAAGTACATACACAAATACTGGCCTTAAGGCCTTACAAATGATTTATTCATATTACATGTTTTCCATACCACGACACGCAGGCTAGTCATACATGAACAAAAACAAGTAAAACACTCCAATTAGGCCTTCGAGGGCCGGCACAACAACTTGGGCTTTAGCCCGCTATTGACCTCCTGGTCCAGCAGCTCCTGCAAGCAACAAACCACCTCACGATGGCAAACAAAGGCAACAGTCAGCAATGCTGACCAAATTATAATGATCCCGCCCCCAACTCGGGGCGGTGAAGCTCCTTCCCTGCACTTTATTAGTATAACCAAGCTGTATAGTAATATCACTACATCACAAGCGTAGGCTCGCACGGCTACACACCCAGTGCACTCAGGGCACATTCTCGGTGATCACGGTCAAAGTCCGCCGACTCACCACCATCCCTTTGGACGGCCAAACAATGAGCATTTTGTCTTCCCGGCATGGGTCACGGTAATTTAAACCATAGACCGTCGAAGACCCTCATCTATGCCAATGGCTCTAACCGAACGACATAAAATGGGTACGGTTCCACCTGACCCGTTGCTCACTACGTAATGTTAATTTAAAACATATGCGTGGGTCAAACTTCTCCCGAGTCCCATTTCTGTCACACACTTCACATAACCCGGTTATGTTCAAGTTGGCTCCCAGGCCACCACGTTGGCAAGATCACGCATCCGCCCAGTTTTCCGGGTGCATATTAGGGTTATCCCCAAGCCTCCCTGTTGCAATCTACCACGTAGAAAACCCGAAAAACAAACATTTGCACAGAGTCTTCTCCGGCCTTTATGCAATGCACCATTACCGATCCAGACCAACATGTCCGGGTAGGTTTCACACATCATGCCTATGTCCGTTCTCGATTACGGACTCTACACAACGGGGACTTTATATATCTACCCGAAGGAACGCCTCCAACTCAACGCAAACTCGCGAGAGCGGGCTTCCTATGCAAAAGATGGGGAGATTCACATGATCAAGTAGAGAATCGTTACCCTGGCATTCTTCCTTGGTGTCATGGAAATGTACGCGGATGTAAAGCACCGCAATCTCCTTGCCTTCGTAGATCCGAAGTCGGCTCGCGATTTGGAGCTCTGAAACTCCTCCAATGACTGGATCTAGACTTCTTCTTCCTCCTTTGCTCTCCCCTCTCTCTAAGATTTAGACAGAGAACTACGACAGAAAAATAAGGGTTTTGAAACCCTTCTCTCAGGTATAACCCCTTCGGGATAACCACAGTCGTCGGATCCCACAAAAGGGACATACGGATACGATCCAGGTCTGACCTAGACAAATGGGGCAAAACATCGCATGAATCACCAACAGGAGCAGGACACGTCGATGTCAAAATAGTATCGTAACAATTAGTCAACTCCCTCCAAAACCCCTGTGTCGACACTCCGCGTTGATAGAGTCAAACACGCCACAATCCGCCCCGCGCTCGATGCTCGTCGAACCAAGATCGTCGACCGCTGTCAGATCGTCGAACGGAGATCTCTGGCCAAATCGTCGAACGCAGCCAGATCGTCGAACGGAGATCTCTGGATAAATTGTCGAACCCAACACGAAACTCCCTGGGACACGCCCGTATCCCAGGCCGTGTGCCTCCTACCAAATTCAAAATTTGGCCCGGAACGCCTCCCGTCGCACTTTTGAGTTTCGGGGCGTTACACTTCATCAAGTCAACCACCTCTAATCCAGAAGAATATATTATCAACTCCAATTGAATTTGTTTCAGGGAAAGGAAAAGAAAAGATAGATAATAATGTTAAACAAACTGAGTTAAAACCAACGAATAAGGAAAAGAAACAGAATAAGAAAAATCCTAACTACAATAATGTTCAGCAGATTTCATCGAACTCCAATCTACGAAATGTGTACAATTCGTCGAACTCCAGTAGACGAACTCTGAAAGCAAACATGTAGTATAATTATTCTTTGAACTATGATTGATGAAACTAGTATGGTTTGTCGACCAGAGATTGATGATTTTGGGGACCAGAGAATGAACAATTCCATTCTCTAAGTAGAGTTCGACGAACTCATCCCCATTCGTCGAACTCAGATCGACGAACATACCTGATTTCGTCGAACGCAGTTCATCTTAACAGAAATTTTAATTTTCCTAAATCTCATTGTAACATCTCATTTCCAACTAGACTCCTAAGAGTGGTTTTGGCTATGACTAGGTCATGACAAAACCCTAGGAAGCTAAAAAGGGCCAAGTGATAGAAGGCCAAAGTGAGAATCACCTTGGTCTGCCTATGGCACAACCTCATCACAAAACCTAGGGTTTGGCCTTAGGGCTTCACCATGACTCCATGACCCCACCACAACATCACTAACCCATTAGAGGGACCATTAGAGCCTTAAGGGTCCATTGGAGTCAATCCATAGTGGCTAATTTGACCTAGGACCACCATAGGCCTAAATTGGGCAAGGTGCCCTAACAAAGGGGAGTTGGCCTCTAATGTGCCCAACAAACCTTGTCCAGGTCTTCCTAGACCTAAAGTGAGGTCAATGGGTCACTAAGGACACATTGGGTGCAGTCCTAGAGACAAAGTTGACCCAAGTCAACTCAAGCCCAAAGTGGTCAAAGTGCCCTTACCAAGGGTCAAGTGACCTCCAAGGTGCCAAGTCAACCCTACCCAACCCTACATAGACCTTAGGGGAGGCCAATGGGTCACCAGGGACCCATTGTGGTCAACCCAAATGGTCATGTTGACCAAGGTCAACTCTACCTTAAGGTTAAGTCAAATTAGCCCAAATAGGCTAACCCAAGCTCAAGCCCATTTCCCCCCATTTGGGCTAGCCTTGATATCATGGAAATGATGAATGAGTGGGCTGTAAATAGGCTAGAGTGATGAACAAATTCAGCCATGAGGGGCAGGAGAGAGAAAGCTCCAATTTCTCTTTAATGGAGGAGAGAGAAAATGGAGTAAAGGCTATTCATACCATGGGGAAGCCACTGGCCATTCTTCTTTGCTTGGTTCACCTCCCCTAACAGCCCTGAGAAGATCAGGAGGATTTCCAGGCTCTTCCACTGGCTGGATGCATTTAACCACTAAGGCCGAGAGGTAGCTTTCAAGGCCATTATTGGCCATTGATGGTCCAGCCTCTCCTCTCCCCATCTGAGGCCTTAAACACCTTCAGTGGGCCGAGAGGAAGATTTCCCAATCCTTACCTGAAGAAACTGAGCCTCCCCACAGTGCAGTTGCAGAAATCGAGCGGCACCGCCTTCAAAGATGGCCTCCCGACAATCTTCTCAACTCCAGGCCGCCGGCAAGGTCATCCTCCTCTCCTTCTTTCATGGGTAGATCATAGCATTCTTTAGGGACAAGGTTCGGGCTCAATTGATCCCGATCTGGGAAGAATTTTCTCCATTTTTTCAGTAAATTTTCACTCCTCGAGTTCGCCGAAAAATAGCCCTCCGGCGGCTGTGCCGCCGCCTGGCAACAGCCACCACATCAACGGAGGTGGTGGTGGCGGTGGCCGGCCGGGGAGGTGGCCGGATCGCCGGCGGCAGCGTCTGGAAGAAGCTCCAGGATGGTGAGATCGGGACCGTCGGCTGGAGCTTGAAGATGAAGGGATGCCATCTGTAATGCCACGAAAATTGTATTTGAGTTGGTCGCGTAAAAAAGGATTTTTGGTGCCGGTATAGGGGTACACGGCCTAGGATACGGACGTCTCCAAGGCCGTGTCTGGCTGGTGTTTTTGCCGTTTTCATCCCGATAAGGACACGACTAGAAACACGGCTGAATGACACGGGTGTGTACCTAACCGTGTCTGTACCCGTGTTCCCGAAAGCTGGTTGAGTTCGACGAAAAGTGTTCGGGAGGAACACGCCAGGCGACACGGGCGTGTCGGGAGGGTGTGTCCCCCTGCGTTCGACGATCGACGAAAGGCACTCGACAATTGTCGAGTGACCCTTTGCGTTCGACGATTGACGATTTCTGCTCGACGATTGTCGAGTGACACGGGCGTGTTCATACCCATGTATCTACCCGTGTTCAGTTGGGTCGTATCCGTTGCCCTGGCGGTTATATGTGACATGCCCCCTAGTCACGGGCGTGTCGAGGATCCGACACGGGCGTGTCGAGTGAGACACGGGCGTGTCGTAGCCCGTGTGAGTCTCTGTATTCGACAATCGTGCCTGAATCGAGGCACACGGCCTGGGACACGGCCGTGTGCCAAGCCGTGTTCGGCCCAGGTTTGGGTATTTTTGAGCGGATCTTAGCTGTACGTTTTCTTTAAATAAGATCCAACGGCCCAGATGGTTTCCTGCTCTGTTAAGGCCAGGAATAGGGGAGTTAATCCTTTATTTATCTCCAAGATTTCTCTTTCCAAGGAGTTAGAGAGAGGAGGAAGAAGAAGAAGGATTTCCGCCGCCGGCGGAGCATCGGAGCACCGTTTTGAGATTTGAGAGCGGATCCGTGGAGGAAAGTTCATTGCGAAGATTTCCATCCGTGTAGTTTTTCCATGGAACCAAAGCGGACTACACGGGTAACGATTCTCCACTAGAGCATGTGAAGCTCTTCCTTTCTGCATAGGGAATCCCGCTCCCACGAGTGTGCGGTGAGTGCGTGGTGTTCCTTGGGGTTGATGTGAATAGTCCCCCTAGTGTTGCATATAGAGTCCAGAATCTAAGTACGGGCATAGACATTGTGTGTGAAGCCTGCCCGGACATGTTGGTCTGGATCGGTGATGTTGCATTTGTTATGATTTGCCGGAGAAGACTCTGTGCTTTGGGTTTTTGGGTTTCTACGCGGTAGATTGCAGCAGGGATCCTTGGAGTTTAGCTCCAAGGCACACCCAGAAAACTGAGCGGAATCATTGTTCTGCTAACTTTGCGGTCTGGGAACCGGTCTTGAATATAACTGGGTTATGTGATTCTTTGGAAAAATGATAGGATCTGAGAGAAGCTTGGCCCGTGCGTACGTCTTAATGTGAACTACACGGTTGAGCAACAGGCAAGTGGAATTGGACCTGGGCTATGTGGCTCGGTGCGAGAGACCCGAAAATGGGACTGGTCATTGGCATAGTAGGGAGACTTAGACTAGTTAGGGTCAGGAAGGCTAAATTGCTCATGTTGTTGCCATCCCAGCGGTGGTGGTGAAGACGATGAAGTGTCATGATTCACCGTTAATGTGCCCTGAGTGCACGGGGTGTTTGGTCGTGCAAGCCTACACCTGTGGCGAAGTATGTTTTTATATAATTATTTAGCTGGGCTAATCATATGTAGGGAAGGAGCACCGCCGTCCCAAGAAAGGGACGGGGTCGTTATAATTTGGTCGGCTTTAGCTGACCGTTGCCTGTTTGCCACCGTGCGGTGGAATGTTGCTTGCAGGTGCTGCGGAGCCGAGTGCAAAATAGTGGGCTGGAGCCCATGTTGCCGTGCTGGCCCTCGAAGGCCGTAAAGTATAGCTGTTTTTATTTTGTCATGTGTGGCCGGCCTGCGAGCCGATGTATGTAAGACACTATTTATTACGTGAACTATTGTAAGGCCATAAGGCCATGTACCTTTTCAGTGTATTTGGGTTTCATTCCTGTTGTGTGGATATGGACATTCATGATTATGGACTTAAGATTTTGGTTCTTCCAACTATTTAAAAGCTTCCACTAGAATGCTCTGTGTAGGACGAGTAGTCTTAATTGGAATGTTTGAATATTCTTATGTAACCCTTCCGACTGTCTGTGGTATATGACATCGGGTTCCAGCTGGACCTTCTGTTATATGTCATGTGACGGATGGGGGTGTTATAATTTGGTATCAGACTTCTGGTTATGGTCAGGCCTAAATGAATTCGTGGGTGAATTCCTTTAAGGGGTGGTGAGCACATGTGTACGTCATCGTTATAACATCAAAAAGAACCCATGAATGTCCACTTAGGAATGAAAAAATACACTTGTTTTGTGTAATCTGAGTGTTCCAATGATTGCTTTTAGCAATTTGTTTGTCATCTAATCGTGCGTCTTTGCTACTATAGGCAGCTACGAGCGGTGCTGGTCAGTCAGAGCATCCGTAATCAGCAGAAAGTAGTGCACTAAGGGACGTGCCTACAACACCTCCTTCAGCGAAAACCATCAGTTTGGGGGCTGAGGTGGTATTTGCAATGATAAATGCCCAACCTGCAGGGCAAATGCATCGCACACCTCCTACGAATGAGCAAGAACTGGTTAGGGCGGCAGAGCCGAGAGTGGTGGAGCACGCAGCAGTTGATCTGGTAGAGCCGAGGAGAGCTACGGAGAAGCAGCTTAAGTATGTAATGTGCTTTCATCCCCCAGTATTTGACGGGACTGGAACGCCAACTCAAGCAGAGGACTGGCTCTCTACGATAAAGAGGGTTTTAATAGCCACATTAACTGAGGAGTGGTAGAAGACCACCATAGCGACCTTTCTTTTGGCGGGTGAAGCGAGGCTGTGGTGGGATGAGTTGGAGTTTCATCTCTTAGTGGGAAGGCAGCTTGCAGATGTGCCGATGGAGGAATTCTCTAGATTATTCTTGGCTAGATACCTACGCTCTGCTCAGAAGTTGGAGATGGAGAATCAGTATCTTAGGTTGACTCAAGGAGCCAGAAGCGTGGACGAGTATCTCCATGAGTTCACACGGTTGGGTCGTTATGTTGGGGCTACGTTTATGGAAGAACGGAAGACCAACCGATTTTATGAGGGTCTTCGTGGTGACCTACAGTTACTACTTGCTAGGCCTAAGGCGCAGGGCTTCCTAGCCTTTGTCAATTTGGCCCGGTCATTGGAGAAGGTTGTGAAGATAGTTCAAGAGAAGAAGGACC
The DNA here is from genome assembly GCA_039583875.1 of Platanthera guangdongensis. Taxonomy (NCBI): domain Eukaryota; kingdom Viridiplantae; phylum Streptophyta; class Magnoliopsida; order Asparagales; family Orchidaceae; genus Platanthera; species Platanthera guangdongensis. The sequence goes on along the minus strand of JBBWWR010000147.1, from coordinate 2,117 downwards.
CAGGAGAAAAGAAGTCCGAGTTTAAGGTGCCAAATACCAAGTCAAGTTTTTGCAGGTCGAACAAGAAACAGAGGACTTCGAACTCAGACCCTCTATCTGGTGCGTCGGGGGCAACTACAAGTCAAGTCCCAGGAGCTTGATACAACTGTGGGAAGATGGGGAATTTTGCTCATGAGTGTTAGAGCGGACATGCAAGGTCCGAGAGGAAACCTGGAGCGACTTATGAGGAGAAAGGGAAGGCGGTGGAGTCAACCGCATCTCATCATGCTCCAGCCCAGCCTAGAGTCTACAACCTTGGTCTGCAAGAGGCCATAAAGCAGGCAGACGTGGTGACAGGTATGAGTTAAATTACAGTGGTTTAACTTGTATAGTTGTTACCTTCGTATTTGTTAGCTTACTTTTGTTGGTGCTAGGCTTTGTGTCGATCTTTTAGTTTCCGGCGAGAGCGCTGTTTGATACAGGAGCATCGCATTCCTTCTTGTCCGAAAAATTCATATCATGCATCAGGGTTCCGTCCTTGATGGCAAAAGGCAAGTTGGATGTGTTGTTGCCCAATGGGTGCTCAATGCGCGCGGATAGGATCTGCATAGTGAAGATTCGGATTGGAGACCAGGAGTTTGATTTGCGGGCGTTGGTTCTACCGTTAGTGGAGTTCGACGTAATCATCAGTATGGATTGGCTCTCGGAGCAGGGTGCATGCATTGATTACAACCGTAAGGAAGTTAAGTTAGGTCTGAACACTGATCGGGAGACTACTTTTGCGGGCATGAAGGGGTCCGGTAAGATTTTGATGTCAGCCCTTCAGGTGATCAAGGCAGTTCGGTCTGGGGCAGAGCTATTTGTCACTCTAGTACAGACTTCGATGCCTAAGCCAAGTCTGGACAGTATCCTAGTTGTGTCTGAATATCCCGATGTGTTCCCAGATGATCTCCCAGGAGCCCCTCCTCAGCGGGAGATTGATTTTACCATTGAGCTGGTACCGGGTGCCAAACCGGTGTCACGCACTCCATATCGGATAGAGTCACGAGATATGGCGGAGTTGAAGGTGCAACTACAAGAGTTGCTAGAGCAAGGTTATGTGCGTCCAAGTTTGTCGCCTTGGAGTGCACCAGTTCTCTTTGTTAAGAAGAAAGATGAGAGCGTGCGGCTTTGTATCGACTACCGGGAATAGAACAAGCTTACGGAAAAGAATAAGTATCTGATTCTGAGGATTGACGATCTATTTGATCAGTTGGATGGGTCAACAGTGTATTCGAAGTTGGATCTAAAATCAGGTTACTACCAGTTGAGGATAAGGGAGAGCGACATCCCAAATACAGCATTCAGTACGCGGTTTGGGCATTACGAGTTCACGGTCATGCCGTTTGGTTTGACCAATGAGCCATCCGTGTTTATGGATCTGATGAACAAGATGTTCAGAGAGTACCTGGATCGTTTCGTGATAGTATTTATCGATGATATCCTTGTGGACTCGCAGTGCGAAGAGGATCACTACAATCATCTACACATGGTGTTGGAGACGTTGAGGGGAAACAAGTTATATGCTAAGTTCTCCAAGTGTGAATTCTGGTTATCCACGATAGCGTTCCTTGGTCATGTTATTGGTGGAGAAGGGATAGCTATGGATCCGGCGAAGATAGTGGCGATATGGGAGTGGCCTGATTTGACTACAGTGGCAGAGGTCCGGAGTTTCTGTAGCTTGCTGGCTACTACAGGCGCCTCGTAGAGAACTTCTCGCGGATAGTGCTACCACTCAGGACTTTGACTAGGAAGAATCAGAAGTTTGTGTGGTCTTCGGAGTGCTAACAAGCTTTTGAAGAGTTGAAGAGGCGGTTGACCACAGCGCCTATTTTATGTTCCCCAAGTGGAACCGAGGTGTTCGAAATCTATAGTGATGCTTCGGGCAGTAGGTTGGGCTGCGTTCTGCTACAGCAAACTTAGATCGCTATTTATAAAAATTTATTATTTCATAGAGCGTTTGACACGCCATTCCTCAAGTTCATTGAGTTGAAATTTACGTTGTTCGGCGGCTAAGTTTGTATCTAAGTTAAGAATTTTAGCGCCAGTCATGGCGATGTTCTACTTCTACAGTAGGTGACATGCCTTTCCATATACTA